>VXAU01001192.1:49383-203692 GCA_013399695.1 Formicarius rufipectus
GAGCGCTGCCGGCCCCGGGCGGAGGCGGGGCGGGAGAGCCCCTTCGGCCTCGGGGCCGCCGGGGCCGCGCCGGCGGCTTGAGATGCTCCCAGAGGGGGCTCCCCGAGGAGAGCGGGCCTGAGCGGCCGCGGTGGGTGCCAGGGAGGAGGATGAAGTATGACAGGATGGTCAGGGTGGGAAGGGGCCTGTGGGCATGATCCCGTCCGACCCCCTCCTTGCCAAGGCAGGGCCACCTGGAGCAGGTGATACAGGAACGCGTCCAGGTTGGTTTGGAGTGTCTCCAGAGAGGGAGACTCCACGACCTCGCAAGGAAGCCTGTTCCAGGGCTGTGTGACCCTCAAAGAAGTAAAGCCCGATCCGGTTCCCCACTCCCGGAACATCCCGGATCCTTCGGGTGAGGTCCCTCTGCAGGAGGCCCCAGACCACCGGTACCCTTGTGGAGATCCATGGGACTCCCAGGACCTCCAGATCCATCAGAAAGTCCCGAGATGAGTTTTCTGCACCGCAGTCTCAGTGACTGTGCCCTCCTCTGTGACCGTAAACTTTCTGGAGAACTGCTAGAGGCGAAGCCCAATCTTGTCGAAGCCAAATCTTGTTGAAACCCATGCATCCCTTGGAGCAGCCCTCCACCCAAACCCTCTGCCCCTCTCTCTGAACCCCGGGCTGTGGCCTGGTGTCACTTGCACCTCTCAGCTTTATCTCTTAGGGGTTACCTACCAACTTCTCCACGTTTCTCTAAACAAAGTGTTTCTCCAGCCACGCACTTAAAACACTTGCGTAGCTCAATTGCTGTGTGTCACTTGCGTATAATTAAGCATGTGCTTAAGTGCTCTGCTGGATCGAAGCCAAAATCTGCATAAGCTCTGTTGGGTAAAATTTACCAGCTTCACTGGGTTTAGCTCTGTGAGTCATTCAATCAGCAGCAGCCCAAAGCTTTTTGCTACAAGCTTAGTTATTCCCAGGTTGTCCTACAGGATCACCCTGTCTCTGTGATGAGGCTTTTGCCCTTCGTTCAGGTCCTGTTAGAAGTGAGACGCATCTGCCAGGTGAATCAGCTCTACCAAGGGTTTGAAGTTCCTTCAGCAAGATGCATTAATAAGGTTCTGCATCCTCACGAAGGTCAGAGGTCGTGCCATCCAGTTGCAGTGTAATAAATTGCCCTAAGAAGAGAGTATTAATGACTTCAGGACCCAGTGTGAAGGTCTGCCCTGATTTTATGCAATATGTTTATTTCAAAATAATTGCATTGAGAGAAAGGAGTTAATAAAATATGTCTACATTTCATGCAGTCCTGTACGGTTTTACACAAATACAAGAAGTGTCATTAACCTGGGTTTTTAATAAAACGGGGAACTTTTTTAATTTCCAAACCCAGAATTTTAGCAATTGAGGGAAGATGTACATTTATGCAGCTTTGATTTTTTTTTTTTTCTTCAAAGACAATTAATTGGGTGACTCTACTAATTTTTACCTGTCAAAAAAATCTTTTGAATTGCATTGTCTGAGTTGGGAAGCTCAGCACTAAATCCTTATTTTAAAATACACTGAGGAATTAAAGCTTTCTGCAGGGTGAGCACAATACTTTCTCCAAGGACACATCAATTGGAGCCTGCTTTTCAAAAAAATTTGTTTGGCAATTAACAGCATAATATGAAGAAGAAAGACTGTCTTGTATTTAATGCTAAAAAGCAAGACTCAGCATATTTGAGTGCTGTTCATTACTGTCTTAACATTCTTCTGTGTCCTTAATCAAGACATGCTCCAATTTTCAAATGTCAGTTTGGGTTAGGGTGTAGGTTTTTCTGTTATGTTAAGAGGAACTGAGCACCCATAAATTCTCAAGTTCAGTGAGAATCTTACAGTGCTTTGTTCATCTGTAAGCTCACCCTGCCATGGTAGAACTGATAAGGGGACACAACAGACCTTAAACCTCTGCCTCACCTATTTTCAGATTGTGGTAGTTCTTCACCAAGTCACACAGCTGTGGCACCGATGCCCATGTTAGTGTTTTGACACACATTTAATACTGTGATGTTTATTACTATAGGTGCTTTGACATAATAAAATAGGAAAGAAATATATCAACTCAGTAGCCTGAGAAGCCTAAAGGAGCACTTGCATATTGACCTATATTTTTTTCTTTACACTGTTCTATAAATAGCAGACAAACTCTGCTTTTCCCTAGGGTAAAAATTAATAGTCTTTAATATAGTCTTTCCTCTCCCTTATGAATTCCAAAAGTTGCCCACCCATGAGAAATACTGTGTGTGTAGCATGGAGCACAGTACATTTCTGTTTCCTTTTCTTAAGAGGGCTTAAATAATAAAAAGGCATTTCCCCCTCCTTTTTCTTCCCTTTTCTGTATAAATCTAGAAACAAGAAAATTGGGAAGCACAAGTAGGCTGTGTATTTAAAAAAGTAGCTTTGGGGAATCACTGGGCAATATGTGTGTGTTTTAAAAGGTCTTCAACAGGAAGTGGCTTCAGAAGTAACTGTACAGATCCAGCAGAACCACCACATTTGACCTCTTGCATGACAAATTGAGTGATTCAATTCAGAAATTTATGCATCAAGCCAACAACTTCTACTGAAGTAGCAGCTGATCTGGAAAGATCCAGTCTGGGAATTTGAGACAGAAATCCATCAGTTAGGTAGGTTTTTTAGGTGGCCTCTTAGCCTAAGTCTCAAATTTATTCCTTTGTATTTGTCTGAATTCATCAAGCCTGAGCTTCTAATCATTAGTTTAAGCTATCATGTTTAAGGACAGTGTGTCAGGATTTTTAACTCTTATTTTCCAGGTCTTGCTTTATCCTTGCAACTCTTTATAAATTCCCTTCCAGTTTTTCAAAAATTATTTTTTGTTTGCTTGAAAATATTGTTAGCATGGGCCTACTGCTCAATTGTTTAGCCTATAGACGGGTAAATCAACAGACATACACAGGTGTAGCTTTTTTCACCCATCCATATCCACATAATTTTTATCTGTGCCTTTGAAGTGATGTACAAAGTCTAGTGATGTGACCTGTCCTACTGACTCTGTCCAGGGTGAAGTTTGCTGCTGCTTCTCTGTCTTTCCTCATGTAAAACAAGGATACAGCACGTCCATGTCAATGTCACAACTCGCAGTTGATAGTCTCATTCCTCCCAACACATACAATTGCCTTTCCTGAGTAAAAAGAAAAATAACAGTCTGTTGGACCATTTATGTCTGCCTGTGGTTACATGATCAGGCCAAAGGAAATGTGAAAAACAATCTGCACTTCAACAATCAATATTTTTACTGAGTATTTTATAACCAAGCTAAGTCTTGAAAAAACAGACTGAAGATGATCAGTGAAGAGTTCATGTCAGTAGTTTATATATGGAGAACACTGCCTGAAAAATCTTTATGTTCTCAAAAAAGGGTATTTGCAAACAGAATGTTCAAAGTCAAGGAAATTCCAAGAGGAAACATGAGGTGTTAGAGTGTGGAAAGACACAGTTCATCTTCCCAAACAACACTTACCCTGCGTTTTCTGTACCTGTGAAATCATCAAACAATTGAAGTTAATAACTTAGTGGAGAATCGGAGCAACCTGACTTTCAGAGACTGCAGATGTGTTCTCCCCACCTCGCTTACATTATTCTCTTACTGGGACAGTTAGTTTTAGCTTCAGTGTCTTACCACTCTCTACATGCTAGGCATGACCTGCAATTTTGCCTGGAATCCCTTTGACAGAAAAAGGTACCACATCATAACTGCATAAAAGGACAGTAATCATTATTAGGACTAAACCCACGATGGAGAGCAAGAAGTAAATATAAATCAGTTTATTGTAAATGGCTTGTTGTCACAGAAGTGCAGATAAACACTCCCTAGTCCTCATCACAGATTTATGTCTCAGTCCCTGTCCAGCAGCAGACCCAAGCACATGCCTAACTTTAAAAATGCAAATAACCCATTGAATTAGTGGAACAAATCACTCAATCAGAAAGAAAACTAAATGCTTTCTTCAGTCTCTCTCTTGCCCTCTGCTCCTTCCTTGGATCACTAAGGTCACTGTAGCCCTGGTTAGTACTGGTGTGTGCCAGTGATCCAATGCATGGTGCTTCAGAAATGCCTGGACGAATGCCTGACATTTCAACAATGGATGCAATCAGGGAACAATTGGTATTGGAAGCTAGAAAATCACCTTCCATCCATTTTTTTTCCATTGAAATATTTCACCAGGGCTTTAACTAGCACAAATATTCAATGCAGAAATTTAATGAGTCCATTGTCTGAGCATCCACTCATGTTGTCTGTAAATTGCTCCTCTTCATTTCAGCATCCCTGATGGAATTTGTGTTTTAATTATTTAATATTTTTATAGCAGGCTTTCAATTCAAGATCCCACTTAAACCTGACTCACTAGAATCTGCCCTGCCCTATATTGCTGGCAGATCAGAAGTCCATTATAATGCTACCAGAGCAGTACCATATGTCTCAAAATACCTGTGCAGCTGATGCTTGTAAAAAAAACTAATTAATTAGGGGCAATAATAGTCAGAAGAAGAGGATGTGTGCAAGTTGCCCATCTCTCTTTCTTATTCTCAGAATCTTTTCTGTTCACAGACTGGCTTAGAGGAGAACACTGTTCCACTTCCACCTGAGCCCTGAAGAAGTCTTCCTATCAGATTAGTTTCTAATGCCACAAACATGCCTGACTTGACTCATTCATTCATTTTTTGATAACACAGCAGCCTGAAGTACTTTAAAACATAAGCTGAAGACAGCACAAAAATCCAGGAGCAAATGAAAAGTTTGATGAGAGATATACCTGTCTGAAAGGAAAAGGAAAAAGAAAAAAAATAGCAAGTCAGTATTAGTCAAGGTGGTTTTGTGTAGACACAATACATTCAGGTATCTGTAATACATCTGACTTAGTCCCATATGGCATTCCTGTAAAATTAGCATTATAAATCTCTAGATTAAAAGAAAAGAGAATGTTTAATGTCCCATGCTGAGATGTCTGCTAGAAAAAAAAAATTATGATAATGTAATACTTGCCTAACATAAATTGTCAAATGACACAAAGACACAGAACTTAACCAATATCTCTGCCTTAAGACACAAGTTATAAGCAGAGCAGAAAACCGTCTACTCTTAACTTAGATTGGCAGTCTACCTAAGACATTTAAGTTGCATTAACTGCAGATGGGAAAGCAAGAGGGCTTTAAACCCCGGTGTGAACACTTTAGGATTAAGCCTTTCAGAAATAAATGTAAGGAAGCAAGGGATATTTTGTCTGTAAAAGAAAAAACATCCACACAGGGATTTGGTGGGCTTTAACTATCACAATTTAATGTCACACCTTTACTTAATTCATCTTAATCTTTCCCATGTGTCTGTCCCACTGCAGCTGAGTTCTTTAATTTGAAATATTATAGTGGATCTCATTTTAAAGACAGCATTAGCTAAAAGCTTGTCCATTTGGGGAGGTTACTCAGTGCTGAGTGACCGGCTTCTTCATACCTACTTTGTGTCAATACTCTTAGTTTATATTATGTTGTTGTAGGCTGCATCACATCATCTAACATGCACTGAGAATCTGCACAGTGCAAGTGCAGGACTTTAAATTCAGATTTACACCTCTTCACAAGTTCAACATTGTCCTGATTAAAAGCACGACTCAAGATTTGCAGGCCAGGTAGGAGGATACTAAGCTGTGGTACAGTGGTACTGGTGGGAGACTGATACTTATCAACCGAAAGTTCAAAGCTAAACCAGGAAAACTAATACATTTAAGCTTCTATATTTTTACATATATGTGTGTTTGTGTGTGTATGTGTATATATAAAATGCATAATATATATGTTAATATATATGGTGTGTATGTATTATTACATATAAATATATAGTCAGGGAGCTTGAAACCTGGTGATCTTTAGGGTTCCTTCCAACTCAAACCATTCTAGGTTTCTGTGATTCTATATATTTAAGACCATGAGTTGGTACATTCCCACGGTCACAAGGATCAAGCCATTATGCCAAGTGGGATGTTTCCATATATCATTTGAGCCACTTGGAAAGCCTACAGAGTATAGAAATCTGAATCTGTGAAAGCCAGTAAAAGGAAAATCTCTAATTTCAGTTGGCAGTGAAGGAAGGGAAAATGAGAAGAACACAAATGAACCTTGAAGACCAAACAGGGAGAGATTCTTGAAGTGAAGAAGTAAAAAAAAGCCTTTAAAGGCTGGGTCTGGAACTCTGTAAGTTAAGTGCTTAACATAGAAAAAAAAGGAAGGGTTTAGGGGTTTGCATAAAAACATAATAAAAACCATGATAACGCTGCCCTCTTGTTACTTGTCTCCTCTGGTACTACTCTCAAAAATTGCATGACAATAATAAGGAAATGTTGGAACAAGACAAGGTATTAAACATTCTCCAAATTACACAGAGCATATCCATGACTATCAGAAGCTGAACCAACTGGGCTACCAGCAAAACTGTGCAGTCACACATCTCTACCTGCAAATTCATCAGAATGGTCTTTCAAACCATTTGAAAGATCATGTTATGGCAAGTGAAGTTTTAGAAATGAAAATCAGATCTCACTCGTATTAGAATTATTGATTGTATCCGTAAGCTAAGGAATAAGTACGTGTTTATTTTGTCTCCCAAAATACATTTGACAATGTACAGTGCCACAATTTGTCCTGAAGACAGAAAGAAGACAGGAGGGTTAGGTGGTCACTTCTCATCAGGGTACCAGGTTAACAGCAAAGACCTCAGCCTTCCATCCTCAGTCTGCTTCATATTGTTTTATACAGTACTGGTTGGGAAAAGATGAATGGGATAAACTGGGATATGACAGATAAAAATAGAAAACATAGGTTAATCAGGCCCCAGAGGGGACTAAAAGAAACCTCAGAAGCCTTCAAAAAAGCCAGATATAATGGCCAAGGAAGTTCACTGTATCTGCTTGAAGTTCTGAATTTAGGAGAAAAGGCAAACTGCTAAGATACATTACAAATGAAAAATGGCTAAGGTACAGCTTGAGAGGGGGGGCATTGGCAGGAAAGACAAGAAGATAAAGATGTTGATAAGTTATTTTCTCACATGCCTTTCTCATAAAATGAGAAGTGAACTAGATGAAATTTCTCTAAGGCCAAAGGAAGCAAATTAAATGCTACTTGAAAGGAGTTATAGCTGTTTTGTTTGGTTCCTTTTTTTCCAAAATACAAGGAAATATTGAATGGAATTGATCAGAACTTGGACAAGACAACTCACCCAGAGGATGAGGACAGTTAAATTTTCAGATTGCACCAAGCAGGAGATGGCTGCAAACATGTCTGGGGTCCAGGTCCAGGTCCAGCCTCCTCTAGGAGTAAGCTGATGACAATGGAGCACAGCTCAGTAAGGATGGAGGAAAGTCCTGAATCTATGGCTGAGCTACAGGACAGCAATATTTCAGAGGATAGTTTAGTAGGGCAGTACAGTTGTTCAGAGGCTGGACATCAGCTGATGTGTACATCATGCTGTTAGGTATGAACTGGCTTAAACCTTGCAAGACTCAAAGGAATCAATTCAATTCAGTCCACACAGCATTGCTGAGAGTTCAGCTGAATGTACTATGTCTGGTCTGGGGCAGGAAAGAGATGGCCCAGTTGGAAGATCAGTAAGAATGATAAGAGATCTAGAAAACATGACCAAAAACGACTTAAGCAAACTGCACTTGTTCCCAAGGAGAATGCTAAAGGGGAAACATAATGACAGTCTTCAAACATGTAAGACACCATTGCACAGAGTGGAGAAAGCTGCTTTTCCTGCCCTTGGGAGGTACATATGATGTACATTGCAGCAAGAAAGCTTTAGGTTAGGTATTTTTCTGTTTTTCTAATAGCAAAGGTCACAAAACACCGGGATGGCCTATAGGGCTGTGGAGTCAATAGAGGTTTTTAGGAATGGTTTGGAAAAACATACCAGGAATGCTTTAGGAAGTAACCTAGATCGTGGCCTTTCCCCCTAGGTACCACCCAGGCTTGTTTTCTGTGTGCAGATAAAATAACCAAGCAGATAAAATAGGCTGAAGACAGAATATCTTGACATGGATCTGTGGTACAACCTCAAGCAGACTGCTGTGGTCCAGCCATCTCCAGCCATCTCAGAGACTGGGAACTTCAGAGGATTCAAAGAGCAACAAGTAGGATCAAGGGCATGGCAATTCACAAAAGATGGAAAAGATCTGGATTACTATCTTCAGAGAAAAAATGAAGGAGACAGAATAAAAGTATATGAAGTAATGAAGTAATGTCTGGTACAGGGAAGGAAAAAAAAAAAAAAGGAAATACATATGTACAAGAGATTAAAATGGGGGATTTCTGTGCTATGGCACATCCAAAGCATTGATGTTAAAACCAAAAGGATTTTGAAGGAAAATGGCTTACCAGTGTAGGTACATGAGGCATCCTAAAGTCTGTAAATAAGTCTGCTTCTGCTTGCCCTTTGCACTGTACTCTGTGGTTGTCTCATACTCTTTCCCAGAAAGGGTGTGCAATGGAGGAAAGCATCCGAAAAGCTGAATTTTCAGATACTGGTCTTTAAAAAAAAACAGCAAAGGGGCCAAAAAGAAAGGATGCTTGATTTTAAGAGGACACTGTTTATCCCATAGACTGAGGACTGGCTGGCCATATTTGTGTATCACTGAAAGAACAGGGGACAAGTCTGTTCCAAGCACTCTCTGTCTTAGATATCTAACGTGTCCTGAGCCAAAAACACTGCTTTGCCCCAAAGCAGTAACTTGAACAGACTTTGTAAGATTGTGGCTTTGTTATCACCTTAAGAAAACTCAGTGTGTGTATCAAGGAGGTGTATCTTGCTGTCTCTGTGTGTCTAGTTTATCCAATAACAAGCAAACAGTGACAAAGGATCTCCAACCCGGATGACAGCATTGACTACCTAAAAACAGAAGGGCAAAGGTCTTTGTTGCTCACTCTTACCCACAGTTAACTTAATAAACCTGCTTATAACCGAATAACTCCAACCATTAGATTTGCAATTCTCTGTACATTTCAGAGAGTTCCTGTTGAAGACCTAAACTTGAAAGGGGATCTATTTAAGGACACATATCAGAAATTTTGTGGAAATTTCTTTAAAACACAAAGCAAACATCAAGAGACCAGTTTCTGGGGAGGAATGTGTGCTGCCTGTAGGCATTAAGGAAAATGTGACCTTTGTAATGCCAAGACATCACACTATTTTACATAAGCAGTGAGGTTCCTCCTCAGCTTCTCTCCATGGTTGCACATTGGTAAGGAAAGGATACTGCACATGATATAGTCTTTTTGTAAATGACCTCTTAATGGCAGTAGTTCTTTCTTAACATTAGACCTAGTGATGTAGCAACACCAGACTATTTTCAGCATTGATGCAGTTTTCAAACTGTACACTACTTCCAACTAGCTTGATGGAAAAGCACTGTCTCTCCTGGTCTCCTGAAGCATCATACCTGATGTGGCATTTGTGAAGCCCCTTTCACACTGACATAAGCCTTTGGAAGGTTTTGGTGAGGAACAAGGAGGACCAACTGCATGCTGCTGGTGAGACCCTGAAGAAGGAGAGCACACCCTCACCCTTTGTGCCCAGGCACGTTCAGAGAGACTGGGAGATTGGTCAGGAGGCTGGTTCATGTAATGCCAGCCCAGAAAGCCTCCAAAACGTCAATTACCACCTGCCTGGGAAATGCAGGGAGCTTGGCTACACCTGAGGGACAATGTAAA
This sequence comes from Formicarius rufipectus, assembly GCA_013399695.1. Taxonomy (NCBI): domain Eukaryota; kingdom Metazoa; phylum Chordata; class Aves; order Passeriformes; family Formicariidae; genus Formicarius; species Formicarius rufipectus. The sequence continues at coordinate 59,125 of VXAU01001192.1, forward strand.
ATGAAAGTGGTCAAAAGGACATCAAAACAGTTTGATTGTCGGCTGAGGGTATCCCAGACAACAAGGGCTTTTTGGTAAGTGCCGCTTTCCATCTACAAAGCAGATGAGAGTTCAGTGCTGAGGGTAATTTAAAAGCCAAATAAATGGCTTGTAATAAGTAAAACCATGTTTCTTTGTGAAGTAAACTGCCCTTGTTTGCTGGATGGATGCGTGCACAGCAAGCCAGACAAGCAGACGAAGAAAAACTGGTCACTGGGTGGATGGAGAGAGTCTTGGTCAGCCTGAGAAGAGCTTTAGTAAAGGGTGGAAGAAAATATCCCATCAATGCTTTAAAAGGCAGGTGGACAAGGAGTTGTTGGTGGATGAAAGCACATAATTGGAGAGGACAGATGGCAACAGTGCAAGGTAGTGCACTGTATGTTCTTCTGGGTGAAAGTTGTGGGGGAAAGCATTGTCCCAAGAGAAGAGGCAGCTTTCCTTTCCCAAAGCCCCTGTGGGAAGCTGACAAGTGTTGCAGAACAGTTGTGCAGTAGGTCCTAACTGCCAGACAAAGTTAAATCTCAATTTTCAGAAGCCAGAGGCACAGAGGAAATAGACCTTGATAAAATATCTAACTGATAACCTTGGCAAAATAGCAAAACTGAATAAATAAGCAGGAGCAGGAGATTCTGGGTAACTCATTGAACACAAAAGGGCAAACCCAACAAGGTGACCCAAAATCTATGCATCTCTGGGGGAAAAAAATAGCTTTATTAAAAAATATTATCAAAGACTCCTTATCAACACCAGTAGATCCAAGCTAACAGGCTGAAATCAATGCCAGCTATTGCAATATGAAGGCATGATAAAAAGCTATGTCTTCCTTTGAAAAATGTATATTTAGATGTAGATCAAGGATACTTTCATTTTGTCAGCTTGGCCATTTTTGAGCCACTCGCTTAGCATATTTAATTAAAGATATGATAGTCAATCTCATTTCTAATTGCATGCAAAGTGGCAATATTTTGTGGATCAGTTCCTGCCTGGGAAATGTGTCTGTTTGTAGTACAGCCCACTTATGTACTAAAATGGCTGCTTTTTCTCCACAGTTAACAGAGAAGTTAACGAAGCTGGAGCTGTCAAAAAATAAAACATTCTCTGCTGTAGCTGTGCATACTAACAAGTGGCCTTAATGCTGGTGAATTTTTCATGTAGAAATTAGTAAGTCAATGTTCTTAAAAAATAAGAAAACCGGGCCTTACTTAGTGCCAAAGTAGACAAATAAAATAATTTGTGAGATATAGTGAAAGAAAAAAACCACAAAGTAAGTTCAAAATACCATAGAATGTGTTATCAAAAGTAAGTTACGTTGGTAATACCAAAGTTGCCTGAGTCACAAATAAAATAAGTAGTGGAGTGTAGCATAGGGTGAGACAGCATCAAAATATCGCATGCAAAAATAGCAAACAGGCTGGGTTAAAACAGAAAGAGGATGTCACTGTGTCTTTACCACAGAAATGCTGATCATTGGCATATAAAATGGTTAAAATTGCAGCTTCAAAGTTTAGTCTAGTGAAAGATGATTTTCATAATAATATAGAGACATGTACTTTGAAGCTAAAATAGGAAAAAGGCAAAGGTACAGTAATTTCACTTGTCCTTGCAGGAGCAGTATCCTGAAGCCAATGACGAAGACCAGCTGCTCACATCAGACCAAAATTCCTACGAGGTAGTGGCTCAGGGTCTCCAGACCTCTAAAACACAGAGCAAAAAACCACAGATGCTGCTTACTATTGGAAATTGTAAATAGTTTGAACTTGCCAAATTTTTTAACACTTCAAATCATTCCTAACTAATTGGTATGAGGACCAAACAAGTCCGGTTGGAATGGAAGACCTGCTTGAGCTGGAGACAGCCATCAAAAGCACAAGCTGTCTGTCTGTCCTCAAGTCTGTTATAATATGTAAAGATGCAACCACCAACAGGAATATAATGTTCTCTGTCTCTTGTTGCTGAATTTTCACATCTTCTCACCATTCCCTGTAAGAAGTCTTCTTTTTCCTTTTTTTTTTCCTTCTTTTTTTTTTTTTTTTTAATACCTGCAACCAAATTAACAAATGCAGGAATGTTAACCTTAAATCACCACAGATAGAGAATCTGGGGAGGAGAGAGGGAGTGCAGGGAGCTGCTGTGATCCTCCCCTGTGAAATGCCTGACCCCGGCCAGCAGCTGCTAGCAAAAGCACCACCTTGCACGGTCAGGCTGTCCCTGTGTGTTTGCATAGTTTCTACTGAGGGTCATGGATTCAGTGTCCAGAAAAAAACCCAACAGACTTCTTTGCACAATGGAAGCTTTTTCAGACCTGTAGTAAAGCCTGTAGCAGCAACACAGAAACATAAATTAGAAAGAGTTTTGTGATTTGTTTTAGATGAATTTTTCCCTTTTCCTCTTAAAGAAATTTGCATCAGAGTGTGAAAAAGAAATCTCGGTCACCCTCTAGAAAAGGAGATGCTGGTCATCAAACGTTGCACTTCCCATAATCACCTTATAAGAGCAGTCACACTGGAATGAATTGCAGTTCAATTGTTCACAAAATACTCAACACACAAGGTGCCCCTGTTTGATCCCAGAGCTCCTGGAGCAGCAGCCAAGCCTCAGAATGTGCTCACACAAGCCGTGTTTGAGGAGCATGTCTCTGAGCCAGGTTCAAAACACCACAGTGGCTGTTATCCCCTGTATGCTGCTGAATGTGCTGTGCCCAGGTCCTGCACCCCCTGCCATGTCGTGTCCCCCCACTCAGAGCTCACCAGCATCCCCCCCTTTCCTGTAGCCTCCATACAGATGGGCACTCCCTTGTGCAGATGGTCCTGCCTCTCTCCAGACTCCCTCCCAACACCTTAAAGCCCTTGAATCATTCTTTAAACTCCTTTCTTCCACATGGACATTTTAGTCTCCATCACAGCCCACCAAGAGCTACCAGCAACCCAGATTTCTTCCCTTGGAACCTTTTCCAGCCTGGGAAAGGTGGGATATGATACTGCCCGCTGTCACACTGCTAGGTACACTAACCTGTAGCTGGGTTTCATTCTAGACCCCTTCTAAAATTCCCTGGCTTTGCAATTACCAAAAAATACTAATAGCAAGGGTACAGCAAACAACACAGGGATACACCTGTGGGACCTGCTTTGTGGTATGAAATAAAGGATTTCTGATGTTGGTCATGAAGAGGAGACTGCAGCCTGGAGCTGTTACCTGGAGGAACAAAGCATACATGAGTTTGAAGAAAATGAGAAAATAAGAAAAGCAGAGGAATTGCAGAACAAAACAGGGACCAGCTGGCAGGTGCTTCTTTGGAAGTGTCCAGCTTCATCAAGCAGCTGCATTCCAGCCCCAGCCAGGTACAATATTCCCCCAGCCAGGGATGGTGACATGGCAAGCAGCAGGAGGGCTATGGATGGGTAGGAGAAGGAGAAGCCTCCAAGGCTGTGGGCTGCACTTGACCACACGCACAGGAAAGGAGGCTCCCATGGCAGCATTTTCCAATCAGTCACACACTTACCCTGGGAATTACCATATCTGTTGCTGGTGAGCACTGGTTAAACTGCTGGAGAGCACTTGGAGGAAGAGGTTACAAGGGCTGCCATCTGCAGTTGAGCAGTCACAGAGCAGGGCAATCCACACACAACACAAATACCGGTGATCTCACTCAAAAAGAGCCTTACCTGCCAGCTCATTAATTGCAAACTAGTCACATGCTTCATTGCACAACATAAAGTAGCATCCCACGGCAGGTTTTCGCCTCCAAATTCACAGCACCAGGCACAAAGCTGGTATGAAATGCAAGTTTAGGGACTGTGGTATGCAGAGAGAACTCGCCTTCAGCTTATTTTCTAAAGCCGGGAGGCTGCGGCAGCCACAGCACCAGCTGGTTTGTCTCTCTATTTCCCCTTTCTACTCCCATAACTTCTGCAAGAACAGGCATGTTTGCATCTCTCCAGCCCTGAGGGATGCTCCAGAGCATTCCCAGTGGACAGGTACCCAAGGAGCAGAAACCCCAAATTTTTGGGACAGTTTTTACCCTGTGGAGAAGGACCCTTCTTGGAAACATAGCAAAATCTGATTTTTTTTCACAGAGCAGAGGGACACAAGTCTGAGCCCCTCTCAAAAAAGTGACTAAGGATGCCAGCAAGTCCCAGTGCATCTCATATTGACACCAACTTGCAACCGTAAGTTACTCAGACGTGATAGAAAGGACAGAGGTTGACAGTGTCCTGTCCGGGGGGTGAGCAGAGGAGACACAGCCCTGGGTGCACATGGGAGAAACACGGATGTGCAGCTCCATGGGCAGCAAAGCCATGACTGACGCTGCTTGTGCCCTTTTGCCTCACCCCTGAGCACAGAGACCCCCAGCAATAGGGACAGCCTTTGCCACAGCCCCACCAGCCTTCCATTAAGTGAATTGCCAGCAACTGAATCCACCCTTCTCGTTTTCTTACTTTGTCCTGCAGACACCCAAAGTGGAGGTGGCTAACTGTCATGTCCTTGTCTTTCTGCAGCAATTTCCAGTTCATCTGCCCCTAACCTACATCCTGGCAGCCCAGCCTAGCAATACATCACTAATCATTTGCATCAAGCAGACCCACATGTGCATGGCTGTCACTAGATGAGCTTCTTACGAGTCTCAGGATTTATGGCTGCATCCATACCACCAGTACCACAGCCAGGATGGCACAGACTCACAGTTTGACTCCTTTGACTGCTCTAAAATAATTACAGAAATATTAAAGATGAACAAAAGAGCATGTCACAAAGAAAAGGGGGATCAAATATCAAATAATCAAAGAAAAAAAAAACCCTCAAACACAAAGAAAGTGAGGGCTGTTTCACAGTAGCTGAGGTTACTCAAGAAGATGAAGGGAAGAAGCATCTCCCACTCAGCTGAAAGAAATCTGCACAAACGAGGCTGCAGGAGAGCAAGAGCACCTTGGCTGCACACTATCTTACCCCAGGGTGTTTTGTTTGGGTTTTTTTTTTCTAAGCAAGAGGTACAAGCCCAGGCTCTGCTCCTGAAGATCCTGTCAGAAATGGTCCCCAGCCAAGTGGGAAATCCAAAAAGCCTCTCAGAGGAGTTAGAGCAAAGCTTTGCATCTGGAGCCATGTATGACAGAAAAACTCAGATTAAATCTCCAAACTTTGAGGGAGTTTGGATGGGGATGGAAGCATGATGGCCAAGATCTGCCCCTTCTCTGACAGGTTAGCCATAAGTTCAGAAGATTTTAATTCTCCAGGTCCACAAGTGGAAATAGTTTCTCTCACAGACACTGTCCAGTAGGAAAAACTTGAGCTGAAGAATTTTGTTTTCATCATCAGAGCAAAGACAATGTATCAGCATACAAGGCAAGGCCAGCAGCGAGGGTGTGACAGACGGCTTTTCTTGGGTTTTAGATGGCTCTTTTGCATTTATGCTTTCCTTTCTTTTTCTTTTCCCCTTTGTGAAAAGCATGCCTTAAATCTTGGGTGTTTTTTCTTTTTTGGTTTTTTTGTTGTTGTTGTTGTTTTTTGTTGGGTTTTTTTTGGCGGTGGGGAGGCGGGGGCTCTGTTTAGTCTGCGTTTGGGTTTCTCAGCCAAATCCCGCAGATCAAAAGGCACTTGTTAGAGCGAGGTGCCTTGCGCAGCTCCTCACGGTGCCGCACGCGTGGCCACCAAAGCCGTGCTGGGGCTCCCCGACCGCGGCGCTGACACCTCCACGTGACACTGACATCAACAACCATTTGTGCTAAAATGCCACGTTTTGACAGAATTCACCAACACCCGGGAAACGATCAATCAGCGGGGCGGCTGCAAATTAATTGCACGTCTGCAAGGAGAGGCGGAGAGCAGCGACGAGCAAACAGTGCTGCGGCCGCAACGGGGCAGGTAAGCGGGCGCTGACGAACGTGTGAGGGGAGAGAGACCACATTGCAAAACCACGGATGGGCTGTTGCTTTATCGTGGAGCCTTGACACGCACCCACGGACCCCTCCGGCTGCGCTCTGCTTGCACAAGAGCCTCCAGCCCAAGGAGTGATGTTGGCTTGGGCGCTGCCGGTGCCAGGAGCTTAGAAGCAGCCCTGGGCCAGGCGCAGCGCCGCGATTTGACTCCAGCAGGAGCAAACGAGCACAGGTACAGACAGGATTTCTTTTTCCTGTTGAAGCACATTCATCTGCAGATTAGCGGCGGCTCCGCGCACAGGGAGCCTGGATACCAGCAGGTGACTCTCCTCTGCCAGCCCACAGCCATCCCCGTAGGCAAAACACCTATTCAGCAACAACAGCCAGCGACTGGTTCCTCTGGGGTTAGTGTCCCCCTCTTCAAGCACATAAACCCACGTGCCGGACGGACACTGACCTGCAAACCCTTTTTTTTCCCCCTGAGGGAGAGTAAGAACCATCTATAAGAGAGGGGTTCCCTTTCCTAGAGAATGGCAAAGCTGATATTTCTGGACCAAATCCAAGAAGGCTCTCTAAAACTCCCAGTTTCTAATTTTTACCAACAAAAAGAGGCCAGAGGCTTCAAAAGCAAACCCACAGCAATCCATTACAACTTCTGATCTTCATTTAGAGTAGACTACATCTGAAACCTAATTATCTCTCTCTGCAACTCCCTGTGCAGTCAAGGCAGACTAAGAGGGATCTCTGGGGAGCAATTCCTTCAAAACTGCCTGAAACACCTACCTTGGGATGTGACCAACTCTGTCACAACCAGTACCCAGGGATGCTACTCTGAAATTACTCCAGATCCTGTCTTCCGGGTGATTCAGAGTCAGTCTGCACCTTTACATTCAGTAGAGTAGCTTGTCCTTTCCAATATTATCCTCTTCAAACACTTGGGAGGTCAAGGAATATAATTGACTCAAGAGACTACAACAAAGCTATGATCAGTCTGTGAAAGGAGGCTGTTTCAGTTTGTGCTTTATTTTCCTTTTTTTCTCTAGATTATGGCAATCTAACAACTGGATTTAGAGTTCCCATACAGCCACACAACAGTTTGCTTTTCCATTTAGCGGCTCCAGAAATGTCCCTTGTTTGGGGGAAGCTGCTGAGACATGAACAGAACATAATATGCTCAAAAGTGAACCCTAGTCACCCTGCTATAAGAAAATCAGTGTTTTGGGAGAGCAAATGTTGATGCAGCAGTTGAAGAACTCTTGTACAATCCAGCTGTACAGGACTTGCCACTCACTCTGTAAGGAAGATGGGGGGAAAAGAAAAGCGACTGCTAGGGACATGGTTCATATCAAAGCTAAGCAAGAATCTCCATGGTTTTTAAACATGAGAAAGAAAGGACAAAGCATGTTTGGCTGGAGACAGAAAAGGGCATGAAGACAGTGAGAGAAGCACTGCTGACCATGGCTGCTCAACACAACCTGAAAAGTGATCCATGCTGCCTAAAGAGGTCTTCAGCAAAAAACCCCACATCTTTCTGTATGACAGAAGAATGTCCTTCAAGAGATGCCATTCCTGCCTTTCTAGAACCAATACATAAAATGTAATAAAGCTTAAATTTCCAGGGACAGGAATGGAGCCACCTGTAAAGAAGCAGTGCTATCCCTGCCAATGTACATCCCAGGATACTGGTGAGGACTTAAGAGGGCTCTGCACAACATGAAGGAGCAGATAACTCAGCAACATTTACTGAGACCCTTTCCATCCCTAATGAATGGATAGGAAGAACAAAAGGAAACCAAGGGTGCAATCACATTGTGAGAGATGAAGGTTGTGTGGCACATTCTTCCAGGGGGAAGGCTCTGTACTGTGGATGGCCACCTTATCAGTAGAAGCCACTCCAATTTTCTGAGCATCAGGGTCAGGCAGACTGAACTAACTTGAAAGGGATTGAACCAGCAAGGAGGGAAGAAGAAGAGGAACAGCCATGGAGCTGGGATGTTCTAAACAGAAGCAATGAAGGGAATGCTCCAGTTTCCTACACAACACCACAGAGTGAGTGACACACAAAATCATCTGTTACAAGACATTTGCAGGCACAAGCTTGGCACAAGGGTGTTACCAACACCTGGTGGAAAGATTCAAGAGCCAAAGCATTAACACCAATGAAAGGCAGAAAAGTAGGTGACAAGAGAGGAAGGAAAGGTTCCCGTTCTGGCAAAGGTGACAGGGACAACTTTTGAACCAATAAGCATGCCTACCTGCTCAGGCAGCTCAGGAAAAATTGCCATCTCCCACACAGGGCACTCTAACCTGAGGTGCAAACTCCCAGCTCTGTTGCTCAGAACCAAGGCTCTTGGATCCCACATGTTGCTCCTCAGATGGAAGAAGTAACCCCAGTTCATCTGCCGAGCAGGGCCATCTCCTGACCACGGCAGGTTCATGTGAAAACCGGTCCTGGAAACCAAGTGTATAAACATATTCTACCACCAGCTAAGACTCTGTTTGCCAAGCACAACCTTGCCCAAACCTCCAGCTGGGCTTGCAGAGCTGTGGTTTCTTCCCTGTGCTTATCTCCAACCCTGCTCCAATTAACAGCTAATTTCACCTCTCTATCCTTATCTGGCTACTCAGAGAGAGATCTTGCAACACAGAGGTTATTAGCTGCCAAAGGTGGGGTCCTACAGCAGCTCACCACCCTCTGCTCCCCTGAAACCAGATAAGTCCTGTCAGCACCACCTCACCAGGAGCCTGCTGCCCTGTGACTCTCCAGGAGCATCTCCATTAGACCCAGCTCCCCAGTCCCTGAGTGTTCAGTGGGGACCTCCAGTAGCACAGTGCAAATGCTGTCCCATTCCAGTAACTGGTGTAGGGAGAAAGGGGAGCCTTCATCTGAACTGAGTCGATAATTCACCAGAACCATCTGCCAAGGAGCACCACCGAGGCTGCTGTCCTGCCACTCACATGTTTGCAGGCAAGCATCACTTTATTTCACTTCTCATCACTTTCATTTAACTCCAGCCCAGGAAGCCCAATGGTGGATGTCAACATGAGAGAGAAAAAAGGAAATGTTTTCAAATTTAAAAGTAATATGAAACCCAGCAAACACTAAATTGCCTAGTAATCCCAATCGTTATATTTGTTGGTAAGAAACAGAAAAAGCCCAGCTAAGCACTATGCATTTAGCGTTTTAAAGCTAAAAATAGCAGTAGCTACATCAGCAGGGACGAGTTTGAACAGAAAGTGAATGATCACCCGCAATTATTTCTGGATATTTAAAGTAAGTGCTCTGAAATTGGAAAAGGCAACACATGTTCAAAGACCTATCCTGGCTTACAGGAGAAATAAAACCAGGTAAAGCATTGTGGAGAGGGGAGAAATGCTGAAGCCATAAATAAAGAGCTGTAATAAAGAGAAGCTAGATGTTAGAAAAGAAAGGAAAATGTACTTAGGGAAGATTTAACACTTCCCTGAGACAGGTGACAGAACCCGAGGGAATGTCAGTGGAGGTTTAGGCTGGATATTACAAAAAGGTTCTTCACCCAGGGGGTGGTTGGGCACTAGACTAGACTCCCCAGGGCAGAGGTCACAGCACCAATCCTGCCAGAGATCAAGAAGAATTTGGACAATACTCAGGCACAGGGTGTGACTCTTGGGGATGGTCTTGTGCAGGTCTAGGAGTTGGGTTCAAATCCTTGTGGGTCCCTTCCAGCTCAGCACATTCTGTGATTCTGTGAAATGAACCCACTCCATCAGTGAATACTCCTGACACTTTACATGGTTCAAAGGTTAATTCATCACTTTCATTCCAAGATATTGGAAAGTTTGGTCAAATTTCATCAGCAGCATAGAATTATAATGTAAATACCATGTTCAGCTACATAAAGATATGGTTTTCACTCCATGTGGGAGGATGCTAAAACAGAATCACGCTCCATGCATACTCTTCATCAACCACAGCCATTCATTAGTTCCATCATGAGGAGGTATTTCCCCCAGAGTCACACCCAGGGTACAGCACTAGACATCAGCTGCTTAAATTAATGCCTGTATCTCCAGAACCATATAGCTTTTTCTCAAGCTTATAGAAATCCTAACATAAAAGATCTCTGAACCACAGACACTGATTTCCAACAAGGCTTGGATTGCGGGAGGAATTCCACAGGGCTAAAAGAAGGCAAATATTTTGTCGTTTATAAACATACATAGTTACAGACACTGGATTACTATAGGCCCATCAGTCAGAAATTAATCCCTGGGAAAAGAGTACTTGATACACAGTTAAAAGAGATTAACGCCAAATGTGTTGATTGGCATGAAAAACAAATCTTGTCAAATTAATTCTCATTTTAAGAGATTATAGTTTCCTTGATGAAGCAACAGTATTAATGCAGCAATCCACCATATCGCAGCTCTCCTCACTCTGGTTGAGCCAGTCCTACTCTTAATCAGAAAGCAGTGAGCCAGCCTAGCAGCCCCTAAAATAAATTAAAATCTGATCAAAGGCTTCAGGATGTAACTGGAAATGGGAACTCTTTGGGAAAGCAGGGTCCCACTGGGTTCTTGCATTGGCTCTGTGCTGGCCAGTGTCTTTAATGACAGCCTGGGCAGTAAGAGCATTACTGAGACCTCGGGTGAGATGGAGGTGGAAAGGATTAGGGGGCCACTGGACAAAGAGGAGGGTGTGCTGCTGAGAAGCAGTGATGAGTCACCCCATGGAACCAGATAGGGAGCAGGTCGATGCCAGGCCTGGCACAGCTCCATGCAGCCCCAGTGTGGTCAGGCTGGGGGAAGACCAACTCTGAAATACAGCGGGAACACCAGATGTAGGTTGAAATGAGCAGGATTGCCTTGGTGGCTGCCACAATCCATGGAGGAGTGCAGGGAATGTCACACAGGAGTGGGAACACTCTGTGGTTGTTGCAATGCCCACTCTAGTTTGGCAAATGCAACTCTGTCATGTGGCTCCAGGGAGATCTTGGTGTAGTACACGGAGCCCAGGGCTCTTCCCTGCTGCTCCCTGAGCATCCAGCACCTGCAGGGATATCAGAGGTGAGCAGGCAGGAGGCACCAGCACTTCGCTTGGAATCTAATTGCCAATAAGTGAGACTGGAAATAAAGTCCATGCTTTTAGTCCCTGGAAAAACCATCATGAGATTTGGCCTCTCTGTCACCAGAGAGCACTCACTTCAGAGAAAATTCATTCAGAGCAGCACTGGGCCAGGACGACTGTGCCACCTCTTACACAGGACTGCAGCTTACACCAGCAGACACAGATCATTCCCTCTGACCATGCAGCTGGCACCACTTCCAAGCAGTTATTAAAAATAAAATTAAGTACTGCTCTAAACCTCTAAGTGCAGCTCACAGCAGCGTTTGTGCAGTGTGAAAGGCGCCCAAGGAACCTGCACACATGCTGCAAATCACCACATAATACATGGTATTATTAGCAGCAACCTACAGCAAGACACAAACTCATCACTAAATCCTGCATGGAAATCTGCTCCAGGTGAACCATCCCAATGTATTTAGGCTTGCATCACACCACGGTTGTTCCATGGCTCTCGTGCCTCTGCAGGGTAGGAGGGGACAGGGTGGCCTTCGCCTCCCTCCCGCAGCTGTATCCCCGCCCCTGCGAGCTCCTGCTGCAGACCCACAAGAGGGCGGTCGGGGTTGCCTTTTCCCTCTGACTACATAATTTTCCACCTTAACATCCTGAGGAGCCTCACCACAAAGTCGCTCTTCATCTTCTGCAGCCGCTTACAGCTGCTTTCTGAAGATCATGTCATTGGTGTTAGCATATGCCAAGATATATACAGGTAACAGAACATGTTTGCTGCAGACAAAGAAGCTCTTTATTAATTTAGTCCCTGGTACACGGGGCAGCCTGTTTTAGAGCTTCAACAGCCAGCAGGTCCCCCAGATCCCACAGCTGATTATGTTGGTGTTTGTAGGATCAGAGTGTCCACAAAGTTTATGCTGGGTTTTTGAAGACTTAAGCTTCTTCTGCTCTATTTATTCAGAAGTGTCAAAACAATTGTATTAAGTATAGATACAAAATATTAGGAAAAAGTAAATCTCTCCTGAGCTGAGAAGAAATGTTACACCATTATCAGTGTGGAACTTCAAGATGACAGTCACCACTATGAGTTCTACTCAGATGTTATCATTATACTATCATTGGTATTATATAGCTGCTTTTGACAGCTCTTGAAACTTTCTGATCTGTTTCCACTTCCCTCACCTTTTTTTACATGTCCAAAACAAGGATCACACAGTGTTGCTTCCCCCTTCTCCTGCACAGCCCAGCCTGCAGGTACAGCAGCTTTCCACCTGTTCTCGTCTCCAGGTCCTCCACCCATTCAATCTCTGTTCTCTCTCCTGCCTGTTCCCTGTCTCTTGTGTTCTTTCCTCCTTACCCTCTTGTGCATCTCTCCTCAAAACAGGTCTGCCCTCACGTGCAGCTCAGCCCTCTCCTTGCCTGTCCAAGCACAGCACCATCTCACGCCCAAATACTCTCCACTTCCACTTTCTGGAGCTGTTTTGCTGCAAATCCACCCAAAATCCTCTCCAATTTGTCTTTGTTTCATGTTTTAGATACCTTCTACGACAGCCAAAAGATTCCTTTTGAAGAAAATACATCATTGGGAAGGCCAGTCCAGATAAGCCACTCAAAAGCAACAAAAAGGTGGTGTGGGGAGGAAGTTTCTCTGCATTTGACCCTCCAGAAGCTACAATTGCGAAATCCTTTTGGTACCTCTATATCACACCAAAAAGCAGCAGAAGACAGCAGCTTCAGCGTCAAAATCCTTAGGGATACCCTTCCCTGTCCTGAGAAACACAGCTCTGGTGGGGAAGTGAGGAGGAGCCTGCCAGGCAGGAGCAGACACGGGGGCTGTGACAGCAGCAAAGCAACTGCTTTTACTGGTGATATACAAGTATTTTGTACTTGGATTTGGCACCAAGGCCTGTGCTCCACATTTCCAAGTTCCCATTCCTTTTGCTTCCTTTGCACTCTATCTAGAGCAGCCCTGTGTGGGGGTTTTCATTACACATTGTGCCTCCCCACAGAGCTCTGAGGGCAAATACAAGACAGAGGCACCACAGATGTGCAGAACAGGGGGCACAAGGAAACAGGGATTAGAGCCTTTTCCTGCCCTTTGTGTGATAAGTGTGTGGGGAATTAAGACAACTTCTTTGCCTGTAATCCTTTAGACAACATTAGGAAGTGTTTGTCATTTCTCAAACTAAAATGCATAAAGGAATTTCAGTGGTAGGGCGAGTGATACAAGAAAACAAGGTCTCCCATTGTCAGATGCAGTGCTCCCAGCCCAGCCAGCTGCTCTGGGACCTCAGCCTTGCTCTGCTGGCTCTGCTGTGTGTTTGGCCACAGCCACCATTTTCCAAAGCCAGAGCTCACCTGCACAAGGCAAACAGTGTGGACTCAAGTGCCAAGATTTGCTCTGCGCCTGCCAAGGTAGTCCCTGCACACAGCTGCTGGGTTAGTGCTCCTTGGGCTGATGAGCCAGATACTGAAACAATACAACGTTTAAAAAAAGAGAGTTCATGAAACCACTCCATTTCAGCTGGCTCCCCTCACCCCAGCTACATTTCAGGAGCAGACAACAGTAGCAACTAAAATGCATGAACAAGTCAAGGTCCCTCCAGTAATGGGGAAGGTTAGAGATAGCATGAGCAGTGATAATCCTCCCAGCAAAGCTTCCTGGGACAGAAGCAACAGGATCAGCAAATCAGATGGTCCAGGCAGGGAAACACTTTCACATACAGACATTTTGCTGAGATGGAGTTAAAATGGTCTTCCTACCTGCTACTGTTCTCAAGGCCTTCTGTGATTCTTGATGTTTACTGGATACCTGAAGGAAGCTCACCAATGCAAAGTGGAACCAGTCACAGGACTTAAATCCACACTGTAACTGGAAAAATGCACACTTTGCAAGTGTACATTTGTCACATGGGCTGTTATCCACATGGAAACAACCATTAACTGGCTGGCTTCACCCTATAAAGTTAAAAAGCCAAGAGGAGAAGCCTTCAGTGTTTGCCAAGATCCCCAAGCGCACAACACCACATGCAAGGTTCTTCTGTAAACACAGAGGTAAAAGCAATAAAGATATTGCAAAGTATACTTAATTCACCTTTCACCCAATTTCTGTCAAACAATGCAAACTGTTTTCAAATGCATCATCTCCCACCTAGGTGAAAATACACATGAAATTCAGACAGCTGACTGGTAACAAGCATCTAATTTTGGCCTTAGCACTATGTTCTTCACCTAAAAGGCAAGCTGTGCACAACCTATTGAATTTTAAACCCAAATTTGGAGGTTACTTGAGAGCTAAGATGGATAAGAACCGATTTCCAGAAATCAAATAGCAGTTTTCGGAATTGGAAGGCCACACTTTTACAAAAAACAACATAACAAAAATATCAAAGAGCAATTTTATTTATCTTTTTTTGGCACAAAACTTACAAGAACCATTTTGTTCCCTTCTTAAATTTAGTACAACTAGCAAGGAAAAAAAAATGCATACTAATACATTTAATGAGCTGTACAGCAAGTGACATGTGGAAAGAGGCACCAGAAAGATCTACCAAAAATCAAAGTGCATGAAAAATACCTACTCTGAGCGCCTCATGGTATTGTATTAAGGCACCACTCCTTTAGAAGTTTTACTGAATACAACAAGTGTGCAACTTCTCGGTTTGGAATGTAAGAGTCCTTCAGCCTGCATCGGAATATTGTGGATACTGCAACCTCTGAATGGCACAACAGTTCTCCTTGTAAATGTTTAATGGAGAGGCCTCTTTCTGCCCAATACTGTCTCTCAGCCAGGTGTGTCACTGTCATATGAAAAGCCAACACAGATTACCAGAGTGACCAGCATTTCACTTCAGAGTTTTCAGCTGTAGTGTACACCAGACCTATGAATTCTTTACCATGGTTTTATAGAAAATAAACATAAACACTGCAGAGACAAAAGTAACATGGGACATATCAGCAACTACATTTAGATAGTTTTATCAAAAGAACATTTAAGGACTTTCTGGAGTATCTCTTAAAAAAAAAAATCTGAGTAGCGTTATAAGCCAGAATAATTACACTTTTCAACAGAATATTACAAAGTCTCCTTCAGGACTAGCGATCAAGTCTGACAAACTCCACAAGACTTCAGGAACTTTCAGTAAGGATGTAGAAAAAGCCCAATATTAGACAGTAGTAATGATTTTCATAATTAGAAACATTTAATGCAAATACCTGCAGCTGCAAATCATGTCATACAGGTGTGTATATACACACATATTGAAACATCATTACAAGGGCCAAACAGACACCTTGGTTCATTGTGGATTCTGCACGTCACTGCTCTGAAGTACTACAGAAGCTGCAGGTTTTTTATTTCAGCACCTTCATTAAGAATTATTTAAGAACTAAACCACAAGAAGGTACCACAGGCCAGATTAACATCTAGTGTAAACAGGTTCCAAACAATCAAATAGAAGTTGCATCTGCTTCTTACCAGCTTTGACTTTGGTTTTGCTGCTCAGCTGGATTACCAGTCTCCTTTACTTGCAGAAAGAAGTTTAATAAGAAATCAATGCCCGTATCAAAACTGAAGTGGGAACAAGTAAATGCAGAATATTGTTATCAAACCACTGTACAACACCTCTAGTGTAGAGTTTCAAACATCTCGGGAGCTTGAGACTGCTTAACTGGAACTCTGGAAAAGCATATTTCTCTATGGACATGCAAAGGTATTTAAATATGAACTCTAGGAAATACAGTATTTCATTTTTTGTCCTCTTACAGTGTAAACCTCAAGAACACAACTGTGTGCCCCATTATAAAACCAAATCACCCTTGAGCATTAAAAATTCTAAACAGCAAGGGCTGGAAAGAAGGGCATCTGGAAGTGATCTACATATTACAGAGCATGGTGTTTCACAAGTCTCAGAACAGTTCAGTTCATACTTGTTGGGATAACTTTCCCTATACCTTTGTCCCAGTACAGAGCTGTAGTTTTCAGTAACTCTTTTACCCCTGAATTATTTGCTCCCACATATAAAACATGCCACAGAAGTGGCAGTCCAGGCTAAACATTTAACATGTCTTTTTCATCCTTTATTAACAATTACATTTATTTCATGATTTGTATATGTTAAGTCATATAGCAACTTAACATTGGTGTTATACACTGTGCTTCCATTCTCTGGCACTTGGAGGAGGAATTCATTTCCTGATATTCACATCTTGCTGAAGCATTCCTTTGCATTTGTCCAAACTTGAATTCCCTTTTAAAAAAGCAATTAAAAATAATTAAAAATCAAACCTCATCCACAGACTTTCCTCCATAGAAGACTCTATGAAGAAGTCCCAAAGAATTTCACGCAAGAATAAGGCAGCAACCACACTGTCTACATATACAGATGGATCTCAACACTAACATGTCACTGAGTTCAAGCAGGATGGAATATGTGGGAGGTTTTATGCTAGTGACTTCCAATCTTCTGTGACTGCCATGTTCCTATTGAGAGTCTGCATCTGACTCTCTGCTGATACAATAAATATACTTGCCCAGCCTTTCACAAGCCAAACGTACCTTTTTGCACATGCTAATCTGCATAACGGCATAGCTTATAAGTGCCTCCTTCAAATCATGATTCTTTTGCTCTTTAAACCGTTCAATGTCAGCCCAGGCACTTTTCACAAAGTCTCTGAAATTATAAGCAATTAAATCTGTTAGTAAGTGGTTTAAATGTTGCATGCTCAGCTCACCTTCCTTCCTCTGGGCCCTCAGCAGGGAAGCTCTATATGACAGCGAGTAAACCAAGTCCTGCAATTACTATGCATCCTCATTTAATAACTGGCACTACTACCTAATTCTTCATCATCTTCTTAACGTTTTTAACCTAGAGAATCATTTCACAGGATGCATTAAGATGTTTGTTTGGTGGATTTTTTGCTCCAGGAAGAATCACTGCCATAGAATCAGCAGAAGTCAGAATATACTTTTTTTCTTCAGATTCCTTTGGGGTAACTAAATCTTTATGCAAACATTCAGCACACAACATTGTGTGTTTCTTTTTCAATTGACAAGTCAGAATATTCATCTTCCCAAAGTGAAAACTCACTTGTTGTCAGGATGTGAGACTGTCAAGTACAACAAACATTACAATGCAAATTCAACTTGGAGAATTCACTTCAGAAGTTAATTTTTCTTTGGTGGTGTGTGGTCAGGTCTTCTTAACTAAAATGGAGGCAGATATCTGTAACTCATACTTTCATTTGTGCTAGACTTTACATACAAGGCAAGTATTCACTTGAAAATTGCTTCCAGAGCTACAAAAGCACATCTCCAATACATCTGTCAAAATGATTAAAAAATGGCATTTACTTAGTGTCGTGTTGTTTTGAACTATTCATGAACCAGTCTTATCTTTCTAGCTCCAATGCTAACATATTAGGAGATACCACATTTACCCCTTGTGTTATATGACAAACGTGCTTTGACACAATCACATTCCTTTAGGAATGTTAGTTCCTATTTTTCATTTTTGCATACCTGAAGAAAATTTCATTAGAGCACCAAGAAGCAGTTACTCAAACACAACTCACCAGAGCTCCTAATCTCTTTCAAACAGGAGTCAGTTGTCCCCCATATGAGAGGCTGCTCAATAGAAGCTCAGGACTCATACACATAAACCAAACTAAATACAGTATTTGAAGCAAATCAGCTTTTGAGTCTCAGCCTACTCAGCTGCAGACCCACAAGCCCACCTGCTAAATATATTACTAGTTGAACATAAAAGCATGCAAGTCAGCCATTAGAGTGGGCCCAGTAACTGGGAAAGTCATCAGGTTTTACATAAGCCATACACTCAGACCAGAAGCTAACTGCATGTACTGCACTTTATTTCACAACTTGCAGCTGACAGGAGCTTTTATAGACAGCTCATAAACACCAAGAATATATTAAAAACACTTATAAAATGCAAACACCTTCAAGAGCATCCAGTCAAGGGCTTTTGCTAATACAAGCCCTGTGTTTTCTTTGAAACAGTCAAGCCCATTTACCTGCCCTCCAGATTTTTAGACTTCAGTTGCTCTTCTCCTTCCTGTATCTGCTCTTCTAGAACCTTTAGCTTGGCTTCCCTCTGCTCTGGGGTTTCCTGCCCAAACAGCTTGCTGGTCATCCCCTTCAGGGAGAAAGTTCTCACAGTCTACAAAATACAAAGACACTCTAGATTTGGAATTCCTGGGCACAGCCACAAGACACTGAGTGATTTTTACCAGCATTTGTGCTTATTCTTATTATGGGACTGATATTCTGTGTTAGCTACCATTTCATTAATGGGTAGCTACGGTGGTTTACATTAGACCCAGCAAAGTGGGGAGGAAGTAATGCAGTGTTCAAATTCTTCAAGGCTGACAGAAGTAAACTTTCAGACAAGTCTTCCTATGAAGTAGGAAAGAAACTAAGAGAAAGAACAGCGATAAAGGAGTTCCATTTAGAACATTAATAGATCCAAGAGCAACATTTTCTAAAAAGCTGTCAGTAACCACTATCAGATAATATTTTCTCTAAAACATTCCACATAAAAAGGACTAACACCACGTATCAGTAACACTCACTGTTCAAAAGGCAGAGGAAGCCTTTTAGAATTCCCAACATTTTGATCTTTAAGATGGAGTTGTCTGTGTTATTCTGCTCAAGTCATATTTACTGCAACCCTTTACTTGCTCAGTATTCAATAAAAGAAGTTTGGCACAAACAGCTTATGTCACTAAGAACCAAGTTACTTTAAACCTCAGATGTCCAGAGCTCATATGATACTGCTTCTTATAAGCAGCAGCCAGCATGCTGGTGCCATTTAAATGTCATTCTAAGTAACTTGGTTCAAATAAAAAATAAATTAAAAAAGAGGCATCTTGGAGAAGAAAGTGGAAAAAGACTCACTCCTGTTGCCAGCTCCTCACACTGCTGTTTCTTAGATGTTAAGTCCTGTGCAGCCATTTCCAAATCATATTGCATTAATTCGTGTTTCCTGCACACTGCCCTGAAAAGTAAGTAATGAAATATCTGTCACATGATACTTTGTTTTGCTACATTTTCCCTTCATGTAAATTTTACAAATGACATCATGTTTTGTTTGTTGACAGGAGGCACCTCCAGTTATTTATCTAGCTCAAATTCAACAGCCTTATCACAGACAGCATAACTACAAATGCTGTAGTTAAGCAAGCTTGGATCAAAGTATAAATGAAGTTCCTGGTACAGCAGTATTCTGCTCCTCTTCTTAGACTCATTTTAAGACACACTCAGCAATACAAGCCCTACCACCCACTTAAGGACACCTCTGTACAATAGTTTTATTCAAAACACATGACAGAAAAATCACACCTTTGACAAAAGGTACCTGGAGATGGTACCTGTCACAGCAGCAATCTATCAGTCAATCATAAAACTCCTCACATTTTGTTTTTTAAACAATGAAACAAGAAACTGCTTCCAGATCCACACAGTGCCTTTCATCTGGAAGAGGAGTTTCCTCTGACCACCTGCACTAAGTCCCAGTCCTGTGTGGGCTGCTGATGCTACATCCGTACTGCACTGCCGGATGCACATCTGTCCCCCAGGAGAGGCTACCAGTGCTCAGGACTCCCACACAGCAGCCATCACACCTGCCAACCCAAGTCTCTACAGCACTACTGGACCTCTCCAAGAGCTTCAGAGCCAGTCTGTGGAATGCACAATAGCTTTAGGCATATCTTACAGCATAAAGGAATTTACTTTTGTGTCCACACTTACAAGGGATGACTGCTGGATAAAGACTAGTGTAAAACGAAACGAATCAACCAAAAAAAAACAACAAAAAATAAGTATTCAGATGCACAATACTCTACAGTAGATGAAAGTTGTACTGGACAGTTTGAAAGTTCCTGGAAATTATAATGGCTGTAGCAGCTCTGTTTGGCCTATCTCATTTGAAAGCTGAAGCTTTCAGCACACTGAGGCACTATTACAACAGAAGCCAAGGAAACAGTGGAACCAAAGGAATAAACAGCACTTCCTTCCACAATATACAGATTTTAACATTTCTGTCTTTTCACTATTAATCAGCTCAGTTCTAATTTGTATTGCCACTTACATGGCAATCAAATATAAGTATGCAAAATAAGAGAGGGGAACATGGAGACTCCACAACATCGAGATTTCCTGTTTTCAGAGAACAGAAAAGAATACCAAACTAAATTCAGTATCAATACAGCATTAAAGAAAAGGACTACAGCTTCCACTGGAGCTATAGACTTCTGTACATACCGCAGTGCTTCTGCATAGAAGAGGTATTCCTTCAGTTGATCTGCATAGTGTTCCTCTTCTTCCAGAATGTCATCAATAGAAGCTGCATATCTAGCAAAAACCAGTCCCAGTTAAAGTTGCTAAATTTAACCTTTAAGGATACACATCCAGTAACAAGGGAGGACATGTTTGACAGAAACACCAGTCACAAAATAAAACTGTGAAGGACACTTCCAGACAGGGTTTTTCCTTTGTTTTTAATTAAACTCTGAATCAGCTCATGCAAACATTCCTGCAGGCCTGTTTCTTTGGTTGTTAATACAATCAATCTTTTGACAACTACAAAATCTATCATAACTTTGCTGCTGAAGATGAGGCAGTTTTTCTTGCAGGAAAGAAAAACAAGTTATTCCTTGTCTTCAGTGGACTGTCAATAGGCAGCACCAAGGCAAAAAGAAAATTAAAAATCCACATAGTGCAGAAGAAATCCTGCCAGGCTTAAGCATTAAGGTACAGGAATGTGAACATCGTATCTTCTGAACTATGAAGAGGCTGCTTTCTTGGTTTCAGATAACTCACAGTGGTGCTCTAAACACCAAAACATTAAGTCCCTTTAGCTCCTTCAAAGTCTGTTGCTTTGTCTGCTCTGTACGTCCAGCATATCAGTTCAGAGCAACAGGAAATTTAACCCTCCTTTTAGGGACAAGTCTGAGCTTGGACCAACTCTGCAGCTCTTGCATACAGTAAAAGTTTTGGTTTTAAGGCTGATGGCTCCTAAAATGGCAAAAAGCACTTTATTTTTCTAGTTTATACTGTTTGACAGTTTTTAGTTGGTTCTTGCTAACCAAAATCACTATCTTGGACACATTTGCAGTGACAGACCTACAGCTAAAGAGGTGACTGCACATCTCACTTGGCACAGCAGTAGAAATCAGATGCCACTTTAGTCTGTGACACAGGCCATGAGCCACTGGAGATAAACAGAATGAATGAGATCCCATCACAAATACCTTCACCTATTCTGCTAACTCAGTCTGGATTCTCAAGTATGTGGCAATCCCTCACACATCTGCAGGCTCTCTGAACTGAGCATATGCCAGCAACCAGCACAATCTGACCCAAATGTTAATTACAGTATCTCTTGGCTTTCAAGTTTTTGCAAAATCCTTGAATTTTTCCCTTTCTGCATGTGCCTCTCCAGTAACTGGCTCTATGGAAGAAGTGGCAGTCTCAAACTGAAAGGGAACTGGCTACATGAATTTGCTAAGTTTTCAAGCATGATAAGTTGTTTTGATGCTTTGCAAAATCAAAGACACAGCACATCCAGGAAAAGCCCTATCAAGGCTATAGGTGATCAATACACATGACCTACAAAGTGGCCAGCAACAGCAGATCAGTTTACGTAGAAGGATAGAACAGGCAGAACAAGAATCCACACTACGAATCAAAGTAAGGAGTAACTCCAAACTTGAAAAACTTGCTGAAAAATATACTTGTTCTGAAAAAATTCCTGCAGCCACACAGATCATAAATGGTTTACCCTCTCTATTTTTAAGTCCTGAAGCGCAGTAATTTTAGTACAGTGGTTAAGATTTCTCAGGGCAGCAGATGGACCACATTTCTGTTTCAAGTAAGATCTACATTTAGAGCAGTGCTAGAGCTCATCTGCAGCAGAACAACTTTCAAGGAAAAAAAAAAATGACAACCAAAAAATCCCACAAAATAAAAACCTTTACCTAGACAGGGCTTTCATAATGAGTTTTATTTGGAGAAAAAAAAAAAAAGTTGTAAGACAATCTACATTTCTGACTGCCTAAACTTAGGCAAAGCAGGGAAAATGTTAAGGAGAAAGTTGCAGTAAGTTCTAAAGGTACCTAACGTTCTCACACTTCATGGGAACTGCCAACTAAACCCCTGTTTTACTTTAGACTGGTTCCACCTGTAATGACAGTCTAGTTGATAAAGAGATAAAGGGTCACTCATTAATAGCACAAAGGACAGAAGTCAAAGGTCTGGTACTGTTTTCTTTCATCTTTTAAATACCAGAGTTATAGCTATTCACTCCAACTTTCTCAGCATACTCTGTCACTTTAGCAAATCTCATTCTGCCACAGAGCACACACCCAGAGAACTTTGGGATGCCTTCTCCAAACATTAAGCAGTTATAGATCATACTAGACAATAACAACTCAAAAGTTTAAATAAACATCTAGTAAAGACTACAGCATATAGGGTAGATAGAGAATAATTAAATTAGTCTTGAAGTTTAATATCTATATTAGGCAACCTTCTTGAAGTAGCTTTCTGTTGCAGTAAACTGCTGCCTGACGTTATGGGAATGATAACTGAACTGGTAAGTTATACTTTCAAGGGATCATAGATACGAACCTTACTGGTAGGACACCACAGAGGTCACTGAAGTTGCTCCTGAATCTCACAGCTGCTGCTTCTTGCTTGGTTGTCACTAAGGGATTACTGTCATAGGAGAGTGCCAGAGCAGAGACGATGGACAACAAAAGCTACCTCAGGCTTCAGGCAGTGATTAAAGTTACCCAGAATAGCAGATATCGACTGCCATTACTCTGGATCTTTAGTCCTAACTGTGTTATGACAGAAATACTAATACTTTGGATGTGTGGAGAGGGTTCATTCCCCTGGCTGAGAAGTGAAACAACCTTCTTTAATTTTTAGGTCTTTAATATCTTGGTGTGGTGTATCTGAATCACTTAAAACCTACTTTTGATTCCTTAGCTCCACTATATTATTCCACGTTTTCAGAATCTCTTCAATTTCAGCCTACTGCAGTAGGTGCTTAACATTGTATTCCATCTCCACTTCAATTACTTTTCTTCTGAAGGCGGAACACATTCTCCATTTGTTTATTCTCACCAGAGCCCTTTGCCTAAAATACATGATAGCTTTCCTTGAATTCTAACTACCACATTAGCCAAAACACAGAAGTGTGAATAAATTATTCATAGGGGTTCACAGTCTTAAAGATCTGATAAAACCAGAATTATTCTGAAGACGCTGAGGGTGTGGCTCTTCAAACTCTTCCACTTGACAAGGCCAGTAACAATTGACAGCTTGATAACTTGACAACACAAATAACAACCAGGCAGTAGTACATATGTAAATCTCCACTGTAAACTAAACCTGACAACTTTATTTCCACCAAATTACGTTTTATCCATAAAAATACTGTATAAGGCATGAAACACCTTCCATCTCTTGCTGGAGTTGTTACTTATCCGTTTTGTGGGATTACAGAAGAGGAATCAGAGTGGTAAGAAACGCTGCATTGCCTATTATACGTGACTACCTGAAAAGCAGAAAGCATGAGCTCAGAATAAAACTTCTGTGAGCACTCTCATGCGCCAGACTCTTATTTTGAAGGCTGTTCTTTGTATACTCTGCCAACTGACTCTAAAGATGCAAAGAGGGAGGAGGACTCTTTATAATACCAAGTCAGTGTTTGTTTCAAGAATCCATTGGAGTTTTGGTGCCGATTAATTAAGTTTCTTAACTCTCTGTAATTAAGTCCAAACTTGTGTACCATCTACTGCATGGTACAAAATGCTGCTATCAAAACCAAAGGGATCTCATCAGGTCTGCAGTACATTAAAGTTGTATTTCACCAGTTTCTGGCAGAGTAGCTTTAAACTGGAAGAATTCCAAACACTTCTACAATTTCAAAATAATAATAAAAAAAGAAACCTCTCTGATTCTCCTGAGACTTTCTGAGCTACTTAATACAGTATATGGATGCTAAAACTGTGCCTGCATCCAAGGAATAGAAATACTGTATACCTAAAAACAACGCACTCCCAACTTTCTCGGTACTCATATGTACTTTGGGGTTGAGGGAAAAGAGAGGAAAGAGGGAGAGTTTCACATCTGGCTTACATCAAACTATCAGATATTCAGTCAGTACTTACACATCCATGTGGTGGCCAGCACTCTGCAACCCATCCCCCATCTCCTTTTCTATTGCACTCCACTCACTGTAGGAAAAACAAACGAGAAACAACATCACACATGAAGGGTAAGGGAAGTTAATAAGCTGCATCCTGTATATAGTTTCTTTCCAGGTGACACCTGAATGGAAATTGCCTCAAAGTTAGACTTGGCCAAACTGTTTTCTTTCTCTAAGGAGCAGCATTGACAATGTGGCAAGGCTATTTATGGCACTCTGCTAAGCAACTGTCCCTAAACTCATCATCACAAATGCACTTCATTCGGGATTGGTTTTGAGCAGAAGTCTTGTTCAAAGAGCTGAAAGTCTATTTAAAACAAAACTAACCAAATAAAAACTATCCACCTAGCCCTTAATACAAATGGAGTAAGGGACAACGACAATGATGAACTGAGACAGATTTTGATCTAACATGCTCATCAAGAAGAAACTAAGCTTTTCAGACTCACAACATATCCGGTAGAAGCCTCTCATTCCAAAAAACAGAGGGTGGGATTTGACTTCTGTAAGCATTTTACTTCTGAAGCCATCTGATGTATATAGTTGTCTGTTTTCATAGTAGACTACTGTTTAGTTCTATTCATGAAAAAGTATCAACTTGCAACTACCTCTTTACTACAACTACCTAGTTAATATTAAAGAGGTAGCAAGAGACTTGGTCTGGACATCCTGGCATGTACACTGCAATTTTGTGTTCTCAGTTTTGAGAAACCTTATTGGAGTTCTTAGTTACAATATTTACACCCAGAACTCTTCTTACAAGGAAAAAAAGAAGAGGTTCCCCTTATATTTCACATAATTTATGTGTAATGCATCTATCCTTCATTTTTTTTCATAAACATTCCACTCTGCTGATGTTGACATTTGTATGTCTTTGTGTTATTACAGAACTACACCTAATTTCATTTTAAAACCCCCAATGAGAAAGACATCTGCAATCCATTAACCCAGAGAATTAAATTTAGCACTTGAACAGTGTGTAGAAGCAGGAGGTTTCCCTTAACCAGAAGTTTAGATTCTTTAATTCTCCAGTGAGATGGAAAACTTGAGCATGCAATTCACTCATATAAATCAAAAAAACCAATTGGCAAATTCACTTTAAAAAGCTACTACAATTGGATAGATATAATGGTTGATTCTTAACCACTAAAAGACCTAGAAGCTTTTAAGAGACAGCTGCATGAAGACAGATAGAAAGTTACTTTTTGAAGAAACAAAATGCCAGCACAGCAGGAAAAGGCCTGAAGGTCTGACATACAAAACAAAACCCCAGTCTTCCACTAGAGACTAAGCTCAGCAGATCTGGAGATCACTATGCAATGCAGAAATCTCATTAGTACTGCAACACAGAGCTTTTCAAGACAGACAATTAAATGTTTCAGATATACTTTTCAAAACCCTAACAACATAACCAACAAATTCCCTTCTCTCTCCCCACACCAGTCTTTGTATGTATTTAAAAACTGGGTGAACTCTTACCTGAACACTCTTCCATAATTGCCATGGACTTTATAGACACCATAGAGCCGGTCTGCTACCCTCTAAAACATTTTAGAGACAGGTTTTGGTCATCAACAGTAAGTGCAGTTGCTTTGTGAAATCCCACATAAAAATTCCAAGGTAAAACCCTAACGTTCTTACACAGGTAAACAAGATTAGGCCTAAATCTGATCTAAGCCACTACTGAAAGAAAAATCAACAGCATTAATTTCAGAAGTCTGAAGTTACAACCAAGGTTATACTGAAAAGTATCATTTCAAGTATTTCTTTGCAAGTGATCATTTATAGGATATGCCTATGGAGACCAAAAATAACCAAGTTCCCTTTAGTTTTTGATAATCAAATATAAGGCATCCTTTATCTGAATAATGCCAAATTTATACACGTCTTTATTTCACTTATCAATGGCAACATGGAAGTCCATCCTGACATCAAGACTGTAGGGAAACCTTCAGTAAAATTCTAAGAAGTTCCTTGATTTTTCCACCAAAGTCAAGTGGACTGAGGGAAAGGAAATGAGCTATCTATTGCAGAACTTATTGCTCAAGGTAGATGTCATTTCAGCTGTTTGCAGTGTCAGTACCTGCTGCAGCCAGCACTACAATGCTGGCAACAACTCCAGAAGACATGTGTACACTCTGAAGTGCGAGTTGTAATCCAGATAATGCCTTTGGAATCATGTTGTACCAGTGAATGAGAGTGAAGTTATGCAAGAGCTACCACTGTTATTATGTCTGTCACAGCAGTAAAAAGGGAACATAAGAAAATTGCTCAACAGATCTCACACAAATAGCCCTGAGAGAACGGGACTGTCTGTAGAACACCAGTGATTAATCCTCTCAAGAACCTCAGCTCAACAGAGCAATTCATTACCGTCCTTTCCTGCTGCACAGCTTCCATCAAAAATTAAATCCCCATTGAACATACTAAAAAGAAGTATCATGCTCTCATTATTGGAACTGTAATTTCCTATTTCCTTTTTGTGACTTTAAAAAAATAATAATCTTTCACTCTCAACCCATAGAATATCTTGATGCATGATATTACTGTTCTCATTATTAAAAAGACTATTATTCATTATAGATCAAAGAAGAAGCCAAAAAAGA
The DNA here is from genome assembly GCA_013399695.1 of Formicarius rufipectus. Taxonomy (NCBI): domain Eukaryota; kingdom Metazoa; phylum Chordata; class Aves; order Passeriformes; family Formicariidae; genus Formicarius; species Formicarius rufipectus. The sequence continues at coordinate 85,931 of VXAU01001192.1, forward strand.
AAAAGCATAGTGGGAAGCACACAGGATTCACGCTACAAGTATGTCTAACCAGAAAACCGTGTTTTGGGGCCCTTTCCAGCCCAGACATCCAGTAAAAGCAACTCATTTGCTGAGCAGAGAGAAGGAGACACCTCAATCCTCTGTGAAACAACCCCCTCTAGTACGTGACCATCACAGGAGAGGGCAGATTAGCAACATGCACTGTCAAACTCAACAATCATATCTGGAACTCTTTCCCCCTCCCAAATCTGTACAGTCAGTGGCCTCACCCCTTGCTGTCTCCAGCTCCACACTCCAGAGATAGACTCCCTCAGGCAAAACTGCCCTCATTCTAGAACACATATACCACTTCTCTTGACTAAACAAGCAATACTGCCTTAAAAATAAATCATACTATTTGTCACGACACACATGGGAAATACTTACAGCTCTGACTCGCAGAAGGTGTGATATGACAGACTGCAGTTCATCGCTATAGTGTTTTAGCTCAGTAAATCTCCTGGGAGCAGGAAACAGATAGTACATCATTAGCCATCATGAAAGCAAAGCTTTCACAGCATGCACGACAGAGCCACAATGCTACAGTCAGAGAGATGTAGCCTGGCCTGCACTGGAGTGGAATTAGCTGAAAACTCCTAAAGAAGTGACTACGGAGTTTAATTCCCCCAAAGCGAACAACCCAACACTTATATGACTGCTATTTTTTTATATGCAAATGTTGAAGGTTCAGATCAATTTAAGAGCCAAAATTCTAGGAAGTAGAAGTAGTTAGCTGAAGTTACATCACAAAACAGTTACATCTTTGTTTTGCTGTTTGTTTTTGTTTTTTTTTTAAATGAGATTTATAAAAGCAAGGGTTGGTAAACAGGAAAGCTTCAGATAAGCAAAAAGCCAAAATCTGCTGAAGGATATTTCTTAATACAAGCATGTTCACATTTCTGGCCTGACACAGATACTTTCCTTTCAAACTGCCATCTGGGCAATTTTGTGCATAGCTCTTCAGGAAGCATTCACAATTATCACAATTCCTCTACAGCTAATCCATATAGTAATTGTAACATTATATATTAAATTCTATTGAGACTTGTACCTGCACAGGAGTCGTGTATGGCTAAAAGTCATCAAATCACTACATCTTAACAAGGTACCAAACAGGTAACCCAAGGCAATGACCATCTGCACACTGCTGGTCTGTCACTTCTGAAGAGATGGCATTTTATCAGCCAGCCTAGTTAAGCCTTGGAGGCAGTTTAAGCTGATACCTTTAGCTAATGACTTGGCCACAGCTTTGCTAGACAGGCAACCAATTAAGCCACAGCAGCTGCCTCTTGTGTACACATAAACCCTCCCTACCACACAAAAGTCTAACTCAGGACCTACTTTGGTACACAAGAATGTATTTATTTCATCCAGAGAGGAAGCCAGAAACAGTTTTACCTAAATTTCTAAAAAATTATCTGAAAATAAACAAACACAGAAGAATGGAACTAGAACTAAGGAACTGGGAACTAAGATTAGCCTTCCAGGTTGATGTTCAAGAAGCAAAAAGAAACTTTATGCCTCCTCCCACCACAGGCATACAATCAAGCTTTGTATTTCAGAATAGCTTGTACCCAAGGGGTCTTACTGAAATGAGTTGGGTCACTTGTTTTGGGTTTTTCATTTAACACCTCTTCCTCTCTGTCAGGAAGTCTTCCCCTAAAATATTCTCATCCTTACATTCAGGAAGTACAAGCTTTATTGTGATTTCTAATATTTTCATTTTCCAAGAAGTATCATTTATAAGATTATGACACACACAGGGTTAAAGTACATAAAAAGATTTAAAAGCTAGTAGAGAAACTGTATGGGAAAAAGAAATGTAGTCATTGATCTGCACAGTGGGATTTAGAGAGCAATCTTTTCAGTTTACACTTTATAAAATATGCACCAGGGCTGTATGTCAGACAGCTGCAGACACGTACAGTGAAGATACTTGAAATAATTGAACTAAAAACAAAAGATTAAAAAGCACGCCTTCAGCTCAGGAAGACTCCCTTTTCCACTCCAGAAATTTACACTGAAAAGTTTCATTTATCCTGTTTTGTGTCAAGAAATCTTTTAGGAATGCTTTACTCCCTGAAGGCAAGAGTCAGGAACTTAAGAGGACTTTCAGTACCCTGGAATCCAGCAGCAATACATCTTCTCCCAATTCCTCCTCCATTAAAAATAAAGCAATTTTAAAAAATAATTTTTAAAATTACCACCAAGCTGTCTTTTTTTTTTTTTTTTTTAACCTCAGAAAAGCATATATCAAAATGCTTCTATTTTTTCCCAATCTTCTGTGGTTGAAAATTTTAAAAATATAACTTTCAGGAAAAACCATTTTTAAGAGACTGGTGGTGTTGCAGATCAAAGGTTTATTTCTCAATTATTTGCTTAAGTCCTAGTCATTGCACATGTAAAAAAAAATCTCCATAATTATAAAGTATTTCCAAACTGAGTTCAGTGAAGCACACAAAGGGATGTTTACTTTCCAGTGCATCATAACAGCAGAAGTGTGAAACAAGACAGTTTTGGCACTCAGTAGCTGATGTTTTCCTAATTAGCACTTTTCACTTGGTTTTACTGGTTCTGCAACACTACCAACAATTTGGATACTTAACTGAGCTATTAAACAGAACTTGAGATGCAAATCAAGAACTGATCAGGTCATGTTGGTGTAGGAGCATCAACAGGTCTCTGAAAAATACCTTTCATGACACTGGAAAACAAGACATTTTTATTTACAATAGACAGCACCTCAGTATGTTATTTACTTTGTGCATTTTACTCCTCAGAACTCCTCCCTGCATCAGTGAGGGCAGTGCCATTCTCCAGTTCTGTGAGAAGAATGCACTTGTCTAAGTAACCACAAAAAAAAAAAAAAAAAAAAAAAAAAAAAAAAAAAAAAAAAAAAAAAAAAAAGGTTATTCTGTTGATTAAAGCCCACAAAGAGAACAAAAGGATGGGTGCCATGTGGCCAAATCACAGAGGTCTGCAGTAGATACAAATTTACCTCCAAGTACCAGAATACCATAATTTTATCACTATTTAATTCCACCATTAAAAATATAAATTGCTTCCCACAGCAGAAAACTTAGTTTTCAGTCTACACTTGACCTCAAAGAGCAGCCTTGTTCCAGCTGTACAGAGCTCCTCAGGTTGCTAAGCTGAGGGGTGCAGCTTCACAGCACCCCAAGGCCATCTGGACTGGGAACTGCAGCTATTCTTCACCTGAACCCTTCCTGCTCCAGGAACCTGAAAGCCTGCACACCACACAGCAGTCACACCTTTTGTTTCAGCAAGGTGAGCTTGCTGAACCACTTTACCACCCAACCACAGAAGCACCAAAGGTAATGCAGAGGGACAATGCATCATATTCCAGGTGGCTCAAGCGTGAGTGTGCTGGGCAGAGCAACCCTTTGTCCCTCCTGTTAAGAGCCACACATACTATGGTAAAAAGCTCTCCTCGAATTTATTAAAAAAAAAAAAAAAAAAAACACCAAAAAAAACCAAACAAAAAACAAATCAAAGCCCCATCAAAGAAAAAACCTCAACAACTGCTCATCGGCTATTTAATTGAACAACTTGCATCCCCCAGTTCAATTTGGAGCTACGTAGGTGGCAGAACACAACAGAAAACATGCACCATCTCTTCCCAAGCACTGTGAAGGCTCTACCTAGACAGACATACTCTGGAATTGTTTTTGTTACAAGCCCTTTCTCATGTTTTCCTTGTATTAACCCTTTTTCTGCTTTTTAACAAGCCACTTCTCACAACAGCTTTGCTTTCTGAAACACTGTGACCTCAAAGGATACTCCTTTAGCAGTCTTGCCTACCTATGCCTACAGTCAAACTTCTGGGAAGATTTCCCTGCTGTAAGAGGAGGAAAAGCTAACTTGTACGACCCACAGAGGAAGATGACTGAGGATGAAGCATGCAAATAAGGGGCCAATTTCACCTGCAGGTACAGAGATAATTTCTATCATTCAATCTCAGTCATGTTTTGTTTTATGTTAAACCCTAGCTGAAACCCTCCTTGCTGCCACAGAAGGCTGAAAAAGCAAGCACAGTAAAAAAGGAGGTACTGGACCAATTCACATGTAAGTCTATAAAGAGCTTCAAAAAGGTATGTACCTCTAAGATCCTTACTACAATATGCACAGATTCTGTGGAATTACAAAGAGAACAGACAACAGAAAGCAGCATGTGGGCTCTTCTTAAACAGCATCTCCTATTGCCACTGCTGTACAGCAGAGAAACCCAGAAGGGTACTTAACACCAGTGTCCTTGGCTTACAGATGGCAAACAGCAACATCTCTTGGCCCTATTGCTGCACACTGATGTTTAACTATTGTAGAAGTAGAAACTCCCATTTTACCCTTCCCACGTCACCTAGGGTGTGATAAACCTCCCACTACACACCCTGACAATTCTGAGCAGTTTTTCCATCCAGCAGACTGTGTCTGGCCCAGAGCTTCCTAAACTGTACTGGTGCTGAACTAACCTCTGGACTTCCCAAAGCATCTGTGAAAATTGGCAGCTGGAAGAGAACTATGAACAGCAACAGCAGGGTGTGTGCATCCCAAACTGTACACTAGCAGACTTTTAGAAAGACCTATCCATCTGTACTCTGTTCACACTTGGAAAGACTGCTTTGCAAACAATTATTAAGAGGTTCTTTTGCTGCATCTGGGTCTGGGGGATTTTTTTTTAGTCTCTTCCTTTTAGTCTAGCTAAAATGAAATACTCGTTTTGCATAAAGTGATAGAATTTTTCCAAATGCTTCCTGCTTCTTGAAGCAGAATTTATCAAACCTTTTCACACTACCTTCGTACTGGGCTTCTGTTAAGATTTGAAGTGCAGAAAGACAATTTTTCTTTTCTGAATTTACACTGAAGAGAGAATATTCTGTCACCTGAAGTTATAGTTAAAACTGAAAAATGGAAAGGGAGGGAAGAAGGATGTGGAATCTTACTTGTCTGGGTTTTTCACTCTGAATGTTGCATTAAGAGCTTTTAATCTGGAATCTGCCTGAAAAAGGGGAAAAAAAGCTTTGTTAATTTAATGCAATTAAATTTTAGTGACAAAAAACCGTCTCAGCCTTTGGCAGCAACTTTAGAAAAAAATTCTGCCTTCCCAGTTTATTTAAATCTTCAAACACTGAACAAGTTGACACTAGCTGCCCTGAATGTCAAATATTTTTACTAAAAAGTCAAAAAACTAAGCTAGTTTTGTGAATATGATGTAAACAGTAACCACTAAAATTAAGCTGGTATAATCCAAATCCCACAAAAACAGTCCCTTCTTAAAATGCTGCACAAATGATGGAGTTAAGATACACAACCCTGCATTCTTTTTAGATGAAGCAATTAGGTAACATAAGACCATATGGACAAGCTATTTTATATATTTCAAACCAAATAAAACCACTGGTACAGTGACCTCTATATGCTCCTTATTACTAGGAACAGTTCCCCAGTGAAATCAAAATCTTATATATGGCATTCTCTTATTTTATGACTTGCTTTACAGAAAATATGTAATTTGTATATCAGAATACAGCCACTTTAATGCAATGTTCTTCTCTATAGTAAATCATATATAAATCTCCACAGAATTAAGTTCAATACCTAAGTAAAAGGGTAATTGGTTGCTTCAGTTTTTGAGATGTTGGTTTACCAATGACTGCAGGAGCAGTATGTAACCTTGCTAAGGTTGGTGGAGGGCTTTTTGTCCCCACAGTTCAATTGAATATTTAACTGTGCAATGGGTATTTACTCTTAATAAGGCACCAATACAGATGAGAGATTCCACCCTCATCCACAGAGGTCCCACATTACTACAACACTTCATTTCTATAATGCATTTTAAACACAGCTCACTCAGAGTTTATCTATACTGCAAGAAAACTCCAAATCTGGATAAATGGCTAGAACTTACTTGTGATCAAAACATCCTTCCCTTTAGTAAAAGAAAAATAAACCAACACCCCTTGTGAGGCATACAGATTTCCTAAAAGGTACTCTTTAGCTAACAGGCTGTGCCACAGCTGTGAGCAGCGAGTTACTTCAGCAGTACTTGTTAGTGCTGGTATATGACACAGGAATATTTTGTGCACTCTTACAGCCAACACAGAGCTTGAAGAGCTATTTTGGATTTGACAGTGAAGAGAACACAGAGTTCCCTTTAGGGCACTTGCAATAACCTCCACAGATGAGACAGTTTGAGAATGTTTCACCTCCTACTGCATTTGAGCTGAGAAGAAGATACCCTGTAACTAACCTGGAGAAAGGGAGGCTCAGGAAACACCTAATTGCTCTCCACAACTGCCTGAAGGGAGGTTGGAGTGAGGTGACATTGGCCTCATTTCCCACATAACAAGAAATAGAGTAAGGGGAAACGGCCTTAAGTTGCATCAGGAGTAGTTTAGATTGGATGCTGGGAAAAATTTCTTTACCAAAAGGGTTGTAAAGCACAGGATCAGACTGCCCAGGGAGCATTCCTGGAGATGTTTAAAAGGCTTGTTGATGTGGCATTCAGGGACAAGGTTCAGTGGTGGACTTGGAAGAGTCAGGTTAACTTTAGCTCTCCTTTCAATGACCAAACCATCAACACAAAACATAAACCACAACCCAAAAGGTAAGTGAACAAAACCCTTAGGACTGTCACCAGTGCATGTGGTACTTCTTTAAAAGTATCCTGCAGAGGGAAAACAGGCAGCATGGGGAAGCACATCCCAGCTAGGACAAGGAACATAAAACACTGCTGGAACTCCAAGTCCCAGCTTTATGTTTATTCAGAGTGTTTCATGTGCTTGTATGGTCTTGGATCTTCACTGCTATACCCCAACAAGTCAATACACAAGCCAGATACATTTTGGGTTGTTCATACACAGCTACACGTACTCCTCACACATTCCCTCACAGTACAAACACCACCTGGATACACTGACATTATTGGAGTCCATCCCTCTAAGTAGCTAAAAAACACTGTATTTAAGTTCAAACAGCAGTCACCAAAACCATTTGACTCTGTTGGGACAGCATACACATGCAACAGGTTTACACTTGGAAAGGGTCACTTCCAATCCTACAGTTACAGGGCAAGACTTTTGTCTTTTGTCACAGACACATACAGTGTTCTGAAGGAAGAGTTCAGTAAATACACAAGCACTGTGAGGCCAGAAGCACTACCCTGCCAATACTCAACCATCTAAGTAGGGCTATCTCCTTCTTGCCAGTTGCAGCACAGTAACTCCCACACACCACTTCTGAGCATTTGCACCAGAGTTAGGCTTCTAGAAAAACATCTGTCCAGTCTTAAAACTGATTTAAGACTAATACACAGGCATTTTAGAGATGAACTGCCCATCAAATGTGGTACAGTTGAGGAGTTTTCAGACAGTTAATTCCTACCATGATCCTATAATCATTTAAGTCAATGATTAGAGAGGGGAATTTTCTCTTTCCTGAAGGAAGGGTTAAAATCCCAAGTGACAAATCCCTTAAATATAAAATTAAGTGCTGCGGGTGGGAGGGAAGAGAGGCATGATTTAACGATACAGTTGACAGAATAAACAAAATCTCCAACATCAACATTCAGCTATAACATGCTACACTGCATTAATGACTAATTTAAAGTTTAGTGAGCCTGGTTCAAACCCTTTCAGACAAAACACACATCCTGCTTCAATGCACCAGAGGCATCAACAGCAACATGTAAACCAGTGGTCTGATTACAGTCTAAGACCTGTAGGAAATAGAAATTTTTTTCCTCCAGCATAGTGCTAAATCTTGAGGGTTTATGCTTCAGATGTAGAATAAAGGAAAGATGTTTTTTAACATGCTTTTTCAAGTTATTTTTCTTTCCTAAGGAAAGTGGAAGAGTGAAAGGGAAACTCCACACAATCAAATATAGATCAAAAACAGGACTTGCTCATCTCTTGTTTAATCTACAGTGTGGTTTCAGGTAGGCAAATATTCTCAGCATTCTGTTACGAGTTTTCTTCCATACACACACCACTGTGTGTACTCCTGAACATACTCTGCCAGTACAAACCTTCTGAACTTCTATAAGTGTAAGCTGAAATCAAGATGTACTGACTAGGAACATGCAGCTCCAGAGCTTTACATTCTTTGCACTGTGAACACAAGCAATATGCAAAACCTACTGTGATGGAAGAGAATTATTGCCAACTTAAGTTATCAGCACTAAGTGTCAGTATCAAAGCCCCTTGGACACTGAGGATAAGAGCACCACGGATTTTCTTTAGCTCTAACTATTTAGAATAATTCTTCATAATCCACCTAGTTTTCAGTTGTGATTTCACAAGAGCAGATCACATTACAACGAAACAAAAAGCTCAGTATTTGTCCCCTATATAGTAACTCTTCCAGACACAGCCCAGCAATCTATCAGCTTCTCAGATTCTTGACCTGTACAGACACATGACCTTTGATCATTTATTCCTTCAAGTCTTCCACCAGTTTACCCAGCCATGAACTCAATGATGTCAATGGGGATAGTATTACTTCAGGACACATTCTGTTGAACAGTTAAGGGGCACCAAATCCATCTGTCTTAGTCCCTTTCAGCAACTTCTCCTTATAAAGAAGTCCTGCAATTCAGACTTCTTTGCTTACCTTTTCCTTTTTTTTTTTTTTGACACCTTGCACCTCTTACCAGGCTAAACCTGACACCTGTTTTTAAAATGATGCTAAACTAAACTGACAGCATAAAAAAGCACTGCTATGGGCTCAAGTTCATTACTTTAAAAGCTTATAAGGATCATAATTCTACATTACTGGCAGAATTACATAGGCACATAACAAGCCTGCTAGAGAACTTAACAACTGCAATCCTACCCATCACATGTCAAGAACATCACTATTTTTTGTAGTTACAAGTATACATAAAGCAATGCCTTTAACTCATTCTTACAGCAAACAGCCTTTCATAAATACCCTAAAACATGTTTGCTGGAATATGTCTGTGTCACAGCAGGCATGAGACAATTACAGTAATTACCTTTAACTGAAATCCAGTCTCATTCACCATTTCTTTCCATCCACCTTCCTAAAAATACAGAAAAAGAATGTTCAATTAGAGCAACTTATGAGTGCTGGGGCTTTCACAAGTCCCTATCTGAGAGTCTGTATCAGAAGAGCTTCTCCAGTAAGCCTGGGTTTTGCCTCAGCTACCCTTCACATGTCTTTCCAATGGCTTAAGAATAACCATTCATTATGTTGTGCTTACATACTAATCTCCCCCTCAAAACACTCTTCTCTACTCAATTACCTCACTCTATCAAGTGGGGGCAGGAGCCACACAGCTTTGTCTAATGGGGTAGCTCAGCTCTTTATCAGCAGCTCCAAGGACCTTTGCAGCTCAAGGCAGAGTGCAGAGAACATACAGGTAATAACAGCCTATGTGTAATTGGTTGGTTTTCCACTGTTTTCAGCTCCCATACATTAGTTCACCTACATACCATATTGTGCTGTGGCAAACACACTTGCTCAGTCCACTATTTGAGAATCTCTCATCAAAGCACAGAAAAAAAGAGACATCCAACATCTCCTGAAGCTCAAAGCTGCAGAACTCAGCACTTAAGCTGACAACCAGACCACAAAGTTTGTGACAATGATGATCCAAGCCACAAAGCTAAAGAAACCATGGATATCCAAAGAGTGAATTGGAAGGCAGTTCTGTCTCTGCAGCCAGCAGTACAGCATGCTTACTCTAGTTCAAAGGAAGCCTTCCCAATCAACATGCATTAAATCCCCAATATGCTGTTTCAAAGAGATGGAAATTTTCTCCTAGGAGTCTTAAAACTTGACTGGAAAAAAGTCAAAGTACATTAAAAGGGCAACTGTACAACTGCAGTGGGCTGTTAAGAAGCTTTTAGCTGGACAAGCCTTTTCCACCTCAAGTTTATTCACACTGTCTTATCCTTCCACCCACACAGAACAAGCTATGGGGCAACAGAAGGGAAGAAGAGCAAAAGGACATTATCTTAAATAAATAATCAGTAAATAACGTATTCAGAAATAACATTACTATACCTGCGTTAAAAATGAATAAAAGATTTTGTCTTGGCAAAGAACAGGATGTGAAGCCACACGCAACAAGAAGTTCTCCAAACCAATTCTCCTTCTTTCCACAAAATCTGGATCCATGTTATCTGCCGATAGCTTATGCCAAACAAAGTCAGCCTAGTTAAACAGAAGAGTGTCAATAGTAAACAAGTAACAAGCAAAACAAAGCAAGCTGCAGCTTCAGTTTCCTTACCCTTTTTTCTGGCAAAGGTGGAACAACAATATGTGGGTATGTAACTGACAAATAATTCCTCAGCAACTCAAATTCACTGTAACGCCGCCACAGGGAGTCCACTGGGGCACACTGTCCCTCACCCTGGGACTCAACAGCTCTGAAAGATAAAGCAGCAAATTTGAGCATTAGTAAGTTATCACCTACTCCCTCAAATCATCAGTACAATTGGAGCAAAGGCCACAAGAATACTACTGATTATTGTGTAACTTGCCCATCACCTAAAGTAACCTTAATTAATTTCATGTCTACATACTTAATTTAAATGTATTTATAATTTCTGCCTGATAGCACTAAAATTTTTTAGGAACACAGGAAAAGTCAATACATTTCCACACCAAAAACAAAACAGGCAGATCACAGTCAAGTAAGGAATCACACAGGTAACTTAATTCACATCACTAGAGAATTAGACATACTTCTCTTGGAACAGTGTTAGGCTTCAAATCAGCATAATTTCATAAGCAGCTGAAGGATACAGAGCATTACAAGGAGGAATTTACTATTCAGTGGGAAAGCCTTCAGTTCAGAGGATAAAAATTGCCTTACCTGCAACAGCTAGAATAGTTACAAACACAACTTTAAAAATATTAGGAAATTTTAAAGGATATTTTTAGAAAAATACAACAAATTTCAAAGTAGTTCCTCTTTTTTTGTTCAAAGTGATACCTTTTTATATCTAAGGACTAAGGACATAACAAAGTAGCTAGACTAAGCTAGTAAAATTGATGCATCTGAAAAAATTTGTCGAAAACTTAAAACCAACATGACCTAGCAAGGTATTAAAGGATTTTATGTTACTATAAAAGGAGAAACCATGGAATACTGTAGACCTGAAGAGTAATAGAAAAATTTGACAAGAAAAAAAATCATTTTCCACACTTAAAGCAACAGAAATACTTTGCAATATCATAAAATAAGCATTGGGTCAGTAACACCTCTTGGCAGCTAGCATATGCCAGAATAAAGACAGAGAGAGAATTCAGACAAGGCACTTAACAGAAACCAGTGATGTCTCTTTCTTCATTTAAGTGACTAATTAGAATACAAAACACTGGCAATAAACCTATATGAAACAGTATTAACTATGTTACGGGATAATCACAGACCAGTTGAGGCTGGAAGGGACCTGTCCATGTCTGTGGTCCAACTCCCTTGCTCAAAGCAGGCTGCTCAGAAGCACATCCAGTTGGGTTTTGACTATCTCTAAGGACAGACACACTTCTACCACACTGGGCAACCCATTCCTATGCTTGACAAACCTCACAGTAGAGATGTTTTCTTACTTTTAAATGGCATCTCCCATGTTTGAATTTGTGGGCCTCTTGCCCTCTCTCTTCATCACAGAAAGAGTCTGACTTCACCTTCCGCACCTCCCCACCAGGTACTGATACTGCTGAAATCAACTCTTTCAGAGGCTGAACAACCCCATCTCTCTCAGCCTCTCCCTGTATGTCAGACGCTCCAAACCCACAATCATCCTCACAGCCCTTCACTGGACTTGCTTCAGTAAGTCCACATCCTTCTTGTGCTGGAGAGCTCAGAACTGGGCACAGTAAGTTAAGAACTACATATGGTACTCAGTAGAATAGAGTGCTATGTTATTACTTCCAGCTGAAGGCAGGCAATGCAGTTCTTGAATTCATAAGAACATTCTGAAGTTTTAAAAAATCTAAATAACACATAAATTACTGATTTTTTTAAAAGCTATTCTTAACCTACTAGGTTGGATTTCTAATGACTTTACTGAAAAACAAGCAATCCCACTTCAAAGCAGCCTTGCATCTTGAGATAGAGATAATGCAATACAGACATATGCAAAAGATTTTTTTTTAAAATCAGTAAGGTAGAATGACTTTTGTATACATACCCTTGCCTTGGGGAAAGGACATTTATTCCAGGTGACTGAATTTGTAAGGGAAAAAACTTCAGAAGAAGAAAGAATGTATTCACAGCATTCAACACAAACTGCTGCAAATTAAAATGGTTTGAGACTGATTCAAGACAAAAAGCTGAGCACAGTGCAGCAGCCACTAAAATTGCACTGCCAGCATTCCACAGAATTCTTCCCAATTAGAGTATTTCAATTCAGTGAAGTTGCAACTGCAAATACAGAGTTCTGAAGAGGGTAAGCTCAGCCTAGTGCTGGACTGACAGACAGGTTGTGCAGCATTCCTCCCCACACTTGTTGCACAATTTAAATATTCCAAGACCACTTCAGCTCCAGCTCAAAGCAGGTATCTAGTGATTGTACTATTGCTGAGTAAGAGGTAAATTGAATAGATAGTGAACAGAGCTACTATGCCTCCAAAGATTAATTGTTTAGTCTAACACTGAAGGCACAAACCTTACATTCCTAGAAGAAAAACACCCATCAGGGTTTCGTAAACAATCTGACCATTCAAGACAGTCACACAGAAGTACTTCAGTATTAAAGACCCTTTTAATCTCCAGCTTCAGCAGCTATCAACCAGTTGCACTGACTTACACCATGGGTTTCAAGAGCACTACTTCTGCATAGATTATCATCAACCCTTATGCAAGACTGACACCATCAATACATCCTATGATTATGTGGACCCTGTCTGAGAAAACAGTGCGCACACAAACAAGAATATGAAGGCAAGAAAAACACAGGTCAGGACTGCCCTGAGAATCCAGCCAACATCCCAGGAGGACCCATGTGTGCCGCAGACAAAGCTGCTGCTGTGACAGCAGGGAGACACCAGAGATTCGCCCAGGGCTCAGCAGATATATTGAACAGAATGAAGCAGACTCCAAACACCCTTTCCTAAATGCCGGGAAGATCAGAGATTAAGATTTCAGATCTGGAACAAGTTCATCATAATATAACAGATGTTCTATCAGACAAGAATGAGAGGAAGGGAAAAATCAAACTCTAGAACACATTTGGTACATTGCTATTACATGCCTCTGTCACTCTTATGCATAACTATTTCCTGGTCACAGCAAATGTAACCCTGGGATTGGCATGGCAGTTGAGTTTAATCAGCTTTTCTTTCCTGTATTGATTTTTCTGTAATAGGAGAGTTTCATTATTAATTTTTTTCTATAATGCAACTGAGTGCATCACCTCATAACCAGAGGTAGGCTCAGTGTGTGCACACACTACTGACATTTACAGCAGCCTTGCACACTTCAGACACACAGGAGAGCTACAGAGACTGAAGAACTTACCAACAAAGGCTGACTACAAGAACAGTTCACTTTATTTTTTAAATATCATTCTTACTTTTCTTGTTAATATGAGCTCCTAAGAAAAAGTACTCCTAGCTGTAACTATTTTTCATCTCCACATACCTTATTCTGTGGGCTTACACTGCCATAGGCAACTTCAAATATAAAGTTTTCTACTTCCCAAATACAAGGTACTTAGAAAAGTTAATTTGTCTGTTTCATTTCAACACAGTATGTGCTTAAGTGTTGCCTTCTGCCTCTAACCAAACCAATTCCCAATGCAGTGCAAGTCTAATCTTATCTGTATAACTGAATAACCTGTAATATCAGTGAGGTCAGCACAGAGAAGAATGAAAATGAGTTTATCTTTCAAGGAAGTTCCTGGCCCAAACATCCCTACTCTGTTTTCAATACAGCTTCACAAGATGCTAGAAAATAAACACCTTGAATTCTGTAAGGATGCATTTGTAAGTGGCCTCAATGTATCACTCTCATATCAAACCCAATTACAATAATATACATTAGTGGTATGAAGTATAAACTTGTCTTCCACAGTTGATCTGCCCTAACTCATCCTGCTCCAGCTTGCCATTCCTGCACACACCCATTTTCTGCCAAGGCAGTTTTACTGCGTAAAAGTTGATCGGTATTTTTCCTAAAACTCCCAATTTCTGCAGTCAAGAGAATCACATTATCATTTAATAAGTTTTAACACCACAAATATGAGAAGAGAATTAAGGAATAGTTATCTGTTGCAAACTAACAGAAATAAAAAGAAACTAAATCAAGAAGACTTTAAAAAGTGACCACGAGTCTGTTTGGGGAACTACAGTTACTTGACTTCCATAGTATAGATTACAGGTTAGAAACAAATGCACTTACATTTCACATTCCTATCCTACAAATATTGAAAGAAGGCAAATACACCAGTAAAATCATCACATATTCTAATAATGCAGCAGTCCATTTATCATTTGCAAGGGTTCAGGTCAACAAACCATCAGTAAGCTGTCACTGTAAGAGATCACAGCCTTCTGACAGGAAAACATTCCAGTGTAAATTACCCTCTTAGTGCTCCATAACTGTTTGGCAGAATTAAATATAAACTACAAGCAGCAAAGACCATGTGGAGCCTCAACTGTGCAAAAAACCTTTCTCATTGTGACTGCTGTATCAGTTTTGTATTTGTTAGAATGAACAAGTACACACCAGTTATTAAAAAAAATATCATAGTAGTTACATCTCAATCCACACACATATATAAGCATTAAGTAGAAAACTAAATACTACTCAAAAATTTTAAAAGGTCAATTAGAAGTGTAGCACCTCACCTCAGCAGGGAAGGACCACAGCTTTATAGAGAAGCCTAGTCCTACATGAGCACAAACCACTACCTTGTTACTTTTATGTCCATACAGGACCTCAAGAACTCCAGGAAGAAGGAAGCAGACTGCCACACCAGATCATGCCACTCACTGCATCTTCTCTGCCTACACTGAAGACATTAAGGAAGTTTACTAGATCTAAAGTCTACTGTCAATTTATTCTGACAAAGCAGACCTGTGGACAACAGGCCAGGTTTCCCTCAGTCTAAGTTAATCAAGCTTTACAACCCTTATGAGGTACACAAAAGCTTCACACTATACCCTGAAGAAAAAGATTAAATTACTAACAGAGAATCTTGAAGGTCAAACCTGCCTGTGTAGTTTGTTCTTTATTAACTAAACAGCATCTGATACAACCTCCTCAGTGTAGTCTGTGTGAAGCAGCCTGATATTATTTCTCTTCTCAGATCTTACACCCTTTTTTCCAACATGCATTTATTCTGTCTTAGAAGTGCCCACACTGCCTTCTACAGTGGCAGTTGTTGCTTTTATCTTCATCAGGAGGGCACCTATACACCACCAAACAAAGAAGCCACGCTCCTTTAACTCATTTGAATAAATCTAAAATTATTTTGAAATTATTATTACTAGTTTCGGATTCCCCCTTACACCCAGGCTTACAGCAAAGCTGTCAGACTCTGCTCACTGGAGCACACAACACTACAGAGTTGGATAAAGGGGGAGCAGCAAAGTTCTTTCCAAAGATGTGGTGGAAAGCCCAGTTCAGAGTCTGCATCCACACCACGGTCTTACGAATGAGGTAATAAGAGTTTGACACTGCAAGGATGGATTTGGGACAGGCAAGAAAGATGAGAGAAATCTTTTTTTTTTTTTAATAACACCAAAAATGTCTCCACCTGGTTACATATGAGGCCATAAAATATCACCAATTACAAGAACATTTCTCCCCAGGAACCCCATTTCAGAAAGGAAGTAGAAATCCACAAAGGCACTCATTACACTCAATACTTTCACTGCCATCTAATTTTTTAGACCACATTATGAACTCTCCCATTAAATGCAAGTACTGCAGACCAGTTTCAATTAAGATTATAATCACTTGTTGACATTCAGTCAAACTTCTCAATTTGTTTTGGTTTTAAAAGCACAATATAATACTTGTACAGTCTTCAGGCAGGAAAACCATATGTTTCCCCTTTAAGTACAGTTTTAACAATGCAAGTTATTCATTGAATGAACCGACCTGCCTGAAAACATTAAAAAGACAAAATTGAAACCTTCAGTTTTCACGTTCATAACTGATGTTATCATAACCAATTCGAAGATTACATTACTCCACGTCACATTCATTTGCCTTAATTCAAAGTGCCAATGTGAAAACTTAGTCCATCTAATTAACCTCTTCTCACTTCCCATTTAAAACCAATTACCTTAAATGAGCCATTAAACAATTCTGAATGCAATAAAAAGATGAAGGGCTGCAAAATATTAAATCAGAGGAGAAGGAAATACATGGGTATATTTCCTTGTAAAAGCAGTCATCTCTTCAATGGCAGAAGCATTAACTTTGCTTCCAGCCTTTGACCTTCCAGTGTGTGAGAAGTGACACTTCCACGCCCCTATGGTGGGCAAGGTTCACCCTGTGCGGAGGACACCATGGTGGAGGGATGGGCAACTCTTTCACTAGTTTCTTAGAAATGGGCTCTGTATTCAGGCCTCTCAGACAGATGATATCTAATGACTACTCTTCTACCTGGCAAGCTATATGACAAAGAAGCACTCCTCTTGCCATGGGATTTTTCACAGCCAGCTGATTCTTTGCTTTTTTACCCTGTCACCCAGTTTGCTGTATTTAACCAAAATATGTATTTATTTGGCAGATTAATGATTCATAGTATCAATCAAGTAAAACTCAACAGTAAGTTTTCAATTCCTTGGTATTCTTTCACCTCATAACTTTCCCCTGTTTAAAGATCATAATGAATTTAGACCTTCTTTTTTCTTAATACCTTCTTTGGAGCGAGCAGACAATTCTTCCTGACTCTCAGTGACCAAAATCTGCCTTTTGCTGTTTTATCAGGAGAAAACATACCTCTCTGGGCTTTCATCCTGTGCCTCTCCCCTGGAAACTCCAGTGTGGGCTTTTCACCTAGCCCAGAATGGAACAGGAGACTGTGGGAAGAGTACTCCAACAAAACAAAACAACAGGAAAAAACTCCTGAATTCCCATGGTGCAGCACTGTTACCACTGAAGTGCGTCCTGGCTAGCTACTGACTTCCAAGTTCATTTCTCCCACAGAAACTTTCTTTAAAAGTTCTTACACTTTGGATGGGCAATCTAAGTTCTTAAAACAGAAATAAGTATCACTCCTGTCACAATTTAACTCTAAGAAAGCTTTCCAAGTACTGAAAAAATAAGATTAGTAACTTCCCAGTCATACCGAGGGAGTAAAAAGGAAATATACAGAGCCACCTTGTCAAACTACTTCAAGAGGAAGTGAATACTAATAGGGCTGGAAACCAGGGATCCCACTATGCAGTAGTCAGATACGAGGCTGCACAAAGTTGTGCTACTTTTTCCTAAAGCCACATTGAAAACAAAAACATACGCTCTAGTCACCATATTGTTTGGTCAGGAAGACCAGGCTAGAGATCTCAAAGTCAGCAGAGATGGAAGGAAAGGGAACTAAATGGGAAGTGTCCTACTACAGAAGAAATAGTTTACTTTAAAAGAGAACAGGAAAGAAAAGCATTCCCTGAATGTCCTATAATTAAAAATGCATTAAAACAGAGCACTTACAGAGGTGCTCTGCATTCTGACTGACTTTCAGCTCCATCATGAAAAACAACAGTGTAAACCCCCGAATCCTGGTCTTATACCTAACTCGGTTCTTGTAGTTTCATGCAGACTCTGATATAAGACACAGCTGCCTAAAATTCTACCAAGTAAGTCTGAATTTAAGTAAGGTCCTGGATATTTGTGATTTCCCTTATAGAAAGCAAGTGATAGGCTGAGCACTTGTATCCCAAGAAGGAATATTCAGCTACACATCTTAATTATAAGAATTTCTGCTTGCCTTAATGCCATCTCCCACAAAGAGGAAAAAGTGTCCCCTGTTCTCACAGGGAGAACATAAAAACTAAGCTATTTTTAAATAACTGTGTAATTTTAACAGGAGCTGTGAAACAAACTGACATCATGACTAACTGAATAGAAATAGCTCCCCACAAAAATCTAATTAGCTAATGCAGAAAGGCGCAAACCAAGAATATTAGGGACGCTTTCAAGAAGCACAAACCTTGAAATTTGCTGAGTCTCTGCAGTTTACAGCAATGGAGTTTTATTCTGTTTCAAAAAACACATCTACATTAAGGTATAATATTACTTCTAAAAATCACAGAAGTCACATGAAAATGTGAGCATAGTAATAAATACTTTCATTTTGAAAAGAAAAAGCAAGCAACATGATCACTTGCATTTTGAAAACAAATCATCAGCACTAGTGAAACTTGCATGTTAAAAGTTTAAGCACTTAGCTCCTGTTCAGTAACAAATATACAATGGTCATAATTGCATCCATCTTGTGTCTCCTATTCATTCAGTTACAACTCCTCAATTAAAGCTGAAATGAAATCCTAGATAGTAGTAACAGTGGAACTCCAGTTCACATAAACGTAATGCAAATGTTATTAAGTGGTCTTCCTTTTATATTACCATAAACAGTTTTATTCTTCAGCTACAAAATATCCTATTACCCACAGACAAATTGCTGTAAGCCCACCTACAGCTACAGGCTCAGCAGGAAGCACATTTAATAGCAACCAATTATATTTATGCAAGAAATTCTGCCTTCTCAGCAAAAGGAATAGAGAGCCCATTTTATTAGAGATGTGACAAACCCACATTTTCACTAGTTCTGCAACAAACATGCAATTGGTCTTGGTATTTGCTGACCACAGAATAAAATAAATCTAAATAAAAAAATGCAATCCGAGCAGCAAAATACAGTTTTGCCACTATAAAAGAACAACTGGGAAAGACCAGCAGGAGCGAGGGTAAAGTAACACAAGGATGACTGGGAAAGGAGATGTAGTCAGCATGTTCTGGGGCTGCATAAAGCTGTCCCCAGAGTACACTTCACATCACAGTTAAACACCAATTATTGCAGTTTTCTCCTGTTTTCCTTCAGAAAGATCATTACAAGAAAAATAACACTACTTACACACGAGGATGTGATTTTTAATACCAATACACTATAAAAGTAGTTTTTAAACATCTGAACAACTGCCAAAGAACTACAATATTTGAAAAATATATGTCTATTCTGGATTTTATTCTTTAACTTTAGCAAAAATATAGTAAACACATCCCAGTAGGTCTGCAGCCAGTGTGCCTGGTGTGTGCACGAGTTAAACAAGCTAAAAAGCCTTTAAACTAGCAACTAGAAGTCTGATGTGACAGCATTACAAACTGAACTCTTCGGTGCTTTTGCAAAACACAACTGCTTTGTTTCAGGTGACTTTATCTTTACAGCATATTATTACCAAGGCAAGGCCCAAAGGTTAAAACCAGTAATATAATGAAGAGAGAAACAAAACTCTTAATGAAGTCTAATTTTTAAATTCTTGCTTCAGCTGAGTAACATGGTCCTACATAATAGGAGTCATCTGGGACTGCTTGGAAAGTAACAATAAATTAGAAGAGATTTTAAAGCTTAGTTCACTACTCAACACTTAAAATTTTAAGTTGTGTTTGTGGGACCAAGCATGTTTACCAAACTAGTAGTATTAATCTTGTTAACGTAAGAAGACTGAAAGCACTAAGTTCTCCAGTGAAAGTTCAAGCTAGTATGAAGAAAGGAAATAGTTAATTAGCCCTAACCCTTGGATTATCTACAAGGAGGATGTGGTGATCAGATTAAGCAAAACACTTCAAATATTAGCAGAGCAGTAAATTTTGACCACATGTCATAAGTCACAAGACTTCTGTATTTTCTGGTGATCTCCAGCAAGTTTAACCATTACTTTAGACCTCTCTCACATGCAACCTCAAAAATACATGTATAAATTTATCCAAACTATGCCTAAGAAATAACCAAGCAGTCATTGACATCATATTAAAGTAACAACTTTCAAGCACAAATTTTTTCACCTAGTTCTAAATCAATTACAGTACAGTTACACAACACCAGCACTAGTACTGAACTGGAGATCAGCTGCCAAGTTTTCACAGGCAAAGATCCTCCAGAGTGGGTTGATAATCACATGACAAAGCACAAACCAGCTATATTCTTTCATCAACTGTACCTGAGTATTTTTAGGGGTGGAAGGAGGGAAAATCTGTTTAGAATGGCATATCCATGTACTCTGAGAGTGAGCTCTCATCACCCACCTAGTCTCAATGAGGTAAGCAGTGTATGTTTCTTGTATGTTCATGGCATTCCTCCCAGTCCGTTTTTCAGCTTCTGAAACAGTGATTTCCATTTTCTTTGCCAAACAGTCTTCCATCTTTTTAGAAGAGGAAAATAAAAATCCATGTAACATTAACCACACAAGGCAAAGGCTACTCACCCTGCCCCCCCTTCTCCCACACCACATTTGTACAAATAAGAAGTCTCTGCGGGATAAAGGCTTTGACAGGACTTTGCTTTATACCTACGTTCTGCACCACAAGTGAAAACAGAAAACCTGCTTTGGGGGGGAAAGAGCAAAGTCAACAAACTGGCAACTCCAGGTACCAAAAATCACCGTGAGCCGGGAAAATACAGAAAGAAAAGTATTTTCTTTAAAGGTAACAAAGTAACCTTTGTGAAAAAACAAACAAGCCAACCCCAGCACTTTCTATCCAAACACTTCCCGACTAGCGGTGAATTCCTCCTCGGGACACCCGGGACGTGTAAGCACCTCTCCCCTTTCACAGGAAACAGAATGCATCCGGACAGAGATGTTTTCCTTCTCATCTCTCAGAGGAAGATCGATATCTTTTGCACACTGGCAGGGACCAAACAAACCAGGACCACACGCCCACCCTGGACAGGCAGAGCTGCCCTGAGCAGGGAGGGGGATTCATTAGCGAAATTAAAGGGGAGACAAAAAGATAATTGATGATGATGATGATAATAATAACAACAACAACAACAACCTGGCCTAGGGAACGAGCACGGAGGGTGCACAAAGCCCTCTGACAGAGCGGGTCTGGCAGCAGAGCCCCGAGGGTCGCGCTGCCTCGGGCAGGCGGAGGAAGGGCTGGTCCCACCTGTAGCCCTTTCCTTGCCCTTTCCCTTCCCGCACGGCCCCCCCGCTCCTCTCCCCTCCCCTCCCCTCCCCTCCCCTCCNCCCGAGGCGATACACGCCGCCCTTCTGCCTTCCCCCGCACCCTCACCGCGCCCGGGGGCTGCTCCGGGGCTGCCAGGGCGCCCTCCTCCTCCTCCTCCTCCTCCNGCTGGGCCGAGCCCGCGGACGGGGCTGGGGCTGGGGCTGGGGCTGCGCTGGACCGGGGGTGTCGGTGGGGCCGCCCCCGTCAGTGCCCCCTGCGCCCACACAGCGCCCACACCGCTCCCACCGCAGCCTCGGCCCAACCGCCCGGCTCCCCCCGCTCCTACAGCTCTCGGTGTTTATCCCCGAGGTTTGCTCTTGTTGCTGTTCCCCTCTCGCCTCGCCGAGATGTTTCTTGTGTGCCCGTGCGCGGCTTTCTCGCCTGGGTGTTTTGGCGGCCCGTGTTGTTCAAGTAACTCACCCTGAGCGAAAGATACACGTGCCATGCTAATGGGAAATACTCCAGGTAGTCTCTTGTTTTTCGTCTGTAGTAGGACTCATCACTTCGCTCTACACAGTCTCTTCCAGCAGCCACTGACCTTCCCGCAGGGGGTTTGTTAGCATTAGGCAAGTCGGGTTGTTTCTATGAAGCCACCACCCCGTTGTTGCCCCGCTCTCACCCCTCTACTAGCGAAGGACTCGGTGGTGCTGTGTTCCCTTTGCTTTGCCCTCTCGGCTTTCCTCTCAGCTCCCTCCCTGCAGCGGCACGACATCCCCAAGGGAACATTTCTCCTGCCCCCCATCTCCGCTGGCCAGCACCCAAGCGTGTCCCACCCGGCCAGGAAGGACCACAGTGGTTCAAAACTGCCAAGTTCAGCTCTGGGGAAGCCTCTGTCATTATTTAGTAAAAGCCCCAGCTGTTTCATGTCTTCTCACTAAGCAGGAACAAGCCTTCCCGTGCATTTCTGTCATTCCTACTCTGTTTTAGTGGAGAGATGTACTGCAAGTCTGCCCTGCAGCTCCTACAGAACATCAGTTCATGTATCACACACATATATATGCCTTTATTGCAGCCTTAGAGTTTATGCCCACGTGATCCCCCGGTACCTGCACAGTCCTTGTGGGGCTGGCAAACTGGATGAAGAGATTGGAGTACGAGGAATAATAGGAACAAACACCATTATGGACACTCGGGAGCAGCACCCTTGTTCCCTGATTTACATCATTCCCTTGAGATTTCCTATTTTTGCACCAGATTCATGTCCTTTGATTCAGGCACTACGTTTTTTATTATTCTCATGTAGGTTTTTTCTTTTCCTGCCCTTTTCAAACCCAGGTTAAAGGCCACCTCAGGGGATTACAGAGTTGATATTATGTGTTTCTTTGCTTTGCTTTTTTACTGTTTGCATAGGAAACGGGGCTTTTTTTTTAGTGTAGACCAGAGCTGAATTTGCATACATTTTTCATCCAAAATTTAATCTTTTTCTTTCAACAACAATTAAAATAAATCTCAAAATCCCCTTTGAAGACCCCATGAATTAATATTTCGCGTCTGGTTTCTATTCTGTTGTCTTCAATGTTTATTCAACTTTTTCCTCAGATTGTTTGAACAGATACCTCAATCTGTCCTTTCCCACCCCTCCACCACTGTAGCTGGATGGAGTTTCCCAAGCTTTTCCACAAAAGGCTTTCCTAAAACAAAAGTTTTTTACAAGTATGTGAACTGTGATTTGTCCTCTGAATAAGACTGATTTAGGATTTGTTTTCTAAACCCAAAGTCCAGTGTAGATGTAAAAGCACGATTGCACATTGTAAGACACAGTCTGTTTTCCATTAGGCTATGGTTTTCTTATGTTTACTCAAGATGTACATTAAGATACATACCTTGTATCAATTACATTGCATTTGCAGCATGCACATACTGAAATTTTTCTGATCTGTATCAGAGATATAATGGAAATATTTATGTGAAGCTCATGCAGGATATCATACTTTGTACTAAATGGAAACAACATTATCAATACAGTACAGTAATATTTTGTAGGTTTGACATTCTATGATTTCAAAAACTATTTTCACCTTTGAATTTTCTTTATACTAGTAAAAGATGTGGAGAAGAGTTAAAAGACTATGTACACAGAGGGAGGATAGTGATAGAAGTGCCCAAATCAAGTTGTCCAGCAGCCTGGGTAGCCCTTATGTGCATTATAGCCTGGGGAGCTTTAGAGGAGAGTGAGATGTCCTGAGAAACTAGTGTGCAGTGGAAATGTCTTCAATAAGCACCAAAGTGTCCAGCAAAGTGCTCTTCTTCAGCCACGTTTCCCTACCTCAGCCTGCATAGTGGGCTGACAGTGTTTTCTCATAGCACAGTACTGCTCTTAGGAGAACTGCCAGGACCTGTGCTACTTTGGTCAAAATGAGCTAAGCTAGCTAGGCACAACCATTCATGCAGCCATGGTCTCTTTGGACCCCCTCTTGTCAAGATGTGAGGCCAATTCCCTGCAGGTCACTCTAACCAGGACACCCTCTTGATCTTCAGCATCTTACCTAGGCAGCATGCCCCTGTTCTTTCACCTCAAGGGGCTTCAAACTGAAGTCCCTTCAGTTTCTGAAGTGATCCTGATTCCCATCATAGTCCCTGGAAAACAGGGAACTTCCATCTTTTTCTGTCCTTAAGTGTGTTCTTTTTAATCCTACTGTTACTCTGGCTAAACCGCTTTTTGATAGAAGAAAGCTAAGCAAGGTATATTACCTTATAAATTAGCTTCCTGGTGCTTTTTGTAAGGTTACTTGTATTACATTTCCTGCTTAGATCTTTTGACAGCCCGTGTTGCTCTAGCAAATAACACACCTTAAACAAAACACAATAAAACAAAACAAAAACAAACAAAAAAGCAATATAATGGGAAATATTTCACAACTTTGTCACAACACTATTTATCAGTGTCTTCATTTAGAGTTCCTCATCCCTTCAATTTCTTAGAAGTAGTAAGAATTAAAAGATAATACAACCACCACCAACAACCATCACTTTGCTACTGAGAACTTAAATGAAAACACCTAAAGCAGCGGCTCTGCTTTGCATCTATCCTGCAACACCCACAGCCTTTCAGTAACCTCAGGAAGAGAAAGTAAACCAGCCAATACTCCTGATGATGAGGGACACGTATCCTGTGCAATGTCTGGCTGTGCTGGCACTTGAAAGCAGCGGTACAGAAGATTTGTGGAGCAACACAGCGGGAGCTGAGGACCCTCCATCCACACCACACATATTTTGGCTGGTAATTGTTAGGGTTCCTCTAGCCATCTTCCAGGGATTGGCCACTCTTCACACCTTCCAGTTTGGCTGCTACCAGGAAAAAATCATGTGTGCCTGCCTTAAGAGCGCCCTGTAGCACAAGCCAAAGCAGGAAGGCCAGGAGTTTCTCTCAAAAGCACATTC
Source organism: Formicarius rufipectus (assembly GCA_013399695.1). Classification (NCBI taxonomy): domain Eukaryota; kingdom Metazoa; phylum Chordata; class Aves; order Passeriformes; family Formicariidae; genus Formicarius; species Formicarius rufipectus. The sequence goes on from VXAU01001192.1 coordinate 110,523, forward strand.
CTGATCCATGGTTCAGGCTCCTGGATCCTGTCATAGTTTCATTACCAGTAATAATAATAGAAAGATCATGAGTTAGGCTGTCAAACTGCTCCTACTTCCCTCTATAGGCTAATTCCTCCAGAACCAAAGGTGTTTGCTATCTGGAGGTGTCTGGCAGCCAGAGTGATGCCAGCTTCTGTTGTTGGGCTTCAGAGGCTGATCCTCACTGAAGACCCTGGTATCTGTCTGCTTGTGATGTCCTTGGTATGATGGATGCAGCAGAAAACACTGCTTGCTTAGGATCCTTAAGAAAACACAGAAGAGGAGTGAATGTCACAGAACTGTCAGTAAAATGCATGAGTAGCTGCTTCAGCATGGAAGAGTGCAGGAAGAAAATTAGGTGAGTTCAGGCTCCTCACATACATATTTCTGTCATCCAAATATCTGTGTGAAATTATCACTAAACAGTAGGAAAATCAACATTTTGTTAATTTTTCAGAAAAAGAAAAGCTCACGGAAAGATAAGCAGAGTGGAAAAGAGATATGGGTGGCTTCTGAGGTGGGAAAATCATTCAATTCCACTCAGTCTGAAATTGTTAGCAGTGCTTTCCACTCATTTCAGCAATGGCAGATCTGGATCCACAAATACAAACACAAAAGCCAAAACTAATACACATTTTTGAAAGAATGTGTACAAACACATCAATAGTATGAATGAAAATTTACTGAAAGTGGCTTCAAAAGCAGCTCAAAGTGAGCCCTGAGAAAAACTCAAAAGTTCAAAGGAGGAAAGCCAGAAGATTTAGGACAGAATCAAAGAGAGAAAATGCAACAAACTAACTCAACAACATTGTAAATTATAGAGAGGAATACACCTTTACATAATCTTGATGCAACGTTGGTCTAGGAACCTGTTGCATGCAGCCTATGAATTAGAAGCCAATGTTTCTGGACTCCAATAAAAGTCAGGCATCACTAAGAAAATGCAATTATCCTGCATGGCTACCAAAATGAGCATTAACTGAGGGGCAGGAGCATGGGGAAGTTGAAAAGCCTGAGATGTGGTTGTGGCGATGCAGACAAGGCCACCTGTGCCCAGAAGAGGTAAGGCCGTGTCCCTCTCAGGATGCAGTGCTGGCTTTGATTGCACTCCTCATGCTATCTATCTGATCATCAAAGGTTACCACAGCATCATTGGGACAGGCTGTAGCAAGAGAATGAAAAATGCCAAAGGTCAAGTCATGGTATTTTTCCTTAGATAGTAAGAGAGACCACATGACATAACACCATGTCCATCATCTCAAACATCAAAATACTAGGAAACTGTGACAGCACAAGGTAATGAGAACTTTTCCCAGAGAGGAATGGGCACCCTCAGTGCTCACCAGGCAGCAGTGTTTGAGTTTAGTTGACTGTCCCAGGACTGGAGCCAGTGTCCTTGTGAATGCAGGATGGAGGTGGTGGCTGGTTTGGATCTGTGCTGCAGGATGCACATCTCTCTCAGACAGCTGTTGCTGATGGCACAATGAAACCCAGGTCATTCTTAAAAGATGCAGAAGTTCTAACATTTCTGGAGTTTAATTAGCTGCCAGGACAACTTGAGGGTAGCTCAATACAACCACACAATATATGCATGTAAATTAAGAATATGGATTTGTGCCCACTGGTAGAAGCTAAGTCCCTATCCTCTCAGGGAGCCATTTTCCTTAGACCTGCTTTTTAATACTTCAAAGTAGAAAATTCTCCTCATAACAAAAACACTCATGGACCTCATCTAAAGCCCAACATAACTACTGGTATAAACAGATTAAAAAAGAACAATGCAGAAGCAACTGGTCCAGTCATGTAACATGCATGCAATCAAGAGGGCCAAGAGTGCATCTCCTGATTTCACAGGGGAACCAACCACCTTTTGTTGTAGTCAGTCATTTTAAACCCAGTTCCCCTCATGTGATCTCTGGGGTCTAGAGGGCATGGAGGAGGTCCAGGCAAGCTTGGGGGCATTGGCCCTTGTATTGGCACTGTCTGGGGAACGATTATGTGGTTCCCTTCTCTCCCTTCACACTCCCTATCACATGAAGGTGATCTTCACCCCTGGGAAGAACAATGAGTTTGACTCACCTGGGTCTGGCACACGTCCATCATGATGTTTCCCTGCACACAGGTATTTAGTGCCAGTGTTGGGAGCTTCAAATCTCCTGTGTGACTGCTGAGCTGTGCCTCCCACGGTGGAAACCCAGGCTGTTTGCAACTTTTGTTTAAATATATGTTATATTGTTTCAGGTGTCCAAAGTTTTATTTTACTTCTCTAGTAAATATCTTCCTGCTCCTAAACGAGAACTTTGGGAAAACGACTCCCACAATGCAACTTAAAAATCACCCTGCAGAGACCTTACGTTCCTCAGCTTAAATCCAGCCTTCAGTGTGTCTTGAGTTATGAGGCTGTCCAGACCACTAATAGAGGAGCAGGGGAATTTACACCAGAAGGAATAAACAAGCCAACAATAAAAATAACCATTTATCTCTTCTTCCTCCCCAGTGTCTTACTCAAAAGGTCACTGTGTTCTTTCGTGGAAGCAAAGCTCTATAATATGAGTTTAGACATTTTGGGCTAAGCCCCAGGGTTCTTACTCACTTTCCCCAAGTAACTTTGGTGGATTTTTAATTTGAATTTTTTCCTTGGATAAGGTCTAAAGAATAACTAGAACAAAGCTGTTAGTCAGAGAAAAGCCCAGGTCAGTGGGGCACATGCTGCAGGGTTCCCCACTTAACCCGGTGTGACTCATGGCATAGTTCTAGGAAAGAAACAAGCTCCCAGCTTCCCTTTTCTCCTGTTTTGCAGATGAGGTTTGCTTTTAGCCTCAACTCAGTGGGCTAAAAATGCAGGTGACAAGAGGATACATCTAGCTCTGTGCCATATTACACAAGGGCTGAACAGACGGGTTCCCCCTGTGCAGAAATCAGCCTGCAGAGCCCAGCAGCCAGCCTAGGAAAGGAAACCCCTGCCCATGGCACCATGGCACCATTTTTTACCAAGCAGCAGGTCTAACACCATCTAGAAATAAGTACAACTGTTTAGGAAGAACAGGACATACATTACTCATCTAAAGTTTCCCCTTGCACAGCTTCCTGCAGAAACCCAGCTGTCTTGTAAAGGTGTCATTGCATGGGACTACTACTGCCTTTGCTCTCATTTCAGGGAGGTCTGGCCCCAAATCTCTCCCTAAGATTAATCTGCAGAAAGGACAAAGCAATTTACAGGGTTCAGTTTGGCCCAGAATTTGTTTGGGATTGCCTGGAATTTTGGAGAATGCAGCTCCCACAGCTCGGGGTCCCTGGCTGCAGTGATATTGTGCAGGCTTCCTGCTGCCTTCCCAAGTTCTGTTGCTAAAAAAATAACACCCCATGCTTCCCTTGCACTTCCAAATCATACAGCATGTTTTCTCAATGTCCACCATTGTTTAAAGCCCCTCTGGGCTCCTGCTGGGGACATTATTTCTCTTCAAGTTTTATAGGCAGAGGTGGATTCTTCCTGATTTTAAAGAGGGCTCCCATGGATCATGAATAATCTGTGACACACGAGCCTTATCCAGTTGTCTTGTAACACACAGAAGGGCTCACATATGAAAATCCAAGAGGCAGGCTGAGCAATCCGCGGGCGTTTTGAAATGCTCTGAATCCAAAAGAGGAGAGTTGGCAGGTCACCCCAAGAACCCACTGAGCACACAGCAGTTCCAATATGCTGACTGGAAAATAACACATTTCTGAAGGTTTGCTGAACATCTGCTCATCCTTAGTCCTCAAAGGCCATACTTCAGCTGTGGCAACTCAGGCAAGCCTTGACTAATAGTACACTGCACACAGCAAGCTGCCCAGTTGGATGCAAAGATAGCCAAGTGAGGGCGAGCACTGTCACACATTGCCTGGGGCTTGAGCTGATGTCCTGCAGGGCTGTGGGCACGAGGCAGCTCCCCTGCTCAGGCAGATCTTTCTAGGATTGTTCTTCTGAGGCGTTATCTGTGTACCCCAGGTGGTATCTTCCCTTGGGGTATCCACTTAACTTTCTGCCCTGTTATCCCAGGAAGATACAGCCATTTCTCCACAGAGGACAGGCTGAGCTGGGTTGCACCTGGGCACCCGGAAGCAAGTTGAAGCAGACCAAGCAACTTTGCAGAGGCCAAGCAACCCTCTGCCACTCTTGTGTTGCCTTGGCATAGGAGACACACTTTATCAGCTGTGCCTGTACCTCATCTAATATCTCTCCTTTTTAATTTTTAAACATAGAAGAAGGAAAAGAGATACCTTTCTTTAACTCCATAAGAGTTAGTTGTATAGTTTACAAAACAACTGGGTGCAGATTATTGTAAAGATGGATACAAAGAAAGGGCCCTGAAGTCTAGTGGAGCAAAACATTCCCCTGTCATGAACATGCATATACACGAGCACACAGGCATGTATAGATACCCCACATATCCATTAATCAAACTGATTAACAAACCAAAAGATGAATTGTGAAATGGGTAAAAGTAAAGTTGGAGATTTACTGAATGAGAATCCAGTGTATGCATAGAAAATTAGTCAATGTATTTATTGGCAACCATAAAACATCTTTATTTTTTTCCTGCAAAAAAAAGCCATAATACAGCTCCTTCTCTGCCACACTTGAGCACATTGATATGAAGGATTGGGGTGGATCACAGGGGCAAGAGTTTGAGGACTTTACTCATCCTTTTTCCAGTGATTGATTGCATTAATGACCAAGGCAAGTCAGAATTCTGCTACATTTCACAGTTTCCCTTTTGTAAGTGGGATAATATTTCTTACAAGTTTTTGTAGAGAAGTTTGAGATCTTGGGGAGAAATGCTCTGTTACTATTTTAGGCCCTGCTTCAGGAAAACATATATGTTTAAATCCTGATGCTCTAATGGGTTGAAAGAACCTACTTTAGGCTAAGCTCACATTGATGTGGTTTTTCTGAAAAAGCTGCTCTAAAACTTCTAATTATCCTTATTAAAACTTTAGCCCATTGAAGCTTACTTAAAAGATAATTTCTAAAAGAGAGGGGGAAAGTAGTGAATTAATTGCAGCTCAGCATATTGAAGCATTACCTTTCGTGCTTTACTCAGGTGAAAGAGTCATGCAGGAGTACCCATGCCTTTTTGATTAGATGCACAGAACAGACTTTAGGTCCCCTTCAAAGATCCTTGGGCCGTGTGGAGCCAGGAGCAGCTCCACATTGTCACCGGGATTAAAAAAAAAAAATCGAACTCGTATTCTCATAGCCTGACTTCTTCCCCCAGCTCCCCCTCCTGTATTTGTATATATTTCGAGAGGAGAGTCAGGCTTAGTTTGTTCATAAACTGCAGTTCCTGGGCGGACCCCACGCACAGCTGGGCTTTAGCGGCTGGATCCGCCTTCCCGGCAAGCCTGGCCGGGAGCCTCGCAAACTCGGGGCTGCGGGCTTGACAGCAGAAACGCAGGAGGTTGGCTCCACCGGGGCGAGATGAATTGGTCAACGCCGTGAAGCCGGGCTTCTTGTTGCGAGTGAGATCCAGAAATGGGTTACTGGAGGAGTCCGGGTCTGCTTTCCTTACTGCTGCTCTCCTTCTGTGAGTAGAAAATTGTTTCTGGTTAAGCAATGTTAAGCAACCTACTCGGAGAAGTCGTTTATTTTTCCTTCCTCCAGCAAAACAGCTAATCTTTGATTTCTCCCCTGACAGCAATTAGCCAGAGGATTGGAAATAGCCGAGAGTTTAGTGGAGTATGCTGCTGTGGCTGCATAAGCTGTGTATTTCTCTTATGGCGAAGGGTGAGCGATCGCTTGGTGGAAAGTGCTGCGTGCTCGCTTGGAGCAGCTCGCAGATGTCAGTGTTTACAGTGCAAAAATATATATAGGTCAGCGTTACTTGTTGGAAGTTTTTATTTTATTGAGGGAGATTAAAAGCAACTGAAGTGCACCGCTGAACGATCTGGCTTCGACAGTGTCCAGATGTGATGAAGTTTGCAGCTTGGAACTTTTATCAGCCCTGGTTTATGCGCAGAATTAATCGAACTATTAAAGAAGGAAAGAATTGGGGAGAGGGGGAGGAGAAGTGTCTTTGCAACAACATCTGGTTATTCAGCAAACCTTTCCAGCACTTACGTAAAGATTTCTTTGTAATAAGTGCCCTGTTTCAGTTTTGATAGCACTTCTTCAATACCGTAGATAAAACCCTCCAGCAGCACTTGAAAATGTGCCCATCCGTGGTTTAACTTCTCTTGTTTATATCTTGATGATTGTTTCATAACAGGGGATGGATTTGTATATAAGTGAGTGTTATATACACATCTCCTAAGTATGTGTGTGTCTTTCTGTGTATACTGACCCTGTGTATGTGTATACATGCGTATATCCCTATATAGAGTACATTTATATATTTGCATGGACACTGACACTTTTTGAAGTGAACTCTTACAAACATAGACCCGTTCCCCTTGCCACAGAAAGTTCAGTGCAACTAGAATTGCTTTTTTCTCAGAGCAATGAAGTAGGAGGATTATAACTCCAGTATTTTTGTATCCAAATGAAGTAAATGGGGGCAGGGATCTGTATTCACTTTACATGGGTCCCCCTATCTACAAGAACAGGGAATAAAAGAGTGATTGGTCAGTAATTTGTGTGTAGGCAAATACAACCCTGGGGACAATTGTTGAAGCAGAGAGAACCAGGTGGGAAGATTTAGGACACAAAATGTGGTTGATTTTTCAAAAAGTTATGGAGATATATAGTCTGCATTATTGTAGATAATATCCTAAAGTATGGTTTGAAATATAGGATGCTATACCGATAACATCCTGCTAACTTAATCACATTTGGAGCAGGAATTGCTACAAGAAATTATTTAAAGCACAGTCTTCAGTTGCTTTTGGTAAGAAAGAAGACCACTAATTATCCTTCAGAAATACCTAATTTTGGAGTTATTTTACTTATGGTTTCCTTTTTCTGAAAGGCAAGGTTTTAATCTGAAAGAAGCCAAACCAAAACATATCATGATTACTAAGTTCATCTGAAAGGTTATGTGAGTGATATGATGACAAAATTTGCCTCTGCATGGGGAAAAAAAAATAAGCCAAGGCTTGCTCTCTGTGATTCATCTCATCAGTGATAGATGTTTTCTGAGACTACATCCACTTCCCTTGCATGTGGTGATAAGATTGACCCTACAATCGTTCCAAGACAGTAAAAGTACCCTGGGAGCCCACTTTGTGTTGACGATAAAAGAGAAGGGAACAAGTTCCCCAAATAGACAGAATATACACATTCAGCTGTTCTTCATGCAACAAATCATACCATTTATCCAGCCTCTCTTTAAAGAGTGACAGTGCTGGCCTTGTGACAGCAGCAAAGTTGCTTCTCTTAGCACAGAGATTAAAGACTTGCCATAGAGAACATGGCCCAGACTGTGTCTCTGTTATCCCACGAAAACTCCACCTGAGCAGCTTTTGGGACTTTGCTGCTCTCCCTAAGAGTTTACACCAGGACAGCAGAGACCCGAGTCTGTGCTCCATGGTGCCTGTCCCTATGCCTTGAATAACCACCATGGCTGAGTGGCCATCACACAGCACCAACCCCTTCGGTGGAATAAAGGGCTGTAGTCTGACAGACCACTGAAATATAGCAGCTGTATTTCCCTTGCTCTCCCTGCCCAGCCCTAGCAAGGCTTCAAAATACCCACCCTTAAACTTCTCCCCAGTGGCAGTGGCTGCTGGAGGGCAGCATTTTTGCATTACTTTCTCATGAGAAGGTGCATACAGGAGCTGTAGTTGCCCTGCTGTTAGCAGAAACCCTCATGCAGGTGAGCAGAGACTGCTTCCAGGGTAGAGAGATGGTGCAGTCTTGGCCTTACCTGGCCTGGGACAAAATTAATACAAGGATAATTCAGAATTGGAAAGCTATCCTACGATGTGGGGAGTTGAGGGCTCAGTTTGGCCAGGAGAGAGGTGGGAAATGAGTGAGCCATCTACAGCCAGGTCCCAGGGAGATGCTTTTTGGCAGAGGGCTTCCTCTTCTATGGAACAGTGGAAAAGTAAGATGTACACACTGGAAGCTAAAATGGGGTGCATTTGTGTTAGAGCACAACACAGTAAAGTTGTTCCAGTGAATAATTACTTAGACTGGGTATGTGGTGGATTTTGCTGCTCAAAGCCTTGAAGACTACAAGATTATCTGCTTGGAACTATAACCCACACAGAAGCTACAGCCTTGATATCAAGATTGCTGTATTGTGCACATGGAAACACTCTGGCCTTAAAGTTAAGAATTAGGACTTTTCTTGCCCTGTTTCGTATCAATATTGGGAAAGTCTCCCTTGTTCTCCATCTGTCAGGAACAGGGCTCACATCTGGACAAGTAGGCATGGGGCTGGGTCTCATCTCACAGAGAAGAGAGCAAAGCACCACAACCCTCTGACCTGTGTAGACAACCTCAGGAACATGAGCTAAGTGTCACTGGTGTGATGACAGCTCTCACGGCGTGAAGAGCCACAGGAGCCCAGCAGAGTGTCTTTGGGCATCCAAAAGAGGATATGAAACTAAAAAATCTGCCAGGGCACATAGCACTTCAAGGGAGAATGAGTTGTACCCCATGGGACCCGCTGAAGCTCCAAAGAAAAAGATTTCTGAAATGAGGTGAGGTTGCAGGTCTGCTATCCCAAGTCCAGACCTCCCAGTTCCTGGGATTTGGGTCTGCTTCCCCATAACTCAGTCTCCTGTTAAAATGCTGATCCACTGAAATATCCTTACATTTTTTGCCAAGCCTCTGGCGCTCCCTTTGCCATGGTCTCTCATGGAACTTTGATGGCTCCACAGAAAGTGCATTTGAGGGTTTATCCCCTGGTAGATGGTGGTTCCCTGAAGCCATATGCTCTTTCCTGCTTGCACAAACTGTTCCCCCACTGAGCCTCTTCAGCTAAATATATAGAGTGTATATAACTCATGAATCAGGACAGGGAGCTCCAGGGCTGTCAGAAAAACATCTTTGGCTTTTGATCCGTCCGAGAAATCTCTGACCTATCCCAGGCTCCTCAGGCAGCTTGTTCAAGAAGTTGGCCTCTTATTTCTGAGGTCACCAGCACTAAAACCAGGGGTTGTAGTGCCACCAAAATGTCAGCCTTCTCCTCAGGCTGAGATGCTATTGGGATTGCACCCCAACACCATTGCATGTGCAATTCAGGATCACAGGGTCAGACCTGAGCTGGTAAGAGGATGAGGGAAGAAAGAGGAAAAGGGATGAGTGACCTCCGTTTCACAGGCAGATACATCCATTTGCAGAAAGGGGCTTCGCAGGTTGAAGGCTGAGCCAGGGCAGGTGAGCAAACCTCTTCTGCCAGTCTGTGCAGCGTGTGGAGATGGGTGCTGCTCACCCCAGGTCACAGGGCTGCAGGGTTGGTTATTGCAGTCCTTCTCAAGTAGTACCATATTTTGCATTAGTGTTGATTTAAGACGGAGAAAACACTAAGGAAGAAGTTACCACCCTCAAAACAAACCAAGGGGCTGCAAGGGTGGGTGGCTGCGTGTAGGTAGCTGGGTTTGGAGCAGGCACAGCATCCCACTGCCTGAAGCAGGAACCTGTGTATCCTACCATGAGAAAAAACCTGACAATGCATAACTGGATTCCTCTGCAGTGTTGCAAGTGGCAAAAGAGTCAGCAAGGAAAGCACCAGATTATTTTGAATTCAGCTTTACACTTCTCCCAATTGAACACTGCTGTTTCAGTCTGGTGTAACTTCGATTAACTGAAGGCTAAGAAGGCTGGCAGTGTACAGCTATGTCAGATTTATGAAAACTGCCATTTTCCTCTCCCCTTGCACTTCCATCTTTGCTCAGACTTGAGGCAGGCTGGTCATCATCATAGCGGCTCAAATCTGTGTTTTAGTGGGGAGCTTTGTGGAGGAAAGTCCTTTTTGAAATACAATTCCATGCAACTTAAAATTAAAACACACCATTTTCTAACAAAAAAACTCCCCACCAACCAAAACCAACCTGATGCTTACTGCTGTTTTACTGGTGTTATCACTATTTAACAATGGTCACAAAGGTATTTTTGTGTACTGATACTAAGTTCAGACAGCTGCAATCATGATATTTGTTACTCCCATTAGAGGTGGAGTTCTGGACAGTTGTATCCCACATATTCACTGAATGTGCAGAAAGCAAATATTGGCATTAAAAACAGGTGACTGGGGGCTTTTATTCTGAGAAAGTATTCAACTCTACTGCCTGTACTGCACTGCTTTATATTGTTTTGTGTTTTGCTCTGTTGAGTTTATTTCCTCAGGACATTGTTTTCCTCTCCCCTTAGTGATAACTCTTTGCAATAACATTTGCTTTCAGCCGGGCTCCACGGTGTTGCAACTTGCCATAAACTAATGAACTCTCACATAGATTGTCCTGTTTTCAAGGAAGTGCAACATCTGATCTCTTTATTAAAAAAAAAAACAGTCCCACCAAGGAGACAAAATCAGCAGCTCCCACACACTTTGCTCTTTTCACATCCCTTGTTTAGAGCTGTGTGCCAAGTGAAAGCCTCATGCTGGAAGGGGCCTCTGTGAGGAGGGGAGATAACACCACTGATGGCTGCCTGCCCTATCAAACCTGGGGATTACAGCTACATTATCTCCACGCTGGACCCCAACTGTGGGATAACATTTCCTTAGGGATCTTGAAGGGGAAGTGAAGGGATGGCTGAAAGCTGTCTTGGCCCTGCTTGCATGCACATCCCTGAATTCAGAGTCAACTGTTGTGATCCTGCCTCCGGAAAGGATCTGCAGCGTCCATCAGAGTCATAATTCTTCTTCATCAGTTGGTTCATCTTTTTGTTACAGCCCATGTAGGGTTGAAACTCTCCAGCCAGCTGCTGGTAACTGTCAAAATTTTAGGAGAAGTGGGAGAGCCTGCTTATCGTGCAATCCCCTATGCAGCCCATGCTCCCGCCAATTACACCGCTCCAGGACTTACCCTTTCATGGAGCTGTTCCACTGCAGTGTTTTCCTTCCCACTGATAAGCCAGGAACGTGCCTAACAAACGACAGCTGATTTATACTACAGCAAATGCATCCTGGCATTGGGGATTAATGTATTAATTAATGCATTAATGCATTAATTAAGGTATCCAGCTGTGCACAGCAGCCTACCAGTCTGCATGGGATGGAGTGCCGTCACCCATGTGAGCTCTAGCAGACCAAGGACACACCTCAACCCAGTGCTACCCGTGAGTACACGGGGTTATTTGTATTCAAGTTTTTTGGTTTTTTTTTGGTTTTCTTAAGGACCTTTTCAGTATTTGCACTGTGCCATTTGAAGCCACCAGCAGGGGCACACTGTAGTGGGGAGCTGATGTGCAGTTTCAGTGGTGGCAGGTGCTGAGTGTCACTTTGCAGAGCCCTGTGCTCCAGTTCCACCCCAGCCTCTCTCAAAGTCAGCCACAACTCTCACTCAAAGTGGTTGAAGCAACATCATGCTTGACACGCTCTGTGGGAAGACCTTCCACCTTGCCATGCTCCATGTAATTTTCTCTCCACTGGACCCAAAACTCCTGTCTTTCTAGATCAGTAGTTGTCCAAAGAAAACACTACCCAGCAGCTTCTACCCTGGCTCCAAAGTCAGTTCTGATGAGTCCTGAAGGTTTCTGAAGGAAGTGCCAGCCTCCCTTCACTCAGCCTGCAGAGAGCTGTTGTCCTGCCCTTGTAGCATATGATGGCCAGTCCTCTGGCCTGCCTGGGAGCTGGAGAGTCCAGGACCATCACACACACCTTAATGCATGTCCTCCACATGAAGCAGTACAGATGTGTTTGTGCCATGAGTGGGAACCATCACAACTGTGGCACCCAGCAAACAGGGCTGGTTTATCACCCTGGTCTGAGCCCTGAAGCAATCCCTGAGAGCTGACATGGACTGATAGGGCCCCAATGTCTGGGTGTCTCCTCATCTTTTCAGTTCCTCCAACACCCCTGTGAAGACGTTCCCTCTGGGAATAACACTTTGTGTCTGGGAGGCCCAGAGACATCTGCTGATGTTCCTGAGGGAACCTTCAGGAACCTTGTTCCTGAGGGTTCCTGTTGAGAGGGACCTTTTCCTTAGATCAACAATGCAAAACCCTGGGATTTTGATTCTGATCTCTTCTCACTTCAGCCATCCCAAACCAGAAGGCTTGGCTCTGTCCTGCATTGCCACAGTGCACCGTGCACCCCGTCAGAAAGATGATATTGTCAATGAAAAGAAAATCCAGAGAAGAATTTCTTCTCTTTTCCTGCAAAATCAGTAACTCAGACCTCTTCCTAGAAATGGTTCTTGGGAGTTCCAGAGTGCCATTAGAACCAATATTTCTGGTGTCTTTACAACTAACGCTGGTACAGATATTTCTTTAGGAAGATCCATTGCTGCTTTCAGGTGGATTGAATAATAAAATGTTGTCCATGGAGAACAAATGCCTGTGTCCCCAACGAGTGTTTGACAGAGCAAGTTGCCAGTCAGTGCAGCTGGGACACGATGAGGAACATCTGTTTGATGTTGCTTGATAAAACTTCCTGCCTGGGAGACTCTAAACACCAGCATCCAGCATGGAAGAAACTGAACCAGCTGCTGTCTTGCTGTGTAAAGCATTTTTTCCATGCTAGATGTGTCCCAGAATTAGCCCCAACCAGTCCATGATAGCAAACAAGACCCTTCTTACGATGGGAAGTGACACACACAGCCATAAGCTCAAGCAGTTGAATGAATCACCCTTCTTCAAATAGACCCAGGGTACAAGCATCCACAGAACTAAGACCAGTGTGGATCCCCTGGGAACTCAGTTCCTGCCATGTCTTTAATACGTCAAAAGGCACTTGATGGAAGAAAATGGTTGCAGATGTTCCCAGCAGAGGCCGAGGCCGTTTGGTCAGGGATGCCATCTCAGCACAGGTTCACTGTGGATTTGTGTATTTGCCCTGTGCTCACCTGTTTGTGAAACAGTGTCAGAAGCCTCTGAGCTTTCCTTGCACCCTTGCCAGGGCTATGGACTCTGCAACAGGCTGTGGCCTGGGAGGCAGCTCAAGGGCAGAAGTGCTGCTCTGCAATATTCTGACTGCATCATGTTTCCGAAGGTGTCCAGAGGTAGGATGCTGAGTTCAAAAGGCAATGAGCTACTGCAAAATGATGAGATCCCAGAGGGGAAGTTGGTGGATAGAGAGCATTTCCCTCTTTGTTGTTTCTTCCATCCTGGAGGAGCAGCTTTGCCCCCTGCACCTCTTCAGCTGTCAAGTCTGTCTGGAGCGGTGTTGCAGACATGTCCCTGTGGCTGGGACATGTGTGAATCTTCTTCTGCAAGTGGGATCTCTTGAGAGGCATCACAAAGACAAGAAAGTTCCCATCACTTTTACGTGCAGAGGCAGAACACTTCAGGCTCTGCCAACAGGACTCTTGGTTCCATTCCTGAAAAAAATTCCTTTCCAAACCCCTGCTCCTTCCACCCTCCTGCCATAGCTCTCTTCTGCTTCAAAAAATTGAAAACGTTCAAGTTGAATTCAACCCTATTGGGCAGTGCTTTTTGGTAGGTTACAACACAAGATCCCTAAAAGATACTTTTAAGAGATCAAGGGAGGCATGAAAGACAGGAACACACCACCTATTTATGCACTAAATGTGAGACATTTTATGAGAAGGGAAAAAGTTTTTTGTGTCTGTAATCCAGGCTAGTCTCAAGTTCAAGTTCCCTCTGACAGTGATTATTACTTCATTACTGTTAAATCTGGTCTAAATGAGGGCAAAACTTAACTCTACATAATAGTTTTAGCAGACATAATGAACTGGCAGTGCTGGTACAAGTTGATGACAGCACATGGATGGAGAATTAACAGAGCATCTCTGCCCCAGAAGCTTGTTGCAGAGTCCCTTGCAAGCCCCAGTTGACTTGATTCCTTGGGAATCAATGTAATATAAATACAAAAAAAATACAAAATAGTCAATCATGAAAAGTCCATCCCAGATATGAAGAGCAGCTCCAGTCTAATGTGCCTTTATGGGCTCATCAAAGACCTTCTAGCAGATGGGAAACTGAACGTGTGCCAGGAATTTCAAACACTCCTCAGGAAGTTCATCTAAATCATCAGTAAACCATTTGCACTTAAAACAGAGTGAACCTTGTTGCCCAAATGTGACCCAGATAATGTTTCTGATGTGTTTACCTATTTGGACGATATCTTTAGATTTCAATTCCATCTATTCATGGAGATCCAGGATTCCTACAGAGCCTGAAAAATATACACAAAACTGAATTCCAGAGAATAATATGATGATAATAGTAAAAAAATCCCTGACTATCTTGCAGTAGTTTTACTTGAATAGCAGTAGTTTAGACAGAGCAATGTGTGCTACCAAGTTGCAGGTCATGTACTTCTCCTTGGTCATTGCTGCTGCTTTTTTCAGAGTAAAAAGGGGGCTCCTCCACTACATCTTCCTGAGAATGAGCTGCAGAAGTTGCAGTTAAATGGGATATAGTATAGATTCTTGGTACCTCTGCTGAAACAGGAGCAAAAAAAATGATGGCAACAACAGTGTGGAGCTGGTTGAGTCTTACCTTCTGCCATGCACCTCCCAGTCTTGACAGTGTTCTAAAATACTCAGCAACTTCAGCAGCAACTTGTGACCAATGTGTGGCCAGGCTGTGACTCCTCCTCCCAAGCAGTGTGAGAGGTGCAAGAAGGGACTTATTTTTAAGACAAGAATTTAGTCAAAACCAGATCACTGCAAAGTGCTCTTCAAAGGGCTGAAATCTCAGAGCCCTCTGAAAACATGGCATGCAAACCCCCCACCATCAGGAGGCACTTTCCATAGGGGATGTGGCAGTTCAGTGCTCTGCAGACCCCACAGGCAGCCCACGCTCACTATGCCATGACATATGCTAATGCATTGCTTCACCCAGATAAGCAGAGGTGGGGCAGGGCAGCTAAAATTACTAACAAACTGCTGAAACTCAGCATTTCCCCACCTCCTCAGACCTTGAATAAATTGCTTTGCTTTCCCCCTGACAAAGAGGAATGGCATGTCCCCATGGGACCCTGTCTGGGCTGGTGGGAGTTGCTGGGGCCATGGGGCTGTGGAGTGATGCTGGCGCAGGTGACCATATGGGACTGGTGGAATACAGGGGTTCCCTTGGGATGACCTCTGGCTGTGGGTTTTATTCCTCCCAGACCCAAACTTGTTCAGGCTGTGCTGCTGGCTTGGTGTGATCTCTCAAGGCTTTTCCAATGCAACACAAGGGTAGAAAGGATAGCAAAAGGTAGGAAAGATAAAGGAATGGGGTCATAGCTGCAACGAAGTAGGACTTGTTGCCAACCAAGATCTTGGGATGCACCTTCAGACACAGGATGGCTTGTGTCATAGCTCCTCACATCTGACTTCCATAGCACAGTCCTTGACCAGCAGGTGCCGAATGCCTGGTGAGATAAGTACAGTTATTACCAGGAAAACTCACGACTACTTTTGTCTGCCAGGGAAGTTTTTCCTGGTGTGGTAATGACTCTGGAGGTACTGACCATAATTGCACAGCAATCCACAACGGCCAGCACACACTTGGCACTGAGGGAGTGATAAAAACCCCAGTTAAGCTGCTGTGCAATGTGAGGGACTCCTGTGCTAACCTTCTGTCCTGTGCTAATCTTCAACCCCTCCTTGAGCTACCGTTTCAATGAAGGATGCAGAGCCTTCGTGCTCATCTCCCAAAGGAAGAAACTGGCCTCCAGAACACTGGACAAAGTCCTAACTTGTGAGTTCCCTGCTTATTTTGGAACAACTTTGCTCACCTAAAGAGTCAGCACAAGGTGAGGTGCAGTGGTGACATCCCTGTGGAGCTGTGTGTTTGCCTACCAGCATTGCCTTCAGGACTTTCCCATCCTGCCCCTTCACAACCATCATCTGCCACTGGATCATGGCTTGGTGCCACTTTTATGTTCAAACTCCAGCCCAGCAAGTAGCAAATGATGTTACATGACCCATCAGCCCAGCCAAGTCTGATACAACAATTTACCTTAATTGGACTTAGTTTCTTGCCCAGGTGAAGCAGGTGCTTGGCTGCCATAGGGGGTACTGAAAAGTAATGCCAATAACATGCAGCCAGGTAACCCTCAGCCGCCACCTTTATTGATGTTTCAGTGAGGTGTGTTGGTGACATCATTGATCCAAAAATACACACAATATTTTCAGACACTGCTGACTGTTCCAAAGACACTGAGAAAGTCAAATGAAATAGTACAAGGCCACTGTTGTTTAATTCATTCCACGTTCCCCCATCCTCAGCTCAACATCTTTGGGTGCAAACTGGTGTTAATGGGAAGGATGTTGTCCATAACACCAGAAAGAACTTGGTCCTGAGAGAGCTTGAGTTCAGGGTCTAATAGGGGTAAAATTTTTGCTTCACCTGATACTTCCAAAGCTCAGCAAGGGAGAACATCTTCCTTGTTGTGTTGGGCTGGGTCCTGCTGGGCTTCAGTACCTCAGGGTTCGCCTTGTTTTTCAGTTTTAATGCCAAACTTTCTTTGGTGAGTAGTTTTCACATTTACCCAGCTAAAAGACAAGCAATAGGCAATTGTAACACATTTCAAAGGGCAGCAGAAATCCACAAAGTTACTTAAAAAATACCAAAGTAAAATAAACTTCATCTTAATAATTTTTCCTTGTAACACACTGTTGTGTTCTATGCACAATTTTTCCATAACTCTTTTCTAATGGGTTGCATGAGAGCTTGAATGCAAAGTAGCCACAAGGAGATGGGGAAGATCCTCCAGGAATTGCTTTGCATGTGGAAATGAATTTCAGCTCAGCCACTTCAGAGCAATTTTTTGTTTACTTTCCACTGACATGAAATCAGCCACGATTGCATGGCATGCGGGATTGGTTAGCCAGTTACATAATGCTTAATAAATCCAAGAGAAATAATATAAAACACATCACCCAGTCTGGGAAGTGGAACAGTATCTCAGTCAGTGTCACTAACCCACCCAGGCCAAGCATCAGCAAAGCATCTGAACGGGTGCTGGGAGGGATGGAGGGCTGTGCTGTTGCATGATAGATGTAATTAGGAAAAATGCTTGTGGCATGTGTAGAAGCCTTGAAGACAGACAGATTGCGTGGGCAGACTGTGTGTAATGGTGAGGGTCTATCAAAAAGCAGAGGTCACACTCCTGCAGGGAGGGCAGCTCACCCTGCCCCACAGGGCAAGGCAGGCACATGCTCGCCCAGCTCCAGCTGTATCTGCTGCGCGTGTAAGGTATTACCTCACCCTAATAATTTTCCTCTGAGTACTTCATAAAACCATAACGGCCCTGTAAACAGAAAGAGCAAGATGAGGTGATTAATTATTTACCGCAGATTATTTCTGCAGTGGTGTGTGGAAGAGAGAGAACATTTCACTAGTGGTCTCCAGGGAGTGAGAAGGAAGGGAGATGACCCAGGACAGAGCTGCCAGGCTAAACACAAAAAACTGTGGTGCCCACTTGCACCTGAAAAATGGGGTGTGCATGAAGACTGCAAGTACCTCGGGATCTACAGTGCCAGTGCCCTGGCTCTCCCAAGAAAGCTGTCCAGCCCATGGATGCATCACTCCAGGCACACTCCACTGCTCTGCACAGAGCAGCTCTTGGCCTCCTTTCCCACATTTCCCTGCCTTCTCTGCTCCCCCACTTTGCTTCTTGTCCCAGAGGAGACCTGCTGATGTCTTCACCCACACTGTGGCTAACTTCCAGCAGAGGAAAAGCTAGGGATGAAGGGGTTAATTACTACAGGCACAGCACAAGCCAAGCCTGTAAGTGACTCCCTATTGCTATTTCGAAAAAAGGCTGCCTGGAAAGGGAAAGGGAAAAAGGAAAAAAAAAAAAAAAGAAAAAGAGGTTTACTTTACAACCATCATTATTTCATCTGCAGAGTTTATACAATGGAAAATAAAAGCCAGGGTATGCACAGTCAAATAATTTCTGTCTCATTAATGGTATGGAAATCGTTTTGTTTTTATAGGGGAAAAACAAATGTGAACTCGATGTGTGTGTGTGTGTGTGTGTGTGTGTGTGCGCGTGCACATGCAGCTCCCTTCATTGCAAAGGGCAGAGCAGTGAAATCCAGAAATAAAAAATGACTCAGAGGCCGTAGGATCTATGAGTCAGTTGAGCTGTTGTTGTTTTTAAACACAAGCAAGAGCACAGTATGGCAAATAATTGCCCCTGCAGCCCCCACACCGCAGGTGTCCACCCAGCTCCCAACTGGACACCAGCTGGACACAGACCCCTGAGCCCCAGGCAAGAGCCTAAGGGGATGGAGTAGGGGATGTCCTCACAGGAGCAGCTCTGGGAGTCAGAAAGTGAAATCTGGGAAGGAAACCTGAGATCTTGTCACAGTGGATGGAGGAGGCAAGTGGCCCTGAAGGCAGATGGAGTTGTTCAGGGCCAGGTGTGCTGCCCTGTCCTCATGTGCAGGCACAGACATCAGCTGACCAAAATCAAAGGGAAACTGCTCAGGCCAAGTTCTCCCTGCCCAGTGCCAGGAATCACCTCGCTGGCCCCTGGCACTCCAGCTTGCCTGGATGCTGCCAGCCTTGTTGGAGCGCAACCCTGGGATACCTCTGTATGAAATGTCCCAATGCCCCAAAAGCAGAGTCATTGCACTGACACATAGAAAACTTGTGAAAGGGACCCAAGGAATGCCAGAGATTACCAGAAGGATGGACAATAATCTGCAGAGCTCATCTCACTCCAGGGTGAAGTTAGATCATGATGCAATTTAAGCATCTGAAGGAGATTGGAAGAGGCTGCTTGGTACAATCCATCCCCAATTTAGTTTGTAATGGGACTAACCAGTATTTGCTAAACACTTAATTTCAAGGGATATTTTCACAAAGGAAAAATAAGTGGTGGAGTAAGTCAGTTACCAGCCTGTTTGAAGAAGGTCCAAGCAAACCAGAAATGTATACTGCATGTCTTCCTGGCACTGGGAAGCACTGATGTCTAAGGCAATAAAAATCAGCCTTTTTTTTATTCACCAGGAAACATTTCTGGCTCATTCCTTGCTCCATACTGTACTCTGCCAAGTACAGTATTTATAATGCAGGACGATGTGGGACCACATACCTTAGGGCAGAGCCTGGTTCTCTTATCCGAATGCAGCCTGTGCACTGCTGGGTTTCCTGGCAGAGCCACTGGCTTGTGCCTTGTGGAGGCAAAAAATGGGATAATAAGTTTTTTCAGCTCCATTTGGTCTGCTCTACTTCTCCTATGAAGATAAAGATAGAGTGTAAAACACATGGATGGAGAAGAACAGCCCGATACTAAAAACATCTTTGGTTCAGCA
The DNA here is from genome assembly GCA_013399695.1 of Formicarius rufipectus. Taxonomy (NCBI): domain Eukaryota; kingdom Metazoa; phylum Chordata; class Aves; order Passeriformes; family Formicariidae; genus Formicarius; species Formicarius rufipectus. The sequence goes on from VXAU01001192.1 coordinate 129,852, forward strand.
GCTGAGAGTAGCACCAGACCCCACCACTGGAGAACAGAAGTGTGCTGGAGGAAGCTGAGCTGTATCCAAAATAAAAGTACAACACTTTGAGGTCTAGTTCTGAGGAGATTCTGCAGCACAGCAGGGTTCCACAACAAGACCAGGCGCTTTCTGGCAGCTCAAGCTGGACATGACTGCAAGAAAATCTGGGTCTTCTGTTAAACAGGTCATGCTGTACAACTGCAATGGGAATTTCTGACCCTGAATAGGATCTCCTGGAAATAAAGACATAGGAATTACTCTGATGTCCATCTATGGCACTGGTTGTTCCTTCATAGAGGAGGCAGCTCAGGAGCAACCTGCTGATGGAGAGCACCAAGGACCTGGTGCTCTCATAGGAGTCAACAAGAGAGCAGACCCCATCAGCTCTGCTGTTGGCTTAATCTTAAAAACAAAATATTGCATATATAAAAGGGAAGGAATTTGTTTGTTCTTGTAATAGTTTTACGAGAGGTTTTGTTATTGCATAGTCATGTCATAACCCATGGATGAAATCCCAAGGCAAAGCCTAATCTAAACTCCGCAGCAAAGAACTCACTGCTGAGCCCAGACTCACCAAGATGGGAAAGCAGGTCCCAGTGCAGGTTGGATTTCCATCAGGACGCCTACCTGGGGGTTTCCAAGAGCAAGATTTCTGCAGGGTTGGGATAGAGGTGCTCCCCAGTTTAAAACTGCATTTAAGTGTGCTGCTGATTGGAGAAAGCCACAGAGTGTCTCAGCTAATCTCCACAGCCTAAGTTCAAAGGCTGGGAATTACAGGTTGACTGAACTGCATGAAGAAGATGACACAGAGAGCTCCCAGAGTCACTAAATAACAGCCAGCTGGGCAGCTCTCTGGGACTACTGAGTTAGTGTCAGCCTCATCCTGGGGTGCTTGGAGATACATAGAAAAGAGTAGGTAGATCTCACTGTAGACCATTTATGACCTGAAAATTACTAATTTTTCTTTGTTGTTGAGAAATACAAGCAATGTAAGGGGTAACTATCACTGCAAGACAGAGCATAATCTGAAGGTTGTATGTTGGAGGTCCTGGGTGTCAGAGGCCTTGATCCCTTTCTGCCCTGGGAAGGGGAAAACTGGGGCTCTCACACCAAGCACCTTTCCTTAAGCCCACAGTGGTGTTCAGCTGTCCCAAAACAGCATGTCAGGGAGAATACTTGAGAACTGAAAGTGCTCATTCTGCCCCTCAGCCAAAATGCATTGCCTACACATGCCATTGCTTGGGCTATGAAGTACTTTCTCCCCTCTTGTAACAAATGCACCGTGGCTGCCCCTCCATGCACCCCAGGCTTGCTCCTTAGTGATTCCCCCTCCAGTGGAGGGGACCACAGCGTGCAGGAGCCAGAGTTAGGTGGTGGGTGACCTACCTAACAAAAGCCCCCCACTGTGTTCTTACAGCTGCAGGCACTGCTGGCAGCTGAGCCCCTGGCAAACGAGCAAAGAGTTCATCTGCTGGGGGCTGACTGCTTCTGTGGCTGCAGCAATGGGACTGGTATGAAATTCTTCTGGAGAACTGTTTTCAATGACTCTTTTATGGGGGAAGGGGATGGGGTTATTAACTACAGCAGTAGTGCTTCAATGGGCTTTGCAGGTGGCTGAGCAGAGAGTGTGGATGCCGTGGGGGCAATGAGAGGCATTGGGGCTTCCCCTATACACATGAAAAAATATCCTGGTGTCCTTGGGTGGTGGTATCACCCCTGCTGCTCTTCCAAGAGAGACACAGGCACTTCTGGCATCATTTTTCCTTTATTCCTTGACTCGAAAATCATCTCATATTCTCTCAGTAACCTCTCTGGGGTCCTGGTTATAGATACCAGAATATTTGATCCCACTCTCGTGCACAGGAGAACAAGCCTTCCTATTGATGGTAAGCCAAGCTCACTGTGAGCCCACCTATCAGTGACTTCAAACCAGCTTTCCAACTGTCATTCCACAATAACTTTGACTAACTGTACTATTTATTGGCTCACATCACATCCTTATGGCTTCAATTTATTTTTGGAAAACTCAACCCGCATTTAATTAGTTTATAGTTTGTTCCAAGTTTTGCTTATCCAGCTTTTTTTTTTTTTTAAGCTTTTTTTTTTTCTTGAAGTTTGTATTTTGATGTTTAGCATTTGCCTTGGCAACATCTGGAACCCGTTTATGGAAGTGTATTGTTACTTTTACTGCTCGTGCAGCTTTATTAAATCATCTGACTATTAATATTGAAAGTGTTCATCTGGGTCTAATCAGGGCCAAGATGAGTGATGTGGCAGTTAAATTGTACCTACGAGCTAATGGTTCAAGGACACAAAGTCCTAAAGAAACTTGTAGTGGGCTTTGTGCTCTTCTTTTTAGCTTCCTAGGAGAAGAATGAAGGGGGGTCGGGAAAAAAAAGAGATATTCGTGCTCTGACCTTTCTTGCAGAGCAGATAACAGAATCACAGCCTGAGCTAGTTTAGAACAATTTGTCTCCAAAGAATTTTGTCTGGTTACCACTATATTTCTGGATCTCGTTTCCATGTTTAACTCTTTCATCTGCCCTGGCTTCCCCACTGCACAGCACAAGCGACTGCCAAGTCGAGATCCCCACCACACACACAAGTACAATACTGCCAGGGCTGGCGTTTCACCCTGAGATCTCAAGTAGACCCCTGAGATACACAAGTAAATAACATACCTGGTAGGTATAAATACAAAAATAACAAACCCCATCCCATACCTGTGATGTCCACAACCTGGATTTGTCCTTTTGGCACTCCTCTGCAGGGACCCCAAAAATCCTTGGGGTGATGGTGCTGAGCCCACAGTTCTGCACAAGTCTGCTGCAAGCACAGCATGAGCCATGGCATGGATGGGTTGAGCTGAAGGGCTGAAAGAAGAAAGATGCCAGTGCCATCAGTATAAACCAGCAAAACACAGGCCTGGGTGTGATAGGACATGGGTTCAGGGGGGGAAGCCAACTTACCTTTGATTCTCTGTTCCCATGGAATAACATCAATGGAGTTTGTAGGGTGTAGTGGCTGTCAGTGTAGGTTGAGAGCTGAACACAACTGCTGTGCTTGATTTCTATTCCACCCCCAAAACTCATCCTTCAGGGAGGTTTTGCCTAGGATTCTACAAACTTGCCCTGGCAGAGCAAAGCAGGGAGGTGAGGGTAGCTCATACTGGCTTCAAGTGCTTCAAATTCCAGCTGAAGTCATGGTTTTGGTAGCTAACCCTTGGATGGATGTGGGGCATTTGATCTGTTGATGTCACCCACAAAATCACAGGGCACTTTAGCAGAGCCAGAGCAGTCCCAAGGATGGGGGGAGGCTGAGTAAGAGGTTGTGGGTAACATCTTCACCCACTCTGCTCCCAGCTCCCCTGCCACCTGGCACAACACGAACCCTGCTGGGCTGCACTTTAAGCTTGGCATGGGTCACTTAAACCAAAATTTCCTCCTACCAGCCTTCAGATGTAACAGGCTTTTCCTCTGCAGCCAGGTTTCTCCTCTGCCATTAACGTTGGCCCTACATACAAGGCCACAGGAGCTTGTAAATGGTTTATTTCTCTGTGGGAGCCTTCCAGCAGCTCTTTAAGAGGGTTGCAGGGAGGGGGGTCTGGGCCAGCGAGAGAAGCAGAGCTGGCACATGAGATGCTGTCAGAGCAGGCTGTGCACCCTGGATTTGGGGAGCAGAGAAGTGAGACACCCCTTTTTGCTATTGGGACAGTATGTGCAATAAAAAGAGTGGACCACAGGCAGGTGGCAGATGTGACCACCAAGAACCCAGGAGGTCCTGCAGGTTGCTCACAAACTCAGGGGTGCCCATGGGTGTGTCCTGGACCAACAGGGCCCTGCTTGCAGGAGCTGAGGCTTCGCAAGCCACAGTCAGGGATTTTGCAATTTGTTCCTTCTTCAGACTAACAGCTGGTGATGGAAACCCTGTGGAGGCTGTTGCAGCACAGTAAGCCATCACGGTGGCTTGGGAGAAGCATGGATGGCCCAAACCCTCAGAAAATTAGCTGCTGTAGTTCAGGTTCATACCTGAACCATTTGGAGTGTATGTATTTAAGTTAAAAAATTCCTCCATAAGCCACTTAGTGGCCTTCTTTTTTTTTTTCTTTTTTTTTTTTAGTAAAAAGACATTTAGCAGCCTTAAAACAGGAAGTTTAAATTTAGCAGGGATTTATCCCTTAACCAAGCATGGTTCATGTGCCCTTTCTATAAAAATAGAGATAATGCTATGCCTGTGAGATACAGGCAGAGAAGCTCCCCACAGGCAGCAGTTACTCCTGCTGCTGCAGCAGATCCAGGGCTGTAGGGCCAGGAGAGCATCTCATGCTGGGACGGAGCAGGGTGGGCAACAGAGTCATGGAGGGAGCAGCCCCTGTTGCCCCAGAACTTGGGAAGTCTCCACCCATCATTTCTTGCAAAAACACAGATGCTCAGGGATGGGTGGCAAACACATTTGGGCTCACTGAATAGAAAGAGGGAGGACAAGGAGACAACAGGAGACAATGGAGCTGTCCCAGCCTGGCCATCCAACCCTCCCCAGCACCTCTCTTCTTGCTGAGAGTGGAATAAATGAAGCCTTGATGTGTGCAGAGTGTCAGAGATGACCATTTGCAAACATTCAGGATGAAGGGAAAAGCCAGTTTGAGCCTAGGTTGTAGAGGAAGAAGTACATTTCCCCTCGATGATAAATAGCATGGGAAATACAGAGGGAAAACATGGCTCTCTGTGGCTTCCCAGGCTCTACAAAGCTCTTGTCCTGTGGGACCTGCCTCTGCACTATCAGCATCCCCCCATCTCCCCAAGGCTTCGGCATAATACAGAGCACATATGACTGAGCAATGAAGCAGAATGAAAACTTTTAAAAAAGGCATGGAGAAATGGGGTCAGTTCAGGCTCCTTCTCCACCTTTTGTGTGAATCGCTGAAAGTGGTGGCTATTTTTCCCCAGTTTGGGCAAGCACAGCCCCGCTCACCCTCCTCTCCCTCTCTGCCCCTGCAGCCTGCAGTGCCGGCGCTCGCCGCAGCCTGAAGACCAACCTGTGCAAGTGGTGTGACTCCACATCGCCAGCCTGCGAGGACAAGGTGTGCTACAGCAACTGCAACCTCAACTCCTACTGCGAGGACCCCTACGAGATCTGCGTGGCCATATGGTCAGTGGAAATTCCCTTGTTGAGGGGAGATGTGGGGGAAGAAAGGGTTTGCTGGGTGGCAGCTCATGGAAATGCACATGGATGTACCCCAGCACTTGGATTATTGCTCACTGAAGTAACTCAGGACTTGCTCTGACTCCATTATCATTAAAATTACAATCCACTGTAAAAAAAAATTTGGTCTGCCCTATAATTAGTACCAGTTTGTTTTCTAAATAAATTAAGCATTTAAGTACCCGACACAAAGCGTGGCAAGTTTGCTGCAGAACCTCTAAAGCCCCATAAACCTCTGAATTTAACTTTATGAGCTGAACCCAGGGGCAAACCAGCAACCCTGACCTCCAAACCTATGATGCCTTCCTGCGTCAGGCTGGTGAAACCTCAGTTCACATGCAGGGATGCAGCTGAGGTCTGTCTCCATCCAGCACTTGGATATCTGAGATGGTACTAAACTGGGGTTTAACACACTGGGTTTAACCCACCTCCGTCCTATCCCCTGGAAAAAGCCCAGTTTGCTCCTGTGGGAGGTGCCTGGAAAGGAAACACAATCTTGCATTTCAGGCTGAGCACACACTGCATGGTTTGGCCTGGAAGAGTGCCTCCCCCAGCATTTTGGTCCTCGTGAGCAAACCTAAAAAAGCATCCATTTGGGGTCTGCCCAGAGTGATTTTCCTCCTCTTTCCCTTTTAATTTGGCTGCCAAAGTGAAAGCCAGCCAAGCACTTATCGCTAGGCTTTATCTCAACCTGCTAATTAGCGTGAATGCTGAACGCCAGCTTTCAGTAGGAGTTTGCCTCAATATAATTGTTGCATTATGGACTTTTTAAAAAGCAAAACACAACCAGAAACCCAAACAAACAAACAACAAAATCCACCCCCTGCCTCAAATTCCCCTACACACACCTTAAATCCTGGGTAGGCAATCCAGCGCCTCTGTGGGTTTTCCCATTGACAGCCTACATGAATAGGGAAGAGAAAGACCCCTGCTGCACAAAACCCCATGCCAGGAAAGGGGCCCCACGGCACAGGATGGAGCTGCATCCTGCATCCTATATCAGATAGGATGAGGCAGCTACAAAGTCAAAAGTAATCTGCCTACTTCTCCCAGCATCTCCCGTCCTATTCTAAGCTCCAACCAGAGAACAAGATGCCTGCAGGCAGGGCTCACCTCCAAGCCAGCCTTGATGCTTCTTGTTCACTTGCAGAGGTATATTTGGATCATCTGAACTTGTCACGTGTGGGTGTCACAGTCACAGCAGCAGTTTTGTCCCCATGTTCATGAGCAATGTGTTCACATCCTCCAGGTGTCCAGCCTTGATAGCCCATGGAGAAGGGATCTCCCCCACCTAGGATTCTTTGGCTGGTGCTCCTCTGTCAAATTACCTGGCAGCCCCAAAAAAATGTGGGGAGCACTGAAACCAGAGGGCTTCACCAGGGAGAGGATGACAAATTTAGGTTCTTTCCCTGGCTTTTACGCCTGAGTTGCCAGCTGACCTCAGACACATTGTAAAACCTCTCCATACCTTCACCATCTCCCTTTGCCTGGCCAGGTTAGGAAGCCGTAGGAGCAGTAGGAAGCAGAGGTTGTCCCTGGAAAAGTAATTAATGGTCGTCATTTCACTTGAACCCCCCGAAGAGTAGCTGCAATGCTCTCCAGCCACCCGTTCCCCATCACTGGTCCTCACCCAAGGCTGCCCTGGAAACTTGACAAGTGTAGGGTTACCTTGCCTCCTCTGGGGAAGGCTCCAATGGAGGACGGTGCCCTGTGCATTTTCTGGGGCAAAATTCCCCTTTTACTAACACTAGCTGCTAGGCCAGTGGATTTGAGGGCTGTATGGTCCTAAGGAAACCCACTAGGGTAAACAAGGGTCAAGCCATGGCGCTGTACTCTTAGTTCTTAATTAAGTCCTAATTACTACTGGTTCCACAAGGAAGGTGCTGATCCTGCCTGTAGGAGAAAGGCTGCATCCTAGGTTGCATTTTCCCAGTGGTCTTCAGACAACAGCAGTCACCTGGTCCTGAGCTGCCCAGCATGTCTCACGCGTGGTGCCAGCAGCCCATGTTAGCTCTGCTCCAGCTCTCCACAGTGACACCAGCTGCTGCCCTCTAATCCCGTCTCCGTGCTCCAGCTCCTTCCTTTAAGCTGCCACCATCTGCCCCAAAAAGGGACATAACACACATCATGTTTGGCCATTCCTAAATCCACCTGGACACCCCAATTTTTGAAGCTCCACCATGAGGTCCCCAAACTCTCCCCTCATCCAGTCTTGTAAACAGCAGGTGGGGAGTCACATCACCTTCACATTATAATTCGGCAGCTCAAAAGGTCAAGCCATCTCTAGAAATATCCCTGACCAGGGACTGAAGGTGCTACTGCCGCGTGTTGCCAGAGGCAGGAGAAAATGGTCCTTCAAAGACAGGGCACCACAACCAGCAATTAGCCCAGGGAGAGCCCAGGCAACAGGACCATCCTTATGGGCTCTGCCTCCATGAGAGGAGCAGTGGGGAAGCACCATCCAAGCTGTCACTGGCAAGCAGATGTTTTGGCTCCCACAGGCCACACCTCCCCACTGCACAGAGGAAATTTGGGCAGCAGAGACCCCCAGCCCCTGCTGATGCACAGGTGTTGTGACTTGCATTGCAGCAGAGGTGACATACAAAGTGGGACCCTCGTTTTGGTGGTTTCCTTAGGATGATAGAGCTTCAAAACCTGCTGGTCTAGCAGATGGTGTTAGTAAAAGGGGAATTCTGCCCCAAGTAATACACAGGGCACTCAGCTTTAGGGTTGGCACTACCTGATCCAAGTTGTGATTATGAACTGGTGAATTATCTACTGGAAACAACCGGAGTCTGTGGCTCACATCCGACTATTGGCACGTGCTAAACATTTCTCTTTTCTCGATTTGGAAGAGACAAAGAAAGGGCTTTAGCACAACCCTTCCAAAGCATGTGTAATTAGAATTGTACCAGGTCTGCTGCAAACAAATCATTCTCTACAGAGCTTAAAATAAATAATCATAGAACTAAGTTGAAGATGACACAAAGGCCGAGCTGCCGGACTAATGCTGTGTTGGTTAATTTGCCATGCACAGGAGGCAGGACAACGAGAGCATCAGGATCAGCACGCTGTGCCACAACCCCCACCGCCCCATCGAAAACCTCATGGTCCCCAACTACAACACCTCGCGCTGTGTCATGGCTCACCAGCCCAGCGAGGACGGGATCATGTACATCTGTGGCTGTGTGGACGAGCAGGAGTGCAACGACAAACTCATCTTTGAAAACCACACCAACGGTGAGTGCTTCTGTTGATGTTTTTTACTGGGGGAGCAGCACCCAGTGCCAATGAGAAATCAATTGTATTTCCAGCAGAGCAGAAGGGGCTCTTTCAGCATTTTCTTTTACCTCCCTATATAAAAGCTATTTAAAATCTGTACCCCATTTCTGAGCCCAGCTTTTTTGCCTGTAGCCAAAGCATCCTTCCGTGTAATACCTCCACCCTTTGTCTGGAAATATTAGGTGATGGAAAATCCACTGTATCTCTTGGTGGGCTGTGTCCTTCAACACAGGGTGAATCAGCTGGGGAACCCAAGGGCTGACGTAACCCAGTGTGAGTCAGTGCTCTGAAAGCTCTAAATATATCATATCAGAACAAATCCTGCCCCAGAACACACCTACAGGAACTGCTGGCATCCACCACAGCTGCAGCCCAAAAATGTGGAGGTGCCAGGGCACAGAGCTTGGCACACAGTGGTGCCTCCCCTGCTGCTCTCCTGAGCATTCCAGCAGTGGAATTTCTCTCAGGCAGGGATGGCCAGAGCCGTGCCAGTGCTGTACACACACGTGAACGTGGCTTGGCACGCCTGCTGATGCTTCTGCAGATAGCTGGAGATCCAACGGGAGCTGTAAATCCACAGGAGGGAAAACTAAGAGGCAGCTCATTTCTGTACCTCAGGAGGGTCGTATACTTTGGAATCACTTCCAACCAGATCCTGAGCCTTTGGGGGCTTGTCCAAACCTCCCTAAGTCCAAATGAACCAGGTTTATCCAAGTGTCCATCAAGACTCTGACCTGTAACAAAAGCAAAGTGAAACTCCTCCAATTTTCCATAATCACATAACAAGGAGATGCTGAAAACAAACCTTGGCAGAATCTGCAAGCCAGAAGCACAGCTTCTCCTGCAATGAAAGTTAAAAAGAAAAACATCACAGAAAATGCAAATTCTCTGAACAAACAAGCCACTTCCAATAGAGGCAAAGGATGCTAAATTTGGCAGTTCTTTGCTGCTTTCCTAGCCAAATCTAACAGGTACACACACTTCTCGGGAGAGATAGTCGAATCCCAAAGCTGATGCTGGGATATGTAATTTCACACAAAAATGACAACTGGCTCATTGGAAATGCCACCCCCAGTGAAGGCTCCACAACCGGCCTCCTCCTGCCAGCCAAGTCAGAGTGAGAACAATGCACATCTCAAACAATTCTCACCTCTTTGATTTGGGTCATGAGGCCACCTTGGCAAGCCCCAGGCTCACTGACCCCACTGTTTACATCCTTTTCCTCTGCATTACAGGATCATTTGCATTTGAAATATTAACTTATGGTCATAATCAATGGTACGGACAACTCCAGAGCAGAGAAATATCTAATAGAGACAAGCACTTCCCTGGCAGCTGAAGCAGGCAGATTTTTTTCCCTGTTTCTTGATTCCTACAGCTCTGCTTTCAGGTCTGAACTGCTGGGTGTCATTGCCCTTGCACTGAGGCTGCAGGGGACTCCATCAGACCTTAGAGACCACCCTAATGAACACACAGAGGCATCACTTCCCTGAACCTTTGCATGCATGAGCCCAGCAGACACCTTGGGAAGGTGCTGGGTAGGGTGGAGCATGCCAGATCCTTTCCACCTCTGCTCCAGCTGAGCCTGGCCCTGGAGCTCCATCCCCCCTCAACAGGGATGAAAAGACCCCCGCAGTGATGCTCAAGAAGGTGTGGGTTTACAGACCTGTGGTTATTGCCAGAGCAGCTACGTTTGTTTTCCACAGAAGGAGTCTAAGCCCTGCTGCAATCCCTGTGTATCAAAAGACTTCCATGAGGATGGGGCATCCTCATGGAGAAATTTCCTGAAGGTGTGTTAATTTCCCCTTTTCAGAACTCATGCACGCAACTCCCTTAAAATTATCTTCCTTTTCTTCAGAGTTTCAAAGATGGGATCCAAAGCATCGGGTAAATCCATTAAAGCAGTAGGTGATATCCAGGCCTCATGCTTTCCAAAATAAACATATTCCTGAGTTAGTTATTGATTTATATCAGTTTAGGTTGATCTTGTGGTTTAAACCTGATGCCTATTTTAGAAACGCTTTCACAGCCTTGCAGAAATTAGCTGCAGCACATTTTTTTGAAATTTGCCAAGGAAAATAGCTAAACGCTCTGTTTTTCCAGAACCTGAATTATGATCTGCACACACTGAGGTCAAGCAGCAAGAGTTTTGCTTATGGAATGATTCTTATCCCTCTTCCCCTGGGTTATTATACTTGGCAGAAAAACCTCTGAGTAAGATTTTACTTGAATATCTCTACTGAAGTCAGCATGTTTATTCCAGGAATCGCAAACATCAAAGGATCAGACAATTATATGTTGTGTGAGGGTTAGGGCTTTGTGTGTGTGTGTGTGTGTGTGTGTGTCCCCTCCACAATCTGAAGGCCAACAGGGGTTTTAAAACAAATAAAAGCAGCCATGCCTTGACAGATGATGGTGTTGGTGTTGTAATGTGGTGAGGAAGGAGATGCCAAGACTGTCAGCCAGCACTGGAAAGATGCTCCTTTATGTTAATTATGCAAAGCATCCCGGTGCTCCCTTGGGCTGGGTGGTCCTGCCCACTCCCGCATCTCTCCACATCCCTCCTGTGATAGCTCCCGCCCCAAATCCCCTCAGCTTTGCTATGTTCAAGGCTTGCCTCGGATTTATCAGTGTTATTTCCACCCCAGTTCCCCTTGCCATGACTGCAAGTGGCGCTTGGGACCCCCAAAAGCCAGCGGAGCTATGGGGTGGCGGCAGCGGGATCTCACGTGCTGCACTGCCCAAGCGATGCTGGCCCGCGTCCTGGACCCTCCCTCGATAAATCAAACTACATTTGAGACCAAAACTCAAGCATCCCTTTTACTAACTGCCTGCATATGGGTTCTGCGCCGGGATGGGCTTATGCGGCCCCGCAAAGGGCTGCGCTTCATTAACAGCTTCGCATATTTTCCTCCTCCGCGGGATGAAAACGAGCTGTTGCAGAGCCGCGGCAGCAGCACCTTTGCTTTCCTCCCCGCAGGCTACTCCATGCTGCAGAGTAAAGAGGTGATCCCGGTGGCTGCCATCAGCCTCCTGCCCCCGCTGCTGGTGGCGGTGATGATCACGGTGACGTTTTACCTCTGCCGCACACAGAAGCGGCGCAAGAGATCCAAGGCGTGGGGTGGGAAACCGGGACAGTCACCGGCGCTGCCGGAGCCGGGCAGGGCTACGGAGCGGGAGGAGAAGTTGTCCGTGCTGATGGATGAGAGCCCGGCCGGCTCCAGCCCCAGCTGCGCCAGCAGCCGCCCCGCGGAGCTGCTCCCCATCGAGCTGGACGAGATGGTGGGCAAAGGGCAGTTCGCGGAGGTGTGGAGGGCCAGGCTGAGCCACAGCCGCTCGGGGCAGTACGAGACGGTGGCCGTGAAGATCTTCCCCTGCGAGGAGTACTCCTCCTGGAAGAACGAGAGCCAGATCTTCACCGACACCAGCCTCAAGCATGACAGCGTCCTGCAGTTCCTCACTGCCGAGGACCGGGGCGCGGGGCCCCGCCGGGAGTACTGGCTCATCACCGCCTACCACAGCCGGGGCAACCTCAAGGACTACCTCTCTCGCCACGTCCTGAGCTGGATGGACCTGCAGAAGATGGCAGGCTCCCTGGTGAGCGGGGTGGCCCACCTTCACAGCGACTACACCGCCTGCGGCCGCCCAAAAATCCCCATCGCCCATCGGGACATCAAGAGCACAAACGTCCTGGTGAAGAACGAGCAGGAGTGTGTGCTCTGTGACTTCGGCATCGCCATACGGCTCGACCCTTCCCTCACAGTGGACGACTTTGCCAACAGTGGGCAGGCAAGTATCACCCCCCAGCCCTCTCTGGAGGACCCTTTGTAAGCCACCCCAGGTTGTCCTGTGGCCACAGCGTGTCCTCACCCTGCTAATGCCTCTCTCCTCTGTGTGGGCAGGTGGGCACCGCCAGGTACATGGCCCCAGAGGTCCTGGAGTCCAGGGTGAATCTGGAAGACCTGGAGTCCTTCAAGCAGATGGATGTCTACTCCATGGCCCTCGTGTTGTGGGAAATGGCCTCCAGATGTGAAGTAGTAGGAGGTAAGACAATGGTACCACTGTTGCCGTGTGCCTTTTTGCTCCCTTACTCCCACATCCCCAGTGATGGCACAGCACCTGATTTGAGGTGGCTCGGGTCTCTGCAGGACTCCCGAGTGCTGGCAGCAGATCCCTGCCCTGGATGCCTGCTGTGTGTACAGTGGCTCAGTGGTCAAGGAGTGGGATGGGACTCCATGGGGTCTTCTGGTCCAGACCCTGCTCACAGCCAACCAGTCACCATGTCACATCCAAGCCTGTGCTGGTGATGCAAAGTCAGCCAAGCAGGATTGCCACCCCCCTCCTCAACCATTTTTTTTTTTTTCTTCAGACAACATCAGAGACTCACAAACCCCAGACTCAGACAGTGCCACATCCCTCCTCACTTCCCAGAGCTGCATCCTAGCACCTGAAATTGAGTGTAACAAAACATTTCATTAACTGCCCTGGTGTTAACCCCTACCTGCCTTCTGCCTGCTCCCCTCTTTTCCCCCCCTTTCCTATCCCACTGCTTGCAATACAAATCTACAGGGCTGCAAGAACCTCCAGCAAGAAATCTGCCCCAGCTGCCTTGCACACCTAAGCTTGGTAGTGGGAGGCTCTTGCCTGGCTCAGATGCCCTGTGCATCCTTTGTTCCCAAGGCAGCATCCCAGGTCATCCTTCCCCACTCATCTCTCACCTGAGTTGATGTCCAGGCAGGAGCTGGAAGAAACCAGGGTGGCCTCTCACCTCTGCAACAGACAGTTTCTCCTTGGCCTCCCACAACAGTGTTGCTCTTCTGGAAGGGCCATTTCTCCCCTAAGCCAATCCATGCCGTCAGCAGGAATCTGGATGCTGGTATCATAGTCACCCCTCCCACCTTTCACCAGCACAACTTTTTACCTGCTCAAAGTATGTCTCACCCAAAGACGAACAAGGTCCTTTGTCATGCATCTCCTGGATTCAGGGAAACGGTCAGATGGTTCCTTGGTGCTGCCTCTGAAAACAGCCTGTATGTGAAAACCCAACACTATGTTTCTGTGTTCAAACTCTCAATTTTTTCCAGATCTGTTTATTTTTACAGATTGTTAAAAACAAATGTACTCTTACCCGGTGGACCATGCCAAAACAAAGCGGGGAAAAAAGCACTAAAAACATCCTGTAATGCTGCTGTTGTTTCCTTGCAGAGGTAAAGAATTACGAGCTGCCTTTTGGGTCAAAAGTGCAGGAGCAGCCCTGTGTGGACACCATGAGGGACATCGTGCTGCATGGCAGAGGCCGACCCGAGATCCCAAGCAGCTGGCTGGTGCACCAGGTAAGCTGGAGGCAACAAGAAAAGAGCAACCCACATTGTCCCACCTCACTAAACCAGCCTGAAAAATTATTTAAGTTATAATCATTGGAAAACTGGGCAGAACTCCCGGGCTCTACTTCCAGCTCCACTGTGGCTGGCTGGACTCACATAAGCCCCACTAGATGCATTTCCCTAGTGCATAAAAGCCACCAGCCAGAGGGTACAGCAAAATTTCTTGATCAATAGCTGTGATCAGGAAGCATTTTGAATGCCAAGTGATGGGTTTCAATTACTTTGAGCATAACAGCAAAATGAAGCACTTCAGTGCTTCTCACGAAACAGTAAATCATCTGAGACCACCCCACTCTCCCCTAAGCACCTTATCCAGAAGGCCATACCTCAGGAAAAATGCAGTCCTTGGCATACAGCCATTCACAGCATGTACAGGGGGGAAGGGAAGCACATCCAACCTTCTGTTCTACTTGGTTGTCGAGGTTTCAAGCTCAAAACTAACTCTAACACGAAGCAAGGATTTCCATTTCTACAAGGAAAGCAAACTGGGAAGCATCTCCTTCATGTGAAACTCAGGAAACACACAAAGCTGAGAGCAGGTATCCTGCTAGGCTCAGGTCTTGCCAAGGGAAGTGTTTCACCAGGCTTCAGAGGGTCTGAAAGCAAAGTGTGTCAGCACAGAAAGCATAACCCAGTGCTCTGGAACGGCAACACTTCAGCAGTGATGAGATGTGCTCATCCACAAGCACACCCTGACCAAACAGCTACAGAAACACAGTTCCCTCCTGGCCCTGACAGGGTCCTCTCCCCTTGTGCCAGTGCTTTCCTCTACACACTAAGGACATGAGGACCAACAGGCATTGCTGACCATGACTTTCACATGTCTGCTGATGTACAATCCCATTCACCTGAAAAACAAGCTGAAACATCGAGCCTGCTGGCTTTCAGAGCCTCGCAGTGTTCACTGCATCATTTTGCAACATCCACCCATAAACCACACTGCCACTGCTTCCACTCTGCCCTGGAGGCACACAGAGACAGGCTTTTCAAAGGGAAAGGGACAGTTTCTTGACCTTAGGAGACCACATGCTCCCCACAATGTCTCCTCTCAAAACCATGTTTGTCTAGAGACTCACAACTGGCCTGACTCACCAAAGCTGCAAACAGCATCAAGTGAATCCGTGGTTTCTGCTGGACCCCCAGGGAGTTTATCAGTCCATGTCAGAAGTTCACCAAGCCTTTCTCTTTGATGAAGGCAAATACAGGAACCTCAATCAGCATTGCCACATATTCAAAGCCTTTGAATATTCGCCTCGGACATTCACCTCCCAAGGTCTCTGATAAACGTTGCAACTGCAGGAAAAAGAGAGGCTTGGGTTGTCAAAAATCACACTCTGATAGAGCCTGACCATAACTGGGCTGACTGCAGTCATCTCCCAGAAATAACGCTGCTGTAGTTGGGTTGTTCAGCACACAGAGTGAAGCTGTTAAGATGGGAACTTCTATTAGACCAGCTGATGGCCGCTGGGGAAGAGGAACAGAAAAGCTACGCTGTGTTCCTGAAAGTTTGCCCGTGACTAATCTTGGCTGATCTAATAAACTTCTCTTTTCAAGCCTGGCTTTTCCAGGCGTTTTGCAACCGTTCTCTCTAGGATGAGGAATTGGGCAGCACCATCTGCTGGGAAGCTGCAGAAAGCCACTGGCTTGTGCCACTCCTGGAGTCAACATTGGCTTCCTGTGCGAGGAAGCACTGGGTGACACCAAGAAATGGTGACAAATCACCCACCTGAACCGGCAGCACCCGCAGATGTTCCCAGCAATGAAAATTAGTCTGCTGCAGCTTCAAACATTACTTCCAGTTTCAACCATTGGGCCTGCTCTCAGTGAAGCAGGGACCTACGTGTCTAGCCATGGTTCGATTTTCAGCAAGTCAGCATTAATTTCCCTGACGGGGCTGACTCACCCAGCATGAGCTCCAGGGCAACTGTTTGCAAGTCTGCACAACAAAGACAGCTGAAGAGATTTATCCCCAAAGTTTCACAGATAACTTACAAACCCCTTACACCCATGTTTCTACCTTGTTTCATGCCCCAACACATTGCAAACAAACAAAAAAACCACCCACAAACAACCCAAAAATCCCACAAACAACAACAACAAAACCCACAGACAAACAAAACCTCCAAAATACCACAAACCAAAAACAACAAAAAAAGAAGGTTACATAGGTCAGGTAAATTCCTGGGTCTGGTTCACGAAGCAGCTGAACAGACTGATGTACTGGCACAACTGGAGGGCTGCTGCAGGACAGAAAGGAGCAGTGGAAGCATAAGGGTCAATATTGCCACTAAAAATACACTTGCACAACTCAGCAACCTTTGGAATCTTGGAAAAACTGATATCAAATCTAAAAGCCAAACTAAATTAATTTTGTAAGTGAAACAAGATGCTCCAGTTGTACCATTCAAAAGGCCATCATCGCTACTTACAAAGCAAACTGCAAATAAGTGTCTTGATTTCAGAGCAAAATAAGCACAGAAAAATCTAATGACCAGACCATTTGACAGCACCGTGCTCTGTTTGAGAACTTTAAAAGCTTCACCTAAGCTAGCTCATTTTTTCTTGTAATCAATTATCCTCAAATCCTTTCAACTAAGCTAATAAACTAGTGACGTAAGAGGTACTGAAACACACCATCTGTCAGTTCCACTGCACAATCCCATTCTCTCCAATCCGTGTCCATTATGGAAGATTTAGTACAATGAACCTTAGCAGAAAGCAGCGAGTTCTGAGTAAGGTGCAGGACAGATGACACTGACCCTACACGTCTGTAGGACTTGAATCTTCCTCCTGTCTGGTTGCCTATGAGACTTTAGGGTTTTCTCAAATGCAAATCAAGAAATACACAAAACCCACTGAAAAATATGAAGCTTTATTTAGAATAATGATTTTTCCACTGTGTTCCAACCTTAGTTGACAATGATGCCAAAAGCAATAGCACATGATAGGAATTACATGGGGAAAGGAAGGCTCAACACAGCTTCTGATGTTACTAGCTTAAGAGTGGGGAAAACACCAGCTAAATACTACCATTTATTTTGTTTCTAAGCCCAAAATATCATGAATATTTTCAGAGCACTACACAAATGGACAAAAAAAGTATTTCTGGGACATAAAAGAATTGTAACTGAGAGGAACTACATGTGTTCTGGAGCACACTGGGAAGCACCTAGTCCCACCTCAACCAAAACACTCCTTTGTAATGAGAGAACAAAGTTCAACTGCACATGAGTATTTGGCACAGTGCACCCTTTCAGAATGCTACTAAAACAAGAAGTCAGGCTTAGGAAATTTAATTTCAAACTTGCCTTTGAATCCCTTCACTCCACCCAGGTGTAACACCCAGAGGCCTGGGCTCACCCACCATCCTGCAGGTCACCATCTGCACCTCCCCTGTCCCTCCTGATTTCAGGTTGCTCTGAACAGGCAAGGCTGAGACAGGAGATGGAGGGCCTGTTTCCTCCCAGCCCCTATTTAAGTCCCACAGCCAACACAAGCCATCTTCCAGGGAGGATTTCCAGGGAGCATGGGAAGTGCTTGGGGACAGCTCCTGGGTGAGCTGAGGCTGCTGCTGTAACACAAGCAGTGCCAGCAATGGTGGAAGCGCCAGCACTTGCCTCCACTTACCAAGGGTGTTTCCTCTTGGACAAGCCCACTGTTTATACAGGAGGCTGTCAGAAGTCACAGTAAAACACTGTGACTGTGTTAGATCAGCTCCTCCTGCCTTCAGCTCCTAACCTGAGCCCTTCTGACCCCAGGGGATGCGCTTTCTGTGCGACACCATCACGGAGTGCTGGGACCACGACCCCGAGGCTCGGCTCACCGCCCACTGCGTGGCCGAGCGCTTCAACCTGATGGCACAGATGGACTGCGATGACATCCTCAACAACAACATGGACAACGAGGCCAGCAAAACAGCTTCTCCAGGCGGGGAGCACCAGGACAGTGATGGGAGCAGAAATATGCAGTGACACGGCAGGCAAAAATCCTCCTCACGAGGAACAAGAGGATAAGGGAGAAGCATTTAGCTCGTGGGGGGAAAAAAACTCACCTTGCTGTGTTTTCCAAAATGGAACTAAGATCTAGTATATAACTTATTTATAAGATCTGTTTCCTCCCACAGATACAGTGAACTGTGGAATCAATACTTTGGTTACAGTGCAACATTATATATGAACTGATTTTGTACTTACTTTAAATGTATAATGATGCCAAAGCATTCTTTTTATTATTTTTTAAAATAATAATGTTTAATCTTTTATTAATAAGCACCTGAATTCCATGTCTATCTTCTTAAAGTCCTCCTATATTGCTATCATGAGTTTCTTTTCTAACCGCTTACTCTGCAGAGATCAAGACAATTTACTCTTTTTAATGGCCAACACACACACACAAAACCTGTTGTAACAGCAGAAAAAAACAAGTTGAAATATAACATACCCTGAAGGGAAGAAACACTGGCACCCAAGAAAATTACTCATATCGTGCAAAGATACAAAATAATCCAGTCTGCAAAAGTCTGATATACTGCAACTCCAACACACGTTTTCTCACTGAGGAATTCCCAAATGTGCTTGATAGTTCAGGTGGGGGTGTGAAGTTTCTTTGATAGAAGAAAAGAGTAGACACTGCTACTTCACTCTAAAAACTCCCCATGCAGGGTACCAAGATAACTCCTTCCCCCATCAGACCAGTTTCCAGCCTCCTCTAGCCAGATCCGTGCTACAGTAACCCTGTCAACACAAACCTGTTGGCTAATTCTTTTGGCAACTCTCACACCCCTCTGCTGAGTTACCCCACCTGAGGAAACAGGATCAGACAGAACGGAGACCATTATTCCCCTAATCACCAGATCAAGCCAGGCTGCCTCTATCCTGTAAAGCAATAAAGGAAAGGTAAGTCATAACTTGCTCTGAACCCTGGCCCTGTGCAAATCCCTCTACCCTGGGGAACAAAAGGGAATAAAAACCTTTGGTGCTCCTAAGCCTTGCGTGTCCACACCTGACACACCTACACAGAGGTGTATCCTTCAGGATAGCACCAGAGAGGAATTCCTTCCTTTCCACCAGACAAATGCATGGATCAGCCCTGAAAGAGGCGAAAGGAGCAAACTGTACAACAGCCATGAGTTTTCTACAACCAAGGCTCCCCAGTGTGGAGCAGGGAAGCAGATCTGCAGGGCTTGGTTTTCTAAAATGCTCAGCTACGACAGCACCAGCCCATGCAGAAAGCTTTTCTTCTCTAGCTATTGTTTCCACCTCTTCGGACTGTTTCCACAGATCCTAAATTAAAAGCCTAGAGCAAATGTCCCTAAAATCTTCAAAGGACAGAAGGGGAATTAATTAAGTTACATCAAATTTAAGTAACAAAAAATTTGCTTAGCTACACATATAAGTCCCCACCTGCAACTGTGACCACACATGTCATTCTCACTAATCTTCACCTGGTTTCTACCTTCTGTCATACCATTTTTCAAGCTAATGCTTTTCTAACCTTCTTGAATCACACACACCTTTTCCACCCACTGGACTTCAATCTCATTTCTTTAATATATTAACCAGTGCTCTGGCCCATGGGGCAGCTTTTCTGTCACAGAGATAAAAACTACAGGAACACACAAAACTCTCCTTAGTCTGTCCAATCTTTCCTTCCTATAATATTTTGTGCAGAATTTCCATACCAAGTTTTGCACCGAGTTTGGATACACTGGAATATGCTTACTTGGTTTTCCAAGTTCAGCTCAAAAGGCTTTAAAAGACACTCTGACCCTGTTCTTCCCACAGCTGACAGGAACAGAGGGGGATCAGCCTGTGCAAACTAGACACTGAAGGCTGTCTCTCTGATTCTCATGGCTGGGGAGACAGACTCAATCCTAGGCTTGATAGTTTACACTGCAAATATGCTGAAAAACTTCATTATTCCCCTCCCCATGCCTAAAATCTTGAATCACCTGATTTGCATATTGTGGTTTTTTTCCATAAAACACAAATCCATCGGATCACATGCCTGAATGCCTGCATTAAATAGGAGTGGCTTGTCACACTCTCTTTTCCATGAGCAGCAGGCTGCACGGCACCTCTAAAGAGAGCTACTTATTTAAGCTCCAAGATCTGTTTATAACTCAGGGAGCCTAAAACCACTGAGATAATCAGAATTTTGCTCTTAATGTCAGTGGAGCCCAGTCAAGGCAAAAAGACAGAAGGAACACAAGCTGAAGTCCTATATTTTGCCATGTTCCCCGTTGAATGCACTGTGGTTCTAGCAAATACCTACATAGGAAGCAGCAGTGAGCCCTTCCCTTTGCTCCAGAAGAGACAAGATGGAAACAACAGCAGTTATGCAAGATAATAAAAATCTGGTCAGAGTTAAAAACACATCCATTAGTCTTCAGGGTGCTTGCAAGTCTGAAGAATCCTAATTACAATTTAAACTGGATATTCACTGGCTAGATTTTTTTCTTTAAACTGTTTCCAATTATGTCCTTTGTTTCTACAAGTCCTAACTAAATTCACATTAGGAAGGCTTTACCTTCTTTTTCCCTAGCAGCATCCCCTTGTTAAAAGAAATTGTTTCATGTGTTTTATAAAGCTACTTCTTCAGTGTTGGGTCTATTTTTACACCAAAAAAATTAGTAACAGGTTTCCTAGTGTGAAACCACAAGCATACCAAATGAGGGAGGAAGAGAAATAACTTGAATAATAATGTTATATAAGGAACACAGATGGGTTTATGGTCAACATGGGAGCTTTTCAGTCTGATTTACAGCCATCACCTTGACAAATTCCCAAATCAAAATTTTAAGCAGAGCTCAGTGACTGAGTCAAATCTCTATTTTAGTAAGCACAAGTTTGATCCTTGGAGTATGCTCAGCTGAAAAAGGCTTATTTTTGCACTGATCACTGAAATATTAAAAGCTGGACCCTGCACCACAGTCCTTGCTGCTTGTTTAAATCAAATGTGCCATGTGACATAGATAAAACACCTATGAAACACATACAATGTTAATTTATTTTCTCTTTCTCTATCACCCCTAGTTTGGTGCAGGTACCAATGAATCATGGAAGAAATTCATGTCACACCATGATTCCTACCCCAAATCCTGGAATAGGCCAAGGAGCACACCCCAAAATGTGCTGCAGACCCAGACACAAGGAGGAACTAATCTCAGAGTTTTAATTTTTATTTTTATTCCTGGTTAAACATGGAAAATGCCCAATGGCTATCCAAAACTATCACAACACGATGGTTGGATAGAATATCACAAGACAAACAGAGCCTAAAGCATTCTTCTGCTGGGGAATAGAGTTTCTACTCAAGCACACAGTGCCAAAATATCCCACTTTTTGGACCAAGGAAAGCCCAGACAAATCTCCAGCATAAAAGAGAATAACAACTTACTCTTCCCAATCACCGGGCCTCTAGGAAAGCAGACAGAACAAACGATTCATTTTGTAGCTTTATTATCCCCCCCCACTTCTCACAAACGGACTATGACTCGCATTGAGATCTCAGTGCATTTCACAGCAAAAAAAAAAATGTACAAGAGGATCAAAACAGTTTGTGCATAAACCCAACTCTTTTTTTTTCTTTTTCTTTTTTTTTTTTTGCATGATTTACAGTTTATGTTGAAAGTTAACATGGTTATTTAAACCTTCTGATGCATTCTTACACTGGCATCTCCTCTACGGAAAACATCTTACCAGATCACACAGTTGTGAGTTCTCATGATGCTGGAGCAGGTGCAGCCACTGCCATGGCTGGGAAGTGGCAGATAATGTTATGTACACTGATTGGAAGACTACATCAGAAGAAAAAACAGAGTAAGGCACCACTGTTGGAAAAATTAAGGTAGCTTGTAGTTACAACAATAACGAAAGCCATAATAAGTACTATTCTTAATTGCCAGCAATTCTTAGACTTCAATAAAATAGTTATTAAAAAAAAAAAAAGGATGTTTGTACCTGAATACAGTTTCCTGACATATGATTGTTTTTCAAATCAATACCCAGTCCTCAGCATAAGCAGTTGTGGGGTTTTTTATGGTAAGATGAAAAACCAGGACCTACAGTCCATGTATTCATGGTCACATTTCATTGCTTTGTTCTGAACACCACAGGAGAAAAAACAAAACAATCCAAAGGACAGTTTGTAACACTGATACTTCATCTCTGAGATGATGAGATGGGCAGAAAAATTTAAATATAAAAACTGTACGTTTTCTGTTCATTTTGAAAGCCTTAGTCCTCAGGAAGAGAAGTTGGAGGAGAAAAAAAACCAGGCCAAACCTTGTTACATTATAACTTGAGAAAAATCAGTCACTCGAAGATATTTAATAAAATTAGAGTTGAAAAGTGTTCAAATTACTTTTCCAATTCAAGTCAATTATTTCAAGTATATTAAAATGTTTCAGAGGAAAAATTTCTCCATGGTTACACATCTAATTGCTTTTATAAATCCATAAAAAAAGAAAAGTAGTCTCTACATTTATCCCATATTCTTCCAATGCATGCACAGGTTCTCTCTGGAAAAAAGGTCGTCACGATCCAGTTGTTTCTTAATACTGATTTCGGGCACATCTTCCAAACATCCCTCCAGTTTTCACCAAGAAGGTTAATTACTGGGCATAAAAGCAGCAATTTTTTGTTGCTGTTGTCTACATAGGTACTGAGAAGGTTTCAGCTATTAAAGAGTTTGACACAGAATCCAAAAGAGTTCTTATGTGACTCCAAAATCCAACAGGTCTCTCTTCTCTCAGGCAGCTTTTGCAATCAGATCTACTTAAAAGAATCTTACACAATGCAGATAAAATCTCTTGGGTCATACAAAAAACAAGGTGGTTGAATGTACATTGCAAGTTTGTCTCTACAACTTGGATTTTTACCTTTTTAAATAGCTTTAAAGTGCCCTAGTACAGTTATTTCTTTATGCTCATTTAAACTTGCGCAATTACATAAAAAGGGGACACTCAGTGGGATTACTGTGTTTTGAGAGACAGAGGAAAAGGAGAGGGAAATCAGAAAACTCATCTTAAAGCAGATATTTTCTAGTTAGTGTCCGTTTGCTGAGTTTGTGCAGCAGAGACTGTTTTCCACAGGGGTTTATGATAAACCCAGCCATCTCCCTGCAATTTGAAGAGAAAATATGGTTATAATAAAGACATTGTCAGAGAGCATTCCCTTCACACAACTTTTAGACTGATAGCTGTGAGAGGCAGAGTGACATATCTTATACCTTCAACACCCACAGATTAAGGCACAGGGATAAACACTGCAGGCTTCTCAGACTACTTCAGAACACATGCAGGCTTTTGTTGAGCCACAGCGCTCCTCTGGGAGGTGACTGCATTTGTAATTAACCTAAAGAGCCACTCTTCTCAACTCTGTGATCCAAATTACTTCAAGAAGCCAAATAAGCAGCCACCAGAGAGGCAGCTCCCCAGGATTATCTGCTCTTACCACAGCCCAAATGCTCACCCAGAAATGAAATAGCTCAGGATTAGGTTTAAACATTTTCGAAGTACATCTGTATCTTGGACTAGCAACAGAATTTCCTCTTTTCTCTATCTAGATACTTATAACTATCCAAGTCTGAGCTAATTACGGTAACATAGTTTTAGAGAACAAAAATCTTTATGAGAGTGAATAGAGAGGTCTGAACTTTACAAAACAGAACTGGAAGAAAGCCAATAAAATGAAACTTTTTAGCCTATGTTCTAAATCCTTACTAAATCAGATATATGGGAAGAAGGGGGAATTACATTACTGCTGTGTAATAGATAAAACTTTCATTGTAAGGAGAATTAAACTACTACAGCAGAAGTTTTAATCAAGTCCTCCCCTCTTGCAAAGGGCTCAGCAAAGCTCTCCACAAAACAGAATCTCATCACATGGATCACAAAAAAAATCCTATTTCAAGGTTATCACACCAGTAGCCCCCAGTCCTCCTAGGCAGGCTGCAGTTCACCTTGTTAAAAGACTCACGATATTAATACAACTACCATTGTTGAAGTACAAGTTAAGCCACAAATAAGCTCTATCCAAAATCTAATGTAGAAGAATAAAAAAAAGTGCGAAGTTGAAAATGAATTCACATTCCTTCTTTCTAAGAATAGTACGTTGGGTACATACACACAGGACCTAAGCAAAATCAGTAGTAGTGATTATTTTCTTTGGGTATTTACTGTTACTGTCGGCTTACATGTGTATATGCAAGGCTGTTTCCCATGTGCTTGGTGGAAGAAACTGGACCACAAAACAGACAAATATTTTGATACAAGGGAATCACAAAATCAAAATTTTCAGGAAGTGAAGAATAAAGTCACACTTCTGTGCGTTTAGGAGTTCTTATGTCATCTTACTCCTATGGATCCCATGGACCTAAATTAGATGATCTAATGTCAAATTCTCTTTTCTGACAGGACACAGACTTGTATGTGCAACTGCTTTCAAAACAGCTCTCCTCCTGCCTGCATCAACAGGTAAATGCTTGGGAACTTACTTCTTTAAGGAAGTATTTAGTACACCAAGGTGTTTCTGTTTCAGCACGAAGCCTCTCTTCATTCCTCTGTCGTTCTTCAAGGGTTCGCTTGTGCTCTGTAGCCTTATCGATGTCTCCATCCCGCAGAGACTCTGTCACGTGCTGCCACAGCCTCCTAGGGAACAAATTGCTAACTTTACTGTTCAGAAGTTCCCTCAGTCTGCCCCCTCAAACTACAGGATCACTGCAATGCATTCTCTCAGAACAGGAGCACTCCTCCCACTCACACCTGACAAACCAGCCCAGGTCACAGTGTGCTGCTGTAGCACAGGTAAGGGCTCACGGCTCTGCCACCAACTGGGAGCAGGTAGGAGTAGCTGCGGTTTTGGCAGTGCCAATCTAATGTCTTTTTGTCAGCCCTTTAAGGATGCTATGCAAGTGTTATTCAACAAGTAGTTTCTTGTGAGGATGTCCCTAGTCAGGAGCTGCCCTGATGTGCAACTGATGGTTGAAACAAACAAACAAACAAAAAATAAAGAGGCTCTGTTCTAGCAGGCACTTCATGAATGAAAAACATATCCGTTCATGAATAAGACACAAGAGAAACCACTATGTGCCTGCACTTGGGTTTTGCACTTTTTTTTCTGTGCTCTTGATTTTTATTTTTCAATACATAACAAATGAAGATCACTGCTGCTAAGCACTATGCACAAATAATTTCACATTTGCAGGTTTTCCTAAGGCACCCACAAGATTGCTTAGGACAAAAAGGGTCAGATAAGAGCAAGCACACACTGTACCTAGATTCAAAGGGTCCTTGCTTCTCAAGGGGCCGAACTCGTTTTCTTGTCACAGACAGCTTTGTCAAGTCCACGTATTTTGTGTCTCCATTGCTGTAGGTGAACTCAAGCACACTGTTCCACTCCCCTTGCACTCTGCACACCACCGTATTCGTCACATTCTGCTTCACTTCACCTGTGACTCTACGAGAGAAATCTGTTTTTAAAAGGCCACTTCTAGACACACCTGAGGACTATTAGTTGCATAATCACAATCCTGAATGAGCTTGCAAACTTGTCACACTGCCTTGAAAAATGTTAGTTACTTGAATTCCATTTCTATGGAGAAGCATAAAGAGCAAAGTGACTTTCACTCACTGCTCTAGTTCTCATGTTACCCAGGAAACTCCATTTTTGGCTTCAGCTTAAGCTAATTTCTAACATTTTAAGAGAACTGAAAATGAAAAAGAAACTAACATACACTGGTTCACATGTAACAAGCAGTTGATATTTCCACTTGAAACATCACATCAGATACACAGTTCAGACTTAACAGATAAAAATTACACTTTCTAGCAAGAATATATTTCATGACCTGCTGTCACTTTATCTCACATCTTTATATTTCAATGTTTTCCATTTGTAGGTGGTCTCATTTTTATGTTGCTCATACAAGCAGCAGATACAGAGAGGAAGAAAAGCAAGGTAGGAAACTAGGAGTCGAAGAACTGCTTTTATTTTCTGTTCCTTCCACAGGAATCTCTGACAATAACAAAATATGAAAAATGTCTTTCTAACATGCAATATTTCATTCAAAGTGTTGCACAATGCTCAACTATCACCATAATTACACACACAGATGCACATTTTCCTTCTCAACATTGAGACATGTCCAAAGACTTCCTGACACCCAATTCATCCTGACCCAGCTGGGGAGCTTTGCTTGGCAAGCAAATTACCACCCTCAAACAGAACTTTTCTCCTAAAGAAACAAATGGTTTGCCCACTATGCAAACCAGATTTGAGACATTCTCACTTGTAATGGGCTGCAGGATTCCCAAAGGACACTATCTCCAGCTCCATTTAAACTGCAATTACCTGGACACAAGCTTCCTAAAATACACCACTCTTCAGTTCCCATTCCTGCATTTCATCAGCACTCACCCAAAGCACAGGCTACATCTCGTTCCACACTTCCATTCTGTGCAGCTAAGAACTTGCACACCCACTGCCTTGTTCTGGTGCCCTTTGAACAACTACATACAGGAGAGTGGGAAAGCAGCACTTCTGTGTTGTGCCACACTTAGAGGAAGAAGGGAGTGCAGGACACCAATCTTGCACCTTCCCTTCTTCCACATGCACTGGTCACTTCCTGCTGTGTCTGCACTGGCCTGTCCTCCCCACACCTGGCATCAAAATAGAGAAATTAATCTCTCAAGCAAAGAAATAAGTATCACAGGTCGTCTTCCAGCACAGAGACACTAGATGCCAGCCAAATCAGACCTGCAGGGAACCTCTAGGGCAAGCAGGGAAAGCTCACAGCAGGAGCCAGCATCCAGGGCTTCTGCCACATTATGGTCCAGCAGCATAAACCTCCTTTAACTTTATTAGAAATATCTTTTAAAAACCCCAAACAGATTGATAAGCTCACACACAGTTTTCCATTACAAAAATTTAAGATTCACTGAAGTAACCATAAGCAATAAAAGCTCATAAAAATGTTCACAATTTATTTTTTTTGTGGTGGAATTCAACAAGCATTAACAATTACTGAAAATAACCAAAAGTGACAAGTAAGTAGCCTTCTTTTTGTGATGTTTTTCATCCTGTGACTTCCACACCTCATGAAAGCTCCTACTCATAGTGGAGTCCCTGTCCTCCTCCCAAGAGATCCATGAACAGCCTGAGTCCACAGGATGCCAGGGACCAGCCCAGTCACACTCCGCAATTACATCTTCACAACTTTAAGAACTTCATTTTTTCCAAACATTGTAATGACACAATACTGACATCTAGTATTTTAATATCAGTCATAAAATTGTGATGTGCCTGCTCAGCTTAAACAAAGCTTTATCATTCATTACTAAGGTGCAGTGTTGACCTGCTCCAATAAACTCTCATTACAATCTGTATTTCTCCAAGTTGCTTTGCTCTGTGACACACACCCATTCCCAGCATTGCAGAACATAGTATCTGCCTGAACTAGTATTAGTGATAAAAATCTGCTAGCAGTTATTTGTAAGCTTGGCATGACTGATATATGTCTAGCTGTCTGCTATCATTATCCTCTGTTTCATGCAGAAGAAGAGGTACAGGACCAAGGAGCCAATATCCAGCTGAGGCCTAACAAGAAGGGTCACTCTACAAAAAAATCTATACCATTGCCATAGCAACTCACTTGCACTCTGAGTAACCATGACAACACTGCTGATTCCCCATCAAGAGATTCTTTTGGCAATGCCCAATCATCACCATGTCAAATTTTCAATAGTTACAGTACCTTGAACAGATCTCTCTTTAAAAAACCTCTACATTTGTGACTAATTTCAGAGACACAAACAGAACAGTTTCCAAAATTAAATCACTGAAGTAAAATTACATCCTATCGTGGTTGGGGTTTTTTGTGGGTTTTTTGTTTTTGTTTTTTGTTTTTTTGGTGGCACAAGAGCAGCTTCTGCAAGGTGGCAGAAACATTGGAAGCAATGGAAAAAATCCCAAATGATGAGCCCTCTTCCAAATTTCACCAAGTGAAACAGAATTACATGTAAGCTTCAGTTCTCCACATGCCACTGGGACAGGGGAGCTATACTTCCAATTCAAATTCAAAGCATGTATGGGAATTTATGGGGCAAGGTGTATTTTCTTTTGTATTCTTTAAGAAAAGTATACAGCCTTACTCTACTGTTTCAGGAAAAGTGATTTAGAGAAGATGAGAGAAGACTGATTTTTTGCAACCTGGGAAAGCAATCCACATCTAAGGAATTCTGATGCTCTAGGCTGTTACATATTTCATTATGATCTCCAACACTATTTAAATAAACACTACTAAGTAAACAGCTGAGTGCAAAATGCTCTGGAATTAGATGTTCGTGTGATTACCATTTAATTTGCTCCTTCCTCAAATTAATTGTCTCTAAATTAGCACAGGGATAATGTATACAAGTCTTACTACAAAATGTCAAAAAAAAACCCCTTTTGCACCAACTGTGCAGACACTTCCTAGAATCTCCTGGAAGCAACCCCAAGCAAACTTACCTGGATCTTCTTTCTTTTACCTGTTAGTTTTGAAACATGCATACAAAGCGAAGAACTACCACTACAAGAATTACCATTTTAGTCTTCAGAAAAGATAATTTTACCTGGAGATTTCCTATAAGCTCTTTAAACTTGACAGTCTTTCTTGCACAGAAATCCTAAGATAATGATCCCACTTGCAACGCATGTTGCAAACACGAAACCCTTTCAGACAGTGAGATCAATCTCATTGCACACAAACAAAAAAATGTTCTCACCGATGCAATTTGCCCCCATAGAAGGGTTTGGTGTGGAAGTTAATACTTGCAGAATACCCAGTCTTTGCACAGTTTATGTTGACTTTTCCTCCCAGTTCTACCCAGGGAACAGTCAGAATTGACCGAGCGTATGCGCAGGGCAGAGAAAACGTGTATTCTTCCCCATGTTCCAGGAGACTTAGGATACCTGTGTGAAAAAATACAAGAATCTCCACTTCAGAAAGGACCAAGTTGTTGAAACATAGTCAGTACAATTTTTGACTACCCTTCTTCACAGTGCCTCACACCAAAAGAGAAAATAAATAAAAAAGACCCACAAAAGTGACATATATTAGATTCTAGATACAAGCATTTTCCTGAAAGTACTAACTTGAATATCATGCATTTATGTTTCTTTTGGGGAAAAACATTTATCCCAGCAATATTGCTCCATAAAGTACAATACTGTGCTATGAACATACTTCTTAGTAGTACATAAAAGGGCTGGTCACACCCTTACTGATGGCTCTGGAGCACAGCAAGACAAGACTTACACTGACAAAAAGAAATAACAAATGAATTCCCTGAACTGCAGATCCTGAGGAAGGCTAATACTCCTGTTTTACCTCCCTATAAAAAAATCTGAAGGCAGGTAGCAGAGAACTCCCTTTACTGCACCTCTCTGCCAAGATAAACCCAACCCTTTCCTGACAATAGATTTAGCAATAAATGTCAAGAATCTCATTAAATACTAGAATTTTTCTTTGAGCTTTAAGATATGTGGGTTTGTTTCATTCCTATAAAAGAAACAAACCCACAAGATTCCCAGGAACACAGCATAACACCTGACTGCTGCCTGCCTCAGCCTGTGGAGCACAGTATCACTGGGTATCTGACACCAGTATGAACAACAGGAGGAATTCTGAAAACTTATGACCTGATTTGAGGAAGGCCCTACAGGAGATATCAACTTCAGGGATTATCTGGTACAGCCAAAGCACTGATATTTACCTTCCACATCTCTTGCCTGGTCATTCCCTTGTCCACTACCCAGTTTACATGCAAGTGCCTGGAATCCCCAGTTACTGGGCAATACACACCAGGGACACAGAATGGGAAAGGCAGTCTCATCTCTTGTAGTAAATACTAGTACTAAAGGGAAATTACAGTTCAAGGGCAGTTACCCTTTTCTGTCCCTAAAGGATCCAATTTTTCTAGTTAAAGAAAATCAAAATGTGCATAGTAAGATACATTAAGTGCAATGCAGGGAAATGCAGCAACATTTCTATTTAACAAATGTCTGATGCAAATTAGTTAATACATACCAGTTTACCTCACAGTAAAGTTTAGTTTAAAAAGTCCAAATTTTATTTCCAAGTATAACCCTGATTTATGGCAAAGCATAAACCTGTTTTTCCACCCCCTATGAAAATTTGCTGTTTGCAATGATGATTTGTAGCATCTTCTGCACTTTGTGAACAGTAAAAATAATGAAAGAAACCACCAATGATTATACATTAAGGCTTATAAAGCAATGAGATTAGAGGAAAATTAGAATCCTAGAAATGCAGAATGATTAGGGTTGGAAGGGACTTCTGAAGATCATCCAAGTCCAGGGAGAGAGACTCCATGACCTCCCTTGGCAGCTATTCCAGTACTCTGCCTCCCTTAGTGTAAAGAAGTCCTTCCTCAGATTGAGGTGAAACTTCTTGTGTTTTAGTTTATGGCCATTGCTCCTGTTGCCAAGCACCACTGAAAAGAGTCTGGCACTATCCTCTTGGCACCTGCCTTTGAGATATTTATACATATTAATGAGAGCCCCTCTCAGTCTTCTCTAGTCTAAACAGGCCCAGCTCCCACCTCTCATCTCTGTGGCCTCCACTGGACCCTCTCCAGTAGCTCCCTGTTGTTCTTGTACTGAGGAGCCCAGAACTGGACACGGCACTCCAGATGTGGCCTCAGTAGAGCTGAGTAGAAGGACAGGATCATCTCCCTTGACCTGCTAGCCACACTCTTCCTGATGCACCCCAGGATACTACTGGCCCTCCTGGCCACAAGGGAAAAGCAGTATCTGAGAAAAAAAAGAAATCTGAAAACCCACTAACATCCTCAGCAAGCAGATTATTATAATTTTTTAAGTCCTTGAAATAAAACTACTGAACAGTAGTCCTCTGTATTTCTGCCAAAAGAATATAAAATCAAATTTGCCATCAAACTAACAGTATTTAACAACTTTCCACCATGAATAAAGGACAGAAGTTACACTTACCCTCACCAACCATTGTCACTCCTATTGACATTCCTAAGAATTTACTCTTTGTCCAGACGTGGGCATTGACACACATCTTTCTCTCTACACATTCAGCATAAAACCCTGAGACAGGAGGATGGTGGGACACTTGCTCAGCTACAAATTTTACTGTATAGTAGTCCGGCTCTGCTTGGCCTTCCATATCTTTCGACAGAGTTACTTGCTCTGAGGAGGAGTGAGCAGGGAAGTTACTGCTGGCATCAGCGGCTACGTCGCTCTTGGGCATCCTCCAGGAGCAGTGAAATGTCTCCCCGATGATGGGATTGTAGGGTTTCTTTGCAATGGCTCCTTTGCGACCCTCGTGGAACGAGGTGAGATAATACTCAACGAAGCGTATCATCCTCTCCTCAGGGGTGGTGCCATTTGTGATTGCAATGAAGAGATCTGGATGGGACATGAAGTCCGCATACATCTCCAACAGCGACCGCTTCTCTAAAATAAAAGTGGGAAGAACCACCTGAAATACAAGAAAACCCAGAAGGTTCTAGTGAGGAAAACAAAGAGGCAGGCAGTTTATGAAGGAAATTCATCGGAGGAGAAGTCTGTCCTGGTTTGGACACCACACAGACTGAACTTCCTTGTCCCTCTTGTAAGATGTGAGCAAAATACTGGGATTGGAGGTTCCAGAAAAGCAATTTACAAAAAGGCAAAAAAAACCCCAGTGACTACTGATAGGACTACAAATGTTGAAAGTGACTGAGCATCAGTAAATAAAAACAAATAAAAAACCCCAAAATATAAAACAGCTGCAAAGAGATAACATGTCCCATATGTCTGCAGAGGATAAAACAAGCATGAAGGAACTCAAAGTATAGCAAGGAAGGTTAGGAGAGGATTTGTCTACTGGAGAGAAAAGCGGGGAAGCTATGCCAGCTCTGAAGAGCTTGCAGAATCTCTCTCACCACAGCAACTAAAACAGGCATTCATGAGAAGCAGCACAGTACAGGCTGATCCTGTACCTCTAAGCAGAGGTACCTTGTATTTTCCCAGTTACATTCACCACTATAAAAAAACCAGCAGTTCTGTCTTTTGCTGAGCCAAGAGCAATACTGTAGAACTGTGTAGAATACTGTGAGTATCATGAGTCATTTCCTTCCCCGCAGTGGGAACTAACCCCACATAACTGTTGTGAACGGCAATACAGGGTGCCTCAACCATGACATCCAGGCAATCCATTTGAATCAATTGCATCCAAAGAGAAAGAGCACAGACATAAGACTCTTAACAGACATGCCAGTTAAACTGAATACACTCGCCGTGTTGTTGGCAACACTAACCTGGAGTATTAAAGTGGCTTTACACTTCAGTACCCTAATACTGAAGTGCAATTCCAACAACTTCATTACCTGTTTTGAAGAGTCAGGCTTGCCCACTTAATGCTCTGCCAGCTGTGAAGACAATTACTTACACACAGCCAAAAGTCATAACTGGGAGACAGGCTTGACAATTTGTTCCAACTAAAAGAAAAACGTACCCCAAATCCAATCTTCCGTGTAAGTGAAATAATTACTTAATCAATCCCTGGTTAAGCCAGAACAGTTTAAGTTCGGCCCACAGAAAGCAGGGCCTGTTCCTACCACCTTTTTCCCCTGTCAAGTTGTGAAATGTAAGCTGCCCAATACAAGTGTTTCTAGGGGCTACGTAGTGCCCAAAAAAAGTCTTAAAAAAATTATAATCCATAATTCCAATAGAAAGAGTATTTTCCTCATTCCATGGCACGCTAAAAATCCAGTTTTTCTTTAGAAGTGCCTAGTGCTTACAGCAAGAAATCTTTATAGGAGTGAATTGAACAGAAACTGGTAGCAGCCTGATTTTCCCAGATTTGCTGCCCAAGTTGTCTAGGAGCAACTAAGCATTATTTTTTTCCAAGCTGCTTGCTTTTGAGATCTGCACTCAAGTGTCAAGTCCAATTCTCTCAAGTGTAACTTTTTTCCTGTCTGCTTGGGAGCAAACACAGAAATGAGAATAGCAAAGAGGGGTAAACAGGTGTCTGAGAATCAATAGTGGGGAACCAAAAGAAAACCACTTTTCATGAATACAGCTACAGGGTTAAGCAAGTTGCATGAAAAAGCACTATTGGGACAGAAATGAGAACATGAAAAGAATGTAGAAAGAAAAATACAAGAAGGCTGTAGAAAACAGCATCAAAGGACTCAGGTGCAAACACAAGAAAGAAAACACTCCATTACAGGAAAGGCAACAAAAACACAGTAGAAAACACATAGAGGTAATAGAAGACACAGCCAGTTGCATTGAAATCCACCTCCTCAGTCCATTTCACTTAAACCTGCCTCAAACTGAACATCACATCTTGGGACCTGAAGTTGCTTCAGGCCACAGTTTAATAAAAAACACAATATTGTTCAATACAGGAATTGAGTTTAAAATGATACTTCCACAGCAGCCAGTCTTCATACTTGAGTTACTTACTCTTGTTAAGTCCATGCCGAGTTTCAGCTGAGACAAGAGATGCAAGATAACACTGCGCTGCTCTTCCACCGCTCCTAGGTCATCTTCTTTATCATCACAGATATCCTCCAGCTCCTCATCTGGATTTATTTCTTCAGGTTCCTGCAATAAGAGCCACAAACTCAGCTCAAAAATGTGACTGGCCCAACGGTATTCAAAAAGGACATCATATTATATTTTACTGCCCATGTATGAAAAAAGACTACATAAACCCCTGCAGAGAGCTACACAATGGAATCTACTCCCAAGATAAACAACAGCTGAAGAATTTGAAGGGATATTAAGATAACTCAGTGCAGGTTCCATCCAGAGGATTCAGACTAAGACTTCTCACCATCTCTCACAATGGTCATGGAAAAAAAAGAAAAAGCTTAAAAGAAATCATGACCTGTTTTTCTTTTTGTGAGCTCACAGAATGGCAAGTATCTAACACATACACATAAACAGCAAAGCAAAAACTACCAGAAATTCCAACCACCTCAATAACACCCCTCCACCTCCACACTACTTCAACTTTTCCAGTGTTGCCATCATTACTCCAGAGGCTGGGAGTTCCTAGTTACCTGACTACTATCATGCCTGGTATCTCACAAGCTGCTCTTCACAAGCATTATCATGTTGCTGCTAGTGCCCATATGCAACAGTGAAAGAAAAAGGAGAAGTAACTTGGAGCAGTTTTATAAAGCAACAACAAAACCCCACGTCAACACATGTTCGTTGCTTGTATAACTAAAGCAGACAGATTAGTAGAAATAATATCAGCACCGTTTTAACAACCCTTAAATACTTCAGGCAGAAGGGATAGTGGTATTCCTAGAGCTCTGTGCTGCACCCTCTTGAGGCAAACAGCTAGAGGGAGACAGATGCAGAAGGCATAGGTGCTGAATGCCACAAGAAGGCAGCAATATGCCTCTGCCTGAGCAAAGCCCTTTGTCCTGGAGCAGCTGCCCTAGCTCTAGGCAGATTTACAAACACTCAACTATCAAAAACACGAGGCCAAGCCACCACACAAAGCTCAAATCCTAATGAAAAGTGCAGTACCACAGAGGTGACTCCTTTCCAAGGGTGCTATGATGTTTACTAGTTGACAATACCTATGGGCAGTGATAGCACTAGTCATATCCCAAATACAAGTACTCAAACTGCAACTTGCTTAATTATTGAAAGGAAGGAATTTTGTAATTTAGTTGAAAGCTCCTAGTTTTGTTTCATCTTTTCTTTTTTTAATAGTAACTAGTCTGACCCATTTAAAAAACTATAAACTATAGCAACAGAAAAAAAAAATCTTTTTCATTTCAACTTTGCTTCAAGATAGCCTTTGCAGAGCTATTGCGGAGCCATAAACCAGCACATTATCTTTTCACAATGACAGTCTCAGCCAAACAACTGTGTGAAACCAAACAGCATAAGGAGAATAATTATGATTTTCTAGCTTAGTTAGGAAAACATGTTCTTCATCATAATCCCTGCTGGTTTTTTACTTCAATATTTTGCAATTCAAATTCACTTTGCCAGTTATAACGATACAGACTGTAGCTGTATTTCAAATACATTAAGCCATCCTGAAGACAAGTGACGAGAGTTGCTCAGATTAAGAAAAACAGATGCAGCAAGACCTAGGAATGAAAGACAGGGAGATGCAATAGCTTGAGACCAGAAATTTTGTCCTTTGTCTGCTTAGGCAGTTCCTCTTGGGCCTATTTTGAGAGTGTTATGAATTTTAGTTAGGTTTTTTGCACTTCATTATTTACTTGTTTTAGATCAAAATGCAAGGGAATACTGCCTATTTCAACACCTTGCATTACCATCCCAATTGGTTCCCTCTACTTGATGGTTGTTACAAAAAGCAGCAAAAATTTGTTGAAAAAACAAGGTACAGAGTTTCATTTACTGCAACTGTACTCACTCCTCCTCCAACACAGATAATCAAAAGTATGGGAATAACTATCATTAAATCATTTTCCCATAATATGATGGAAACATTCACAGATATGTGAATATCTAAGTAATTCCCCACAGAAATGGGATGTTCACATTACCTTACCCTTGTAAGCTGGCAGGGCTCTGCAATGGATTGCTCTTCTCTGACAGATGCTGGCTTGTTTATCTCTGCTGGGAAATTCTGAGCTGCTCCATTTTTGAAGTGGTTTGTCAGAGAGATCTTCGGCTCCAACCAACTGATTGTCGTTCCTGAAGCAAAAGAAAGTTTGCGCTGAAACTTGCTCATCCTCTGCAAGGTCAATAAACAGCAGTTTTTCACAAAAGAGCTTTTTTTCTTTTTTTTGAATAATCTGAAAGCAGCCAATTCCTCCTGCAGCCAATGCCTCCAGTAGCCACTAAACAAAGGTGGTGCAATGAGACACCACCTTCAGTGATCATTAGCACAAACACTGCGATTGGCGAGCTGTAATACATGCAACTTGGACTGGAGAAACTAGTTGGTGTCATGAAAGGTGTAATCAGACACCACTGGAGGAACCCAGTACCACAGGAATGTTAAGTAACCCTTACAATTTCCTTTAACTGTACAAAGAACAACAACAAAAAAAAGCTGCTTTTCACTTATCAGCTTCTCAAACCCGACTCAATTCTACACTAAAAAGAGATAATGAAGAAGTTTTGTTGTCATTTTTTTCTTTGGAGAAGGCGCTTGTCTTTTCTCAGTTGCAGAGAAGGCAGGCACACACTGTTAAATAAATAACAGTTGTCAAAAAAAAAAAAAAANGGCTTGGAAAGCTATTACCCACCTGATGATTTCAGCATCTCCAGTTACTCCCAGCTAATTTATCAGAACATATCAGGTTCCTCATTAATAACACAAATGTTCCATTCTTTTTCAAAGGGTAATAAATGTACAGGTGATTCCAATCAGTTTTTACTGAAGAATACACAAACTGACAAACCATCTTGGCTGCATTGCAAACACAGAAATTATTAGGAAACTTGAATTTCTATCACCATATAGCAGTTCCCTGCACTTAAGAACCTATACTCAAGTGTCTGGTTTCTCTTCCTATATGATACACAACCCTTTATTTCCAGACCCCTGTGACCTGGAACTAGGTCACACCCTCCACAACAACAGGTAGAGTTAACTTAATTCAGATAAACAGCAGCATTTCCACCAGGCAAGTACTGGGGCAGGAAAAAAAGTCCAGCTTTACTATTGAGACAAGACAACTTTTCCCACAGCAAAGTAGTTAATTTTTATAGTCTATTATCCTTTAATCCATTACGTAACAAGAAATAAGAATTCCTGAGCAGTTTAAGCTGTTTACACTGAAGTTTCAAAGAAGTCAAAAAAGAAGATGCTCAGAATGTCACTGTCACACTTCCCTTTTGGAAGAGATTTTACTCCTCCTTAAAACCTCTTTGAGACACCTGCTTTCTAAGTTGGAACTTTCAACACAGTAATCTCTAACTGTACATTCTGGGCTGCATTTAATCCACACTCATTGCCTCTATGTTAGCTTGAACTTAAAAAAATAGCCTCCCTTTTACATTCCCTATCAGTTACATCTAGAGCAACTTTATTATATTCTGTTTAATTTTTGCTCTTAGGAAGGTATTTTTAAAAGATCTGAGCTACCAGTTGGGTCTTCACTAATGGACAGGATTATCACCTTAATATTTCTCTTTCACTGGAAGATCATATTCAAATCTGCTCTCAACTATTTTGAATAGCCATAAGCTATTTTCCTTACTTGTGACTTCCTCTGTCCCTAAAAGTCTTCAACCCATTTCTTTTTCGTTGGCAGCACTTCCCCTGTGTGACAACACAGACCTCTCAGAGCCTAGAATCCTCTCGTCCAACACTGGTCAAGAGCTGCAAAGTGTTTTGGCAATTCTTCTTTACAGTAACAAATTACAAATTTTAATCCAGTACATTTCACCACTTTTGACTTGAATTTAGAACAGTTAATAGCTACCATTTTCTTGTCAATCTTTGTGATTGATAATATACCTTAATGTGTTGGGGCATTATTTTCACTCTGTTTGTTTTTTGGTGATTTTTGTCATCAGTCCAAGTTATACCAAACTGGCATTCATATAATTTCTAATCCTCATTTTTTAAGCCTGACAAGCACTCATCATCCAAGACATTTTTCCACAGTCAAGTGTCACTTTAACAGACTCAAAATACTCAAAAATACTTTCACTTCATGTTTAAACTGATGTTATGACAAGTCTCCATCACTTCCTTCTGCACCTCAGTCATATCCAGGTGAAGCATGATGACCTGCTTTTCTGAACCTACTAGGATTATATACTGCTTGTATATATTCTATTAGTAGAACAGTTTGTATTCAAAACCTTTCCTATATCATGTTTTCCTACATTTAAATACAGAAAAGCCTCCTGCAGCATTTGAATTAAGCCACAATCCTTTTTCTTTCTATATTAATCCCTGAACCCTCCAAAAAGGCTCTGCCAGTTGAACCAGAAGTATCCCTCCTGAGTCAAGAGAAATCCAAGGTAAATGGTTTTAAAAAAAAAAAAAAAAAAAACAAATAAAGTTCTTTGCAATCCTTGAAAGGAAAAAAGTATTATGGTGTCTTTAGAAAGGTCACTGCAAGGAGGAGAATAGAAGGCTGCAGAAAGGCACATGTGTTCTTTTAGTGTCCTGTTTCTAACTGTGGCCCCAGTAATGCATCACCCAGTCTGCTCATCTTCCCCTCTCCATCCACCTCCCTAGGATACCACCAGAAATCTTCAAGATCTGGACATTTCAAGCAATTTTTTTAGATTTCACCCTTAACAGCTGGATATCAACTGAGCAGCAGTCAGTGACCTAAGCTTCTCCCTGCATAGTTTAAAAAGTTACAAACCTACAACAACACTTGTCAAAAAAACAAACAACCAACCCTCCCCCAAAAAAAACCAACCAAAAAAAAAAAAAAACCAAACAAGCAAAACAAAACTTATCTTCTTAAGTTGTTGCAGTGGTGCTCACTGGACCATACTTATGTCCCCAGATACAAGTCAAAAAAAATCATCTTAGCAGTGCACATGTGAAAATGCCAAAACAAAAATACTTCTGATGTTCACATCCCCCCAGTTACACATCAGTAGTCAAAAAAATTCACAGGGAATAGGAAGAGTTCTTTCAGTGTGAGTAACTTCAGAATTCAGTCAAAGGTTTGGAGAGGTGCAATCCAATTTTTCATTTTTAAAATGTCATTTCGAAAGGAAATATACCAAAAAAGTTAATTCATCCTATTCACATATTCTCTTAATACCTGTAGTGATTTCAGAATCACAAACTCTTTTCATACAGTTTTAATACTTTTATAAATCATATTTTTTCATCTTAGAAGTGAAACTAATTACAGCTTTGAAATAATATGCTCTGGCAAAGGAGGCACCACAAATATGACAAGAATATGGGAAATATACGGCAAGATACAACTTACGAGTGTACTTTGTTACATACCTACCGTATC
Source organism: Formicarius rufipectus (assembly GCA_013399695.1). Lineage (NCBI taxonomy): Eukaryota > Metazoa > Chordata > Aves > Passeriformes > Formicariidae > Formicarius > Formicarius rufipectus. The sequence goes on from VXAU01001192.1 coordinate 168,711, forward strand.
AACAGATCTGTTGTGCAAGAGAAACATTTAGTAATCGTCAAAAGCTTTTTGCTCACAAAAAGCCATGATTTAAACACATGAAAAAAGGCACCATAAAATGCAGAATTCACAATCAACACATTCAGTTCCATACACTGCACATGAATTAGGTAGAACAATTCTGCTAAGCTCCTACTTGGATAGAAGTCATCAGTTGTGCAGACAGAGCAACTTATTTGTCTGCCATCTGTCAGTGTGCATATTCCACACCCATGAGCAGTAGGGTTTGGGGTGGGTTGGTTTGTTGGGATGGTCAGTTGTTTATTAAGAGATTTTCTTCTCTTCTTAACCTTCAGGCTATTTGCATTGGCTTACAAGTCTGTTCTGGCCTCAGAATGGAATGCAATACTTGTTTTAGACCATGGTTTAGACTACGGTAGTAACTCAAAACTAGAATACTACTATATTAACAGTATCAATAATAACCTGTGCAAATGCAGAGCTGTTTTAATGTTTACCTAGAAATGGAAACTACACACATGTAAATGCTTATAATAGACATTTAGTATGCCAAAAAGTGTGACATGTGACAGAGTTGTACTGGACACTATATATCCTAGTTTCTGCAAACCCACAAAATCCCCACTCTACTGTTACACTTCCTGAGCAGTCAGTTAATCCCAAAGGCAGCCTTCATGTTGTGATGCCTCATGTAGTTTTATTCTGTTGCAAGATGCTGTACAACAATTAGATGTTACATTTATGCAGCTACTGTCCCAGACTTCCTGACAGAATAAACTATTTAAAAAAACCCATATAACATGCATGGAGTTCCACTCAACAGTGAGCAAATCAGGCTCTAGAAAAACTCCCAAGAAACCAGTTTTCTTTGCCCATGTGAAACTTGATTTACTGGAAGAAACGTTTGTGCAAGAAGGGAAGGATTTATATTCGTTAGAGAGTTCAGCTCTCTGTGAGTTCCTATACCCACCTGCTGGTAAGGATCCCTTTTGTTGAGAAGCATGTTGTAACTGGAGAATATGGAAACAGTCATTTAAGCAGTTCATGGTTGCCATGGAAGTTGCTTTGAGCATTAATAGGTCTTGATCCAAGGACGTAAGGTGACCGGAGACAGGAAGGCATTCTATGCTCCTGATCAAGTCTCTCTGCTGGCCCTCAGCCTGAGACATCATCTGCCAAACAAAACAGGCACTTATCAGGGGGTGGAAGTGCTGTGGGATACGTTTTCAGTTGTGCACACAGAGGATTCCAAATGATTTTATGACCATTAATAAAATACAAAGTACCAGATGTATGGCAAGGTAACTGTACTTTGTTTCCTTGATGCAGCTACTACAGAGTCATTAAATGCATGATGAAATGCCCATGGCAATACATGGCACCTTATTAATAAGCAAAAGAATATTCCAAGTGACTCAAAAAAAGGAGAGGAATTTGAACATGATACTTGCTGCAATAAATATCAAACACTTTCATGCCTAGTTGATAAGGATAGGGGTGTGGAGGGAACCCCACATGCACTCTGTGTGAGCAGTAATTAAGCTCCATGCTCTTCACAGGCTGGAAATGGATCTGCTATCTGTGGATATCAAGATCTTTTCAGTCCCTACAAGAAGAGATTCAGCACTTCAAAGGAAAAAAAACACATTACTCATTTTGGCTCAAACTATACAGGATTCTCATTTATTGCCTGCACTGACACCACAGTCAGGATCACTATCTCACCATGTACTTTGAAGAGAGGGAAGAAAAGCCAGCAGGGTTTTCACCTTCATAATGTGTTCAAATTGCAGTTGTCCTGTTGTCAATTGCCCACCTTGCTCTCCCCCAAAGCTCCTTTCTGCCCTCACACATAGCTCCACATCCCTCAACAACAGGATCTGCAACACCACATTTTCCCACATGAAGTACAAGGGCAAAGCACACCAGGAGCACTTTCTTCTTCATACCCACAGAAACAAAATATTACCTGATTTTGAATCACAGGGATGAAAGCAAACTCCTACACATGCTAGTCCCTTTTCTGGGGAGGAACAACAAATACCAATGTAACTAGACAGCACTGCTCTGTAATCATTACATGTTCTGGCAGTTAAATGTAAAAACAGATTGATTTAGCAGAGCAGCAGCAGAATTTATTTAAAGAATCTTTGCTGCATTAATGCATTTAACTACTACAGTACTATGTAGTTGTTTAATTCACCAATCCTAGCAGCATCTTACTTTTTTTTTTTTTTTTTTTTTTTTTTTTTGGTACTTTTGCCTGTAATCCCTTCCAGAACCTATTTAACAACTTTATGCAATACTTAAGGAACATGCATTCATCCAAGTTCACGTTATGTGGTATTTGGAACATTTAAGGGCTTGGCTATGTAGCATGTAAAGGTGTGAACCAACAAAAAAGAGGCTCTTTGAAAGTGGTTTAACTGCGCAGTCAGCCTTAGCATGTCCCATGAGCTACAGGGCAGAAAGCTCACAGAACAATTACATATAGCCTTGCCTATGCAAACACACCACTGCTCTCACAACATCTGCCTCCTTTTCCTCCAGTCACAAATATGACATAAATCTTTGTCTGCAGTTTTCTACCAATACTTTTAAAAGTGTGCTGGATTAAAAAATCCAAAATCAACAGATAATCTGTTGATAAATCATGACAATCCTTCTGGTGACCTTCACCATTAGTAATTTACTACGTGGTAGGATCCAAACACTTCATTCCAGGATCTGGTCAGACAATAGGACAAGCCATGCTATGCTGAGCAATGAAGTTCAAACAAGCACAACTCCCCTTTCAAAGAACACACTTTGAACATTCCTAAGCTTCTTCTGATTTATACACTCTGATTTGAGTGGGGGAAGAAAGAAAAAAAAAAACCAACAAAAAAGAGTAAAGAGTGCCAGAAGAGGAAAAGCACTGAGACTAAAAATTCAGTATCTGTGAGAAGTGTACAGGCAATTGTTCTCACTTTGCAAACACATACACCTGCATTTAGTGCAAGTCAGCATTAAGATCCTCTTAAATCTCCAGCTTTGCAAGGTATTCATGTCAGCAGTGTGACACATTTTCAGACAAGAAGAAGGGAAAGTCAAAGGGAAAGAGACTGACAGAAGACTCAGCTATAGCACAACTCGCAGGAAAATCAAAAAGGTTACCATGCACCAGATCCTTTGAAAGAGAAGTTGCTCTTCCTGCAGCTTCTCAAACAGAATTTGGGAGTACTGAAGCTGTATCTTGCTCAGGTGTAATAGGCATGTAGATGCCCTTGAAATATTTCAACTATATCTTTAAAAAACAGGTATCTAGCAAGCATTTTAGCTTAAGAGAGGCATGAACATTAATATTCAGAAAAGGTGCTACTACTGAGGATTCTTCACCTGCACAGGCCAAAAATTTTTAAGTTGATAAATAATCATGCTGTGTCACCAAACTCAGTAGCAATCAAAAGAGAGCATAAATAGTTTCCTGTGTTCTTTGCCAAGAAAAATCATTCCACGTTACTTCCCGCCCAGTGAGAATCCCAATCAGAGGATGCAGCTCACACACACTTTGCTTTCCTCCCTGAAATTTGGAATGCCATATTGCCATTTGAAAAGTCAAAAAGTGAAAAAGCCATTTCTGAAATACTATGTCAACTAAAAGGCAGCTTCTCAAACACCAAAAAACAAAAAAAAAAAAAAAGGAAGAAAGAAACACTGCTAAGAGAGCTATTGGCATGAATTCTATAAATATTAATGCCATTTTTTGCATAGTCACTGTTTTCATGGAAGAGGTAAGAAAGTGGAAGTGGTATTTAAGCTCAGCAGATATTGTAAGTGTTGCACCACACTACTAAGAAGTTTATATCAAGTAAGAGGTAATTTGATAAATCAAACTGAAAAGCCACTACTTGTAAGCCTTTACTTCTAAAATTAATTTGGAAGGCAAAAACTTTTTCACAAGATAAAGCAGATGAACCAGCTTGCAAAATATAAAAGCCACAGGAATGCCAGAAGTTCTCCTGAGTATCTGGCAGGACTTCACATGTCTCTGCATTAGTAGTTTACAAGATTATACTGCTATAAGAGGATAAAAAGAGGATGGTAGCAGTTATCCTTTTGCAAGATATCTGCAAGAACAATTAGCGGTGGACAGAGAGATTCACAGATTCTAAGATCTACCCTGTAAATATTCACAAGTCAAATCAACCAGAATTCAATCTGTTCTGTCAGTCAGGATGGAAAGGTAATTATTGCTGTTTTTTCCCCAAAATACACCACACCTGAATGTGTTGAGGAAAAAAAACAGGTTTCTGAATTGCTCCCTCTTCAGTGACATTCTTCCCTAGACCATTTGTCTACATTAATTAGCACACCTGAAAGCAGTATTAGTACTCTTAAAAATCATGACGAACTTCTCCTTAGTCATAGGAGATACAAGCACATCTTAGTCAGTTCCTCTATACCTTGACATGGGAAGAAAAGTGTGTAATAGCATCATAGTATATGATGTTATGCTTCCTTAAGGATCTTCCCTTGTCACTTGCAGTGTTACGACTTGCAAGGAAGAGAACATGCATAGCTCTATCTTCAGAATCAGGGCACTCCTGCAGAGCACAAAGATCACAGACTATACACCAATACTTCTGCAATTCACCACGGCAAGCTCCTTATCCTGACACAGCTGTGCAGCAATAGCTTAGGACGTGCTACTGACAATACATCCAACCAAGAATAACAGGCTTCTCCACAATCCTACAAATAACACATCTCTCAAAAAAAACCTGTAAGATAATTTAAAGCATACAAACCTCTCTAACATCCACAAGGTGATCTGGCTGCATAATGGGAACTCTTTTTCCAGCGGGCAATCTGTGATGTCCAACACTGAAGAAGGAAATTGCATTTTGACTGGGTCTTCTTTGCACACCAGGAGAGTTGGCACTTCCTTGGGATGCAAGAGAGAAGCTGCGAGATTTCAGAGGAGGGTTGTTCTAGTGAATAAATAAGCATATTGAGAAACATTTACAATTAATCCTAATAACCAACAAATGTTCTACTGTGAAAGACACAGCAGAAGAGTTTAATTCCTAATTTTTTAAAGAGCAAGAACAGATGACAAAGCCTTAATAATGTACTAGTAGCAACTGCTAAATATTTTGCAGCATCTGCTGCCAGTTGCCCTGTTTTATAGTCTAATTATGATCAATCTGTGAAATGAGACTGATCAATAAGTATCACTTCTCTGACTTGAAAATTAGTCCTTGATCTGCAACAATACCAGAAACTGACTCCTAACAGACCTTGCAAGGATAAAGCTGACATTTAAGAGAATGGAATTTTGTTTAGAATAATTGAACTATATCTTACAACAAAGCCAGTTGAAGATGTTGATTGTAACTTAAAAGCACGGCTTTATGCAGATATCAGAACAGGTGTTATGGCAGTCAGGAGGTTCTACACACTATACTTGCAACCAGCACATTGTTGGTTAGCAACAATACTCGGGTACAGTGTTGAGGACTTGCTTCTCAAACATGAGAATTCATCCTAAAATTATCTGTGGGCTGTAAAAGAAAGGTTAAATAGAAAAAGTAAAGCTCCCAAAATGGAAGGGCTTTAATAACATGACATCTGGTTTCCTCATCCAGTGAAAAAAATCCAAAATATCTGGAAAATTACCAGGAAAATACTCTGATCTTTCATCCCTGCCCTCTGTTCCAACAACAGCTACTTCTACCAGCCTCCATTATTTTTGCCCATGAAAACATCAGTCATACCTTTCCAATAGCTTCTGTGTGATGCTGTGTGCAGATCTGCAGTCTGCTAACCCAGTGCTGCCGCTCTTTAGCATCAGTAGCTAATAAAAGCAAACCATAAGGATTATGTTAATGAAGACATTTCAAAGTAGGAGCAATATGAATAATACATATTTTTTCTTTCTTGTTATTTTTTGTTACAGAATTCATTTTTTAAAAAATAAATCAGCAAACCACAACTCCCCTCAAAAATACTGTAATTTAACAACATGAAACATTTTCCTGGAATAAGAGGGAGGTACCCTGAACGAGAAAATAACTGCAAATCTGCAAGAAATACTAAAAGTTATTAGCCCAGATTTCCATAGCCTAGAAAATCAGAAAATGGGCTTTTATAACGACGACAACATGGTTAACAAACTGAACATTAGGAATAATGTAGTTCTCTGCAAGAATCCACAGTGCTGTTATCTACGATGACTTAGAACACTTTGAATCAGTATAATTTGAGGACAATGTATATGGAGATTAAACCTCATTCTACACATATGAAGTTCACAGTCTTCTGAAGGTCACAAAACACAAACATTATGGAACTATCCATAAAGATGGATCATTTCTAGCAGAACAACTGAATGAAAGTTTTGCACATAATTCCCATTGCAGCAGTCTGCCAGACAAAGTTCTCTTGCCTACGCCATGCAGCCAAGCAGCCACAGGTGAGAGCCAGGACTGTCCTCAAATGGAAGAATCTCCTGCCCAAGAACACAGGTCCTACCTCTTAGTTTATACTGCTCCCCACTGGCAGCATTGACTGTGAAGGTGTGAGAGTCCTCATCACTGGGTGAAATGACAGCCCCAGCCAGCTGCAGGGTACCTCTGGGCTTTAGATGCCTGGACTGCTCATTCACAAAGTACTCCAGCAGGCCAGCATCGTTGTTTAACACAAAAAACCTGCAATGATAAAGCAAATACACTAAATAAAACCTGCTCCTTTTCCTTTTATTTAATGTGGGGGTGGTAGCACTGGGAGAAGTCAATACTTTCATTACAAGTTGGCACAGATGGCATTGGGATTAATGACTTGAGCCAGGCAATTGGCCAGTGCGGTATGCTAAGAACACATCTCTCCATTATTAATTTGGTTGCACTGTGATGCTCTAGTAACAGCACTGAACAGGAAACCTGACCAGAGACTTTCACCAGACACAGAAAATAAAATTATTGCAGAGGAGACGACGTCCTGGGGAACTAAAGGGAAAAGTTTCCTTGAGTTTGAATTTACAGTAAAAAAGGAAGTATTTAATTTTATTTTTTTAATGATGGCATGATTTGGCATAAAACTGAAGACTCAGCAGGAAACAAAAAGACAATACTTTTTAATGGAAAAGGAGAAAAACCCTAACACTGCACATACTTTTTACACATACAAGCTCAGCTACAAGCCATCAAAGAGTTTACTGTTTCTTACTTCCTATGTCTGTTTTTACTCATGCCTTACCACAAATATTATTCACATATAAATTATCTTACTCTATACTGAGGAAAGCCTAAAACTCTTGCATGGAGTTTGCCTAATAGAAATAGGGAAATCCAAGCATTATTTAAAAAAATCTGAAACCTGTTCATTTAGATGTCACAAAGACCAACATTACTAAAAAGCATCAAAAAAGACTTACCGATATTGCCAACCAGTGACAAGATTGGTGTATTTCATTAAGTAGCCACAAATATTTTCCATGTGATCACTATCAAGAGAGAGAGAAAAGCAATCAGCCAATACCAAACATATTTTAGATCTTTCCAGCTTTTGATCATCATTATCTATTCTCAGAATATGAATTTTCACCTTCATTTTTAGAATGGCACTATCATTTTAATACAGCTATACTTAACAGATTTTCCAGCCTCATTCCTAAAACAATTTCTTAAGACATTTTAACTGACATACTGAATTCCAAATAATTTCAAATCACAATTAGCTTCACCAATACTTGTTTTACTTAAGATGCACTTCTGGACACACTTTTACAAGTGTTGGGTAATTAAAGACTCAGTATCCATGTTGTTTCTGGTTCCTGCTCCCTCTTCTAAGTGAGCTTTGTATTTTTGGACTCCTGGACTAAATTAACTTTCACCAGCTTATTAACAGAACCTTGATCATGGTCACCAACTGAAACAGTCCCAAAGTACTCCTACACCAGTGCAATGTTATTAATCCTTAGTTGTCAGCGCCCTTCCCCCTACACAAACAGTTACACTCCTGAAGAGACGTTCTACAGAACATAACATGCAGGTGCAGATCATATCAACATATCCTGAAGTCGAAAGCAGAAGCCAAATCATCTCCTCCGGCCTGACAGAAAAATCAGGTAGTTTCTCTTTCAAAGGCTGAACTTGCAACATCCACCAAAAATGAGAACCCATCGAATTTTGCATGGAGGCTTAATATCACTACAAGCAAAATACATTACTGCTTCTGAAAATCAGCTGCCCTAAATAAGGCTTACAAGTGCTGTGGCTGCAAACTACTCTCATTAAGATCACAGTTTAAAGACCTATTTTATGCTTTACATTCCCATAATTCTAGAAATGCCATCTCAATGCAGGGCATAATCCTACAGTGAAGAACATACCCTTGACACACAATTCAAATCTCCAGCATGAGGAGTTCCTATTATTCCAATGAAGAATTGAAACAATGACCGAAACATATTATTTGCTTTTCTTAAAAAAAATTTGTATTTAACTAATCTTATTTAGATTTTAAGTTAAAATTTCTGTAGCTCGTAGTATGTTGAAAATTAAATTATTCAGAGTCCATTGGAGCAGCTGCCTGTCTTGAACTTTAAAGGGTCAAAGTAGCCCCATATTGGTGAAGGGTGGAGAAAGACAGGCTTAGTAGAGTCACAGGATCATCTCCTTTAGCGGGTTTTGGCTGCAAACATAGTCAGTCTAAGTACGGTGGTAAATTTCAAAAAACAGCCAAAGCTGCTTTCTACACCTCATTTATGGACAGTTGCAGTATCACCAGAATAATCAGATACCTAACAATTTTAAAAATATAATGTTACACTGTTTCATCCTAAAGGAAGCCATTTAGGATGACACCAAAGAAAACAGCCACAAGACTAAATCACTCCCATTCTGGAATACTACTCAAACAACAGATGCAAGAATGTATATTTTTGAAGAAAAAGCAAGTTGTTGATTTTTAACATTTAAAAGTGAAAATATATGTTCTTAGCCACTACTGCAGCAATCAGTATTGCAGTGATACCCTGCAATGGAGAGCAGCCAGCAGGACTATCTAGGAATTTATTTTCTAATAGCTCATTAAGTGGTACTACAGATAAAAATAAAACCAAGGAGAGCAGAGGGTGTTCAGGCTACTGCGTATTTTAAATGTACAAAAAAGCTAAAGGAGACATAATCAAACATCCTCTGCAGACGCCTCTCATTTGTTATTATTGGCATACACAGGAAGTACAGTTTAGACTTGCTCACTGTCTTAATTTAGCTGAAAGTTATGAGATTGCACAGTCATAAAAATGTATGAGCTTGGGTTTTAATCATCTGAAAATTGTCCCTAGTCACATCTAATTGGTTTTCAGTTTTAGTGAATGCAAGCTTCACCCTTGCTTTTCAATGAGACATCAAACACAATCCTGCACATTCAGGTTGGAGCCACTGCGCTCTCCCAGTAACCAAAGTGCCTAAACCACAGGAACCTTTAACAGAACCCAAGAAAAATTAGACTGCAATAGATACAGCAGGACTATGTCTATTGCCTATGGATGTCCATTCATCTGACAAGGAGAAACTAAACAGTCTTTGATTAAAATAATTTTTTTGGTTTGAGTGTGACATAGGAGATAGTTGGTTTTGTTACTTTTTAGAAAAAGGAAAAAGCCACTGTAATTGAGAGCAGCTCTCCTGGTGATGTACTTCCACTTCAAATGACCACTTTCATCTACATGTTCCTCTTCACTTGGATTTTCACTTTGACTAGACCCAAACTTCTCCAAATGCCTCTGCTTCACTAATTTGTCTCTCTAGACTCATGAGTCCCAAGAGAGACTCTCTAGAGAGTCCCAAAAGTTGGAGGGTTCAACTGAAAAGCTTTGAAAACATCCCCCCAGAGAAGTCTGAGAAAGTGATCGAGGACAAACAAGCCAGTCACCTTCAGCACCGTGGGCACTGCCAGTCTGAAAGACCACATTGCAGCAAATGAATGTGTGCATGATGTGAAACACACTGACCAGCCATGTTCCAGAATCCCTAACTCTGCACACAGGGGGCCCCCAAACCCCGTATCTCAAACAGAGGAGCTACAATTCAATGGATAAGATGAAGCTCAGAGCACATTCAGCAGGTGCCTCCCATTCACAAGCAGAACAACCTCATCTGTCTGCACAAGGTGACAGAAACTCCTAAATGCCGACACCCAAACCTCAGGATGGGAGAACCCAACAAGCAAAGGCAGCAGCTGATGTGGATCCCAAGGCACACAACAGTCAGCTACTTTAGGGGATTCCTTAGAGACTAACCCCTGCAGCAGCAAAGGAATATTCCACACTGACTGCCAGGTATGAGAGACTAAGCCATGGGAGATTGGAGAACATTAGAACAGCAAAGGCCAAACAGATGGAGCATGAGAAGAGGTCCTGGCTACAAGAGCCATCTCTCGGACAATGCTGATTGAATTATTTTCCTTCTTGATTGCATTCATGCATCTGCATTAGAACTGCACAAACCCAGAGGACATTTAGCTTTCAACCTGCTAAAAGGGCAGGTAAACTTTTAGCACCCATGCCAGTAACAGACAGACTGCCTGGTAAGGGTAAAGAAAAACTTGGTTGATACTCAAAACATTTCCCCTGACAGTATAAGGGCTAGGGGTGAACCAACAAGCAAATATAATAGTAAAAGCATAGACCTTATAAGTACTACTCAAAGTATCTAAGCACAAATTCATACACCATGTTGGGCAGGGAATTTTCAACATTTGAACTAAGGCTTATTTTAAAATAACAATTTTATACACTAAATAAATCTAAATACAGTCTCAATTTGCAATTCACAAAAAGCAAATTCGATAACTGTACACAGACCCATGACAGAACTACAGTTACTCTCCTTATCTTCTGGGTAAGTATTAGTACTTTCCTATGAATACTGAAAAATACTCTCAGTATTATTTATGAACAAGGCCAGTGATTATAACTGGAGCATTTCTTTAGGAATTTTCAGATGAGTATCTCCATAGTAAGAGTTAAATTATTTGTTGTTACTAAAGCACTGTTGCAAGGCAGTTAACATTGTAAAAAAAAGAAAAAAAAAAAAAAAAGAAAAAACCAAAAAACTACAGAAAACCCAGTAATATTTCACTAGTATGGAATTAACAGCAAAGCTCTACAGAGCACTACAGAAGGCTTTTAACATGGTAGATTTTGAGGTTCAGACTGGCTCTGCTTACAAATAACCAACCACAGTTTGTAAAATATTAGTAAGATTTTCCTTAAAGCCCTTACCATTGTTTCATTAGAAACAGTGCTGGTAAGAAGCCTCCACAAGTCCCCATGTTGGGGTTTTTGACTTCCACGAAACAGATTTTAGAAGTGAACTTGACACAAAACACTGAGCAACTTTTCTCAACACTGACAGTGAAGCCTGGATACATTGGGGTTTTTCCCAAATTTAACAAGGCCTTTGCTCTCTCATGCTGCTGGCACATGCATGTACATGCACTCATGGGTATGTGTATCCTTCCATAGCCCAGATGCTATTGTTGCTGTTCAAAATTCTCACAGCAACAGCTCAGTAACAATGAGTCAACAACTCCTAAAGGCCTTATTTCTGTTGAAATTCGCATGTCCTCTCAAAGAAAGGAAATGTTGCAACAGATACATCATAGACTTAAGGATGCAAAAAAAAAAAAATTATTTTAACTTTTGCTGGACTACCTTAAGTGAGGATACTATACAAATCACAACCTAGGAAAAAATTACGCAGAAACTTGTGGCACAACAGCTGCACTCCAGCCCAGCACATCCACCACCTTCCAAAATCTGTTTTTTCCCCAAAAGGCTGAACACCACTAAACTTGACTTCCCATTTATCACACTTGTTTAGTTTATAAACACAGTGAGATGGACTGAAACTGTCCACATAAGAAAATGATGGAAGCCTATGAGCAATCACACATCAGTTCATATTCTTTACAGAAAGCTACCCTAAGTCAAAGATGTGTGCCACAAGCCAGATTTCACCATATTTCCATCTTGCTAATACACAACAGGAATAAAATATTCATAAAGGATCATTGTTAGCTTATTTATCCTTTTCCAGTTTTACTTGTCCTTTTCTAGCATGACTCAAATTGCAGCAGCTGTCAATGCCTTTGCAAGGTGGTCTCTTGTCCTGGGGGGAGAAACCAGATAGTGACAGTCGGGCCCAATTCCCCCATATCCTGTTTACGTGCAGCACCCAAGCCTTGTACAGATACTGAGGAAGAGTAGTCCCATAATGACCTCTTTCAGGAGCTTCTGCCAAGACACCCAGGCTCACACCTGACATGCCCTGGGCCAACATTTTCTCCCAGACCAAACAGTGATGCAGAAGGCTACTCCACCCTTTATTCATACCATTCACATGTAGGTCTCCCCAAACAAACCACTGCAAGCAGTGGCACAAAGTTACACCCATCTGGGAAGCAATTACACAATTGTTCCAAGGCGATTTTAATTCAGATGATTTTAATTTTGCTGGGACTCAGACAGCACCACGTGGGATACTTTGAGCAGCCAAGTCCCTGAAGACCCAACAGCTGCCTGAAGAGCAAAAACAGCTGCCAAAGGCTTCCCCACAGACTTGAGTTAAGGCCTGACTTGAACTGGCAGCCGAGTATGTGTGGATTTGCTTACAGCAGGAAGAATGGCCAGGAGTCTGGAGCCCATACAGATGTCAGGGAGGGTTCCTGACAGGGGAATCCAGCCTGCAGAGCTGGCGGCAGCACCACTATTATCACAGTCCCTTTGGACCCTGGTCAAGGGAAAACAATCCTTTCTACTGAGCTCACAGCCAAGCGCAAAACTCTGGTGAAAGAGACCATCTTAACTTAAAAGTTAGCAAAGCATAAAGAAAATAAAGAAACTGAGATTGTAAGAGTGCAAACCAATGAGTGATTCTGACTATACAGTTTAGAAAAAGCAGTAACACTGAACTTGTTCATCTCTATCTGCCCACAGGCTCAATGTTTGCAACAGCTTGCTTTTTCCTCACTGAGCACTGCAAAGTGCTGTCTACAGTGCACTGATTCCACTTTTTCTTACATGGAGGGGAAGTGCAGGAGAGAATAAAAAGGAGAAAAAAAACTCCAAACAACTACATCAGCAATAGACACTTTGGGCATACTTTCTGCAACTGCAAAGATCACTGGCTCCCAAGAAACTACCACCAAGTTAAGCACACTCCAGTTCCACAGCTTGATGGTGCAAGAGCAGGCTGCCCAGTACACCCAGTAAGGTAAGGCAGAAGCATCAGTTGCTTACAGAGTATCTACATCAATAAATCACCTCTGCTTTTCCAATCAGCTTTTGGAAGAAAGAAAACTAACCTTGCTGTGCAATTCATAAGCAGTGCCTTACAGTGAACTGTAAAGTGGCAGCAAAGCTCCTGCTCCTCAGCTCAGGTGTTTGACTACTTAATTAAAAATTTAGAAACCAAGAACAAGTGCAAGGAAAAGATGGCAAACACTATCACAAGAACACCAACACTAGACCCTGGGGATGCTTCAGAATACCACTGGGCTGCACATGCGCTAGCAGCACACACAGCCTCATTAGATATAAAAACTGATCTTCACACACACTCCTGTAAATCCTTGGGAGTACAGAAACACATTTGAAGAGCAGTGCAGGCTTGCCAGGAAGAAAGGGTGTGGCAGAGTCATCAGCTGTCCATGAGTCTGGCATGACACAGCCCAGGCTTCCTACCCAGGGAGAGAGGGGCTCTCCCACGGGCCAGCCTTCCCAGCCCCTGCTATTAACACAGCAGTTGTGTTTGCACCTCAAGTTCTATCAATACTAGTCCTCAAGGGGAATGTTAGATCAAGCTTACAGGGTAGGGTTTTTTAAACCATCTTAACTCAACTTCTATTTGATTCTCCTCTTTTGTGCATTAACGGCACAGGTCAATTATATACAAATGTAACTTTTGCAGGGTAGCAAGTGGAAAAAAAATAGATAATATTTAAATAATAAGTAGCAAAACACTGCTCTCACTGAACAACTGTAATGCTGATTATTTAACTACTTCAAAATTTACAGAGCTCTTTAGCTCTCACAATACATCTGCCTGGAAAAAACTGCAGCAAGATTCAGCTAAGCAATTTGTCTCACACGTAGATGAACTCCTCAAGTCAGCAAGAACTACACTCACACACAATTTATTTGTGGATTTGCGTCAGCAGAACAGAACTGAAGGTGGACCCAAGAGTCAGTAGCCAACCCTGCAGATTTTTCTGCAATGATATCACTGGAAAAAATAACTATAGATTTAGCCAACATTTTAGAACCAGAGCATACGAAAACGGGCACTTCAAAAGGTCTGACCTACCCACTTGATACCTCTGGTGAACAAGTGTTGCATGCACCTTCACTACCATTTGTTACCAGTTTACATCAGCACAACATAAGGCACAGTTGCACATATTATTGTTACAAAACTCCAAACTTACACCTTGCCTCTAGTTTCAGAAAGCTCAAGCAGTCAACTTGGAGCTGCTCTACTGAGTGAACAGTACTGACACAACCCAGACATGGCAAACACAGATGGATGAGCACCTTGGCAGCTGTGGATGACCTGCAACCTATGACACCTCAGAAAGCAGTGGATCCTGGTAATCACTATGCACAGGAACCAGTGGAGCAAACCTCTGAATTGCTTAGTTACTCTTAGGTACAGTCCAACATGGTTCAGCTTCCTACACATTCCATCCCACAGCACTTTGTTCAGCAGCTAGTCTAGTAGCTCTTATTCTATCAGAAAATACCAGGTATGCCTTAGCAGGTTTGAGATGTGTTTGTGATTATGACTTAAAAGATTATACTATTGCCATCCTGACTCTGCAGCAATAAAACAGTGAAATGGCAGTTAGTACCCTGATCAGCTACCTCAGATTTTTGCAACACTTCAGATTAAATACTGAGGACAACAACTACCACATTTCAGACAGACAAGAGCACACTTATTTGACTGCTGTCAATTACTGTTACCTATATATTCAGAAATACAGGAAAAAAATTTCTTGTTTGACACAAGGAAAAATTCTTCACAGTGAGGAGGAGTAAGCCCTGGGCCCAGGAGCCTGGAGAGATTGTGACATTTCCATCCCTGGAGATGGTTAAAACTCAAAGAGCAGCCCTAAATGACAATCTAACTCTGAAGCTAGCCCTGCTTTGAGCAGAAGGCTGGATTAGAGATTTCTGTGAGGTCCCTCTCAACCCAAAATACACTATAAATTATACTATAATTATACTATAATTCTTGGACACAGAGAAATTAAACAAAAACACTCTCACATTTAAATTGAGTCATAAAAGGAAGGTTTAAACTCTAATTTAAAAAGCACATGTGTTAATCACCTACGCTTATGACAATGCATAAAGTGAGCAGGACTACTTCCTTGTACAGTGCTTTAAGTCTTTAAGTGGACAGTGATCCCCTGACAAGGGATTATTCAAAAGTGTTCCTTTCCATCATGCAATGGGTATCACATATTATTCATTTGTCACTCATGCTCTAGTAATGACTTTTCTTGTGGTTTTCTTCTGTTGTGCTTGCCATTGACACAACGGAGTCATATCCTGAACAATAAAAGGATGAAAACATTATCATCCCATGTTCCACACAGAGAACTGAGGCACAGTGAATTTTCAGCCTCTCTAACTTTGAGACAGTTGCGACCCAATTTTTAATTTTATTTTATCTATACAATCAAACCACAGCTTCTGCTGGTTTCAGCTGCAGCCCTGACCCTTTGAAAGTTTTACAAAATCAGGGCCAACTGTTCCAAACTAGGTATCCAGGAAAAAAGTGGAACACAGTTATCATAGGAGAAAACCAGTTTTAACAATATACAACTATTACCACAAAGGACATCAGAGCCAGGGTGAGAAACCAGCTCCTTCACACAGCACCCTGTTGTTCCTCCCAGCAGACCTCAAGCATTCTGACAGATCTCCTTGCAACAAATGAAACCAACTTTCCCAGGGCAAACTGGGCTCTTCAGGCCCGCTTACCCAACTTCAGCTCATCCTCCCTTCCCAATTCGGCTTTAGACACACAGTGCAAAAAATCTGAAATGGTACAAGTTTTGCAAGCACCCTGAAAAGAAACTTGTCTGGCAGCATTGCCAGTAGGCAGTGATCCCCTACAAGAACTCATCAGCACCAGCAGGGGATCAGAGGGCATGTAAAGGCAAAATCCTTAAGTAAACGGGGGTCATTGCACTTGTGCCTTAATTTTCACAGTCTGATGAGTAAAGCACACAAACCTTCCCAGGATAACCTAACAGCAGCAGCTGGTGCTTTCTGCTCCTGCATTAAGGATTGTGATTAGATCAGGCACATGCAGTTTGTTTTCATCTACTCTCTAGGGAGAGAATGTGTGTGGTGAAGCAGGATGTTAATGTTGTAGGCATTTTAATTAACTCTGTGCTACATAATTATATTAGAAAAGGTGAAGTTGAAAAATACTCTTCACACGTGGTGAAGGATTGACATTTGTAACAGCCATTAACTCCTGCAGAAATCTATTCCATGGGAAGCAACATTATTGATATTTAGAAGCTACTCAAAAGTTCATACTTCTTCAGTTTAGCTTAATTTGAACTCTAAATGAAATCCCGGCATGAATACAAGTAGGCTGTATATTCTAGTAGCCAGAACCAACTCCCACATGTGGCAGCCCTGCCCACCCAATAGGGGAATACTCTGAGAAGCAAGAGAGGGACACTGCTGTTGGTAGTCGCTCACTGGGGAACCACAGGGCCGGAGAAAGGAACAGACTTTGTCATTTGGGGCAGGAACTGGGCTCAGGTTCACTACTAGAACATCAACGAACACCAAGCTCCTGTTTAATTACTCAAACCTGTTTACCCAACATACTACCTTTCACACCAAGATTTACTTAATTTACAACACATCGGAGCTTCCATCCATTCCAATCCCATTATTCCAAGTTTAAATACGTGTGTGAACATGAACGTCTCACTTGCCTTTTGAGAAGTGCCTGGGGCTTCAGCAACTGTAAAATCAGCTTCATGAAAGGTGACCTTAACATGTTAATAACACAGATTGGATCCTGAAATGTGGCTGATCATCTTAAATACAAGCTTCTTGTCTATTCTAACAAGCAAATTATGCGAAGTGCAGAATTTCCGAACTTGTAAGTATGGTATACTCTTTAAAAAGCAAAGAGCCAAATGAGGATAAAGAAATTCAGGGACCAGATTTTTCAGCCAATTCCCTCCAGCATATCAAACAAGTGTGACATCAGTTCTAATCTGATTTTTAATAATAAAAAGGAACACAAAACTGCAGAAATAAATTTCAAAATTCTCACTGACCACTTGAGAAAATCTTTTTAGCACTCAGAACTGCACCACAAAGGGCCAGCAACAGGTCAGAGTGAGCAGACTGGGCTTTCTGAAGGCATTGCTGAGGTATCTCCATGGAGCTCCAGCAACAGAAGCAAGGAAGATCAAGGCTCACTTCGACACAGACTTTACATCAGAGCCACCAGCCTACCCAAAAGATGTCAGCACAAATGCCACTTCCCTCAGCAGCTGGCACCTCAACAATGCCAGCAGGTTCTTACAACAGCAGGACCCTGAGGAAGTAGGGTGGGCTGCAAGAGCAAGGGAAAGTCAGCAAAACAGGAGCAGCCCTTGCCAGACCTCCCACCTGGGAGATGACACCACAAAAACACAGCCTCCCTCCCCCTCTGCAGCTGTGCACTACAAGGAAAGGGTTTACAGTTATTGATTACAGCAAATATACACAAGTTCCATGAAGCATCCCAAAGAATTTTGTTTCAAGTAGTGCAAAAAGAAAATCCAAAACAAGGGAAGCGGGTAATAAAAAGGAAAGACTAGGAGAACCAGCACTACAGAGAACTTGCCCTAGGATGACACTAACATTTGCATGAAGGTTTGGAAGGTTTTACTTTTCATCTACTAATCAAGTGATAGGGACTTTAACATAAATTTTGGCTTGCTTTCAGGAGCCAGTTAATTATGTCAGCTCACGCACTCTGTTGCAACCTAAGCAAGAATTTGATGCCCAGGCAAGAACAGAGGACCAGCAAGGGAGAGGTTTGCAACACCAAGTGTGTTGCAGCTGTGCTGCCATTACTGCCTGTACCTGTTTCTACCAAGCTGGTTTCAGCTCTAAAGGCCAAACAGGTGAAATCTATCCTTCCAAGATCAAACATTCTTGGAAGTCACTAGAAACACAGAAAAACTAGAAACACTCAACACTTCTTCTTGCAGCTGACACCAGTGACAACCCCAACACAAAGGATCCTTATCAACATCCACTCAAGCTTATATATCAGTTTCAAGACATTTCCCTTTATTACTACTAATGAGATTATTTTGGCAAGATAACAAGAATAAAAATCAAACACTTCCACAGTTTAGCTCAGTTTCACACACTTTGCTTCTCCGTGTTCAAGAGCCAAGTATTGTCAGTCATTCTCAAAGGTAACTGGGATCAAACTCAGACATAAGAATTGCCTTTAAAACACATTTCATATGGGATCACTTTATGCAGAAGAGTTCATGATCATCTCGAAATGCAGAATTAAAATATATTCACTGCTCCAGTTACCATTTCTTCTGTTACACTATCACATGCTGACTTGCTCAAACACAGAAGATTGAATTAAGTCAGTAATTGTTTACTCCCCTTTTCTATGAAGACTGCTTGCATAGTATCAACTGCAAAACAAAGCCCTTAGAAGAAGACTGGTGACCATTTCACTTGTATAATGTCATCCATTTGCAAAAAAACCCCAAAAAAACAGTCTTACTCTTTTGTCAAAACCCTATCTCTGCTCTTACTGCAGTCCAAAGCCACATGGAGTAATTTTGCAAGAGAGCTCTGCCTTAACTTGATAACCTTATTAATGACAAGCAGAAACCACCCAGCATGAGGAACCCTCTTCCTGGCCATCATCACCTCTGTCAAGGAAAAAAAAACAAAAAACAAAAAACCCCACCAACTAATAAAAAGTACTCAGTCTAGGAAGTTTAATCCTGGAAAGTACTTTTATCTAAATGGCTTTATATACTAACTGACAACTGTGAATAACTCTACTGCAGCACTTGGGTAACTTTAGGGAACAGCTAAATAAAGTTAACTAGCTTCCCTAAAAAAAAAAAAATCTGTAGCATTTTATAGCTACATATGGCTAAACCTATAGTGAGCAGATGCTGAAACCATTTCTGAAATCAGGAACAAAGGCAGCTATCTACAAAAATACATGGAGAACTGAAAAGCAAATAGGTTTTGAAAAATAACTTGAATGCTTCAAAAACAGCAACTATTTGGGAAATTCATGAACATCTTATGCGTATTTCTATCAGCAAGGAAAGAAATGCTAGGAATCCTTTTAATAGCAATGAATTGATTTATGTATCTGAAAGCAGGGCCACTAAGAAAAACATAAGAGGACAGCACATTAGCATGTCTCCAACTGGGAATGACAATCTTGTTTCTCTAGTCAACCACAGCACTTTGAACTTCTCATTTTGTAAACGAGAACCAGTAATTGCACGTCAATCCTCTCAAAATTATCTGAAAGCCCCTCAAGCCAGGCTGACAGAACTTGTTACACTTCTCTAGCACATATTCTGATCAGCTCTCCATTTAGCTCATAGACAGATTTTGCTTTCTGTGTGAAAATTTTTTAATGCTATTTGAACGACTACAAATCGCATGTTGTAGACGTACCTCTCAAACCCACCACCTTTCTCTCACTGCTTTAAAACTACTCTTGTTCATTTAACCTGCAGCAAGGCAAAAGGCAAATGATCAAGAGTTAACATAGAACTGCTGAATGCAACTAAGTATTTATATGGGTAAGGCTACGTTTATTTCTCAGCTTGGTTACTGCTGAAAATAAAGAAAGTGTTATAATCTTCAATTACTTCATCAAGTTGTCTTTGAATAAATTGAAGTTACTCGGAAATATTACCTCCTGGTAACTGTTTCTCTAATTGAAAACAGGGTTAAACAGTTCAGAGTGCTGCACAGCCTCTCAGGCTCCCGTTATCTACTTAAATGTAACTTAACACTCAGGCTGTTCCCGACTCCAGTGAGGAACATACAGCCAAGGGTTAGTTGTTCTCAGATACTCTCACCCTGATCATATACTCACAAGAAAACAGGACCACTTCCTGTCAGATGGCTACAAGAGCAGTTTCTCAAGAACTCAAATTCTATCAAATAGTAATAATAAAAAAAACTATCTTCTTACCCTCTGAAGAAACCAAGCCCTTAGAAATTTCAGAAGAGGCACCGCTGTACTGGCTGCCTAAACTCACCAGTGCACAGGCTACAAACAGGAAGTCTGATGGGAGATTCAGCTGTATCACCACATCATCTCAAGCACCTGGCAGCCTCTGGCTGCCTCTTCTCCACTATGATAAATATTTGGTCTAACTCCATCAGAGCTACTTAAAAATCTCCATATTATTCCCTTACAAAAATATAAAGTTAGACTTTCTGCTTCATTTTTTAATTTTCTAGACATTCACTCCATGCTGAGCATGTGCGACTTTCCACCTCTTTGAGAGACTCAGATTTTGCTGTTTCAGGTTCCAGCACTGATGGAGGTTAATTTCTTGTCCATAGTCTTAATTCCTCATTTGGAGCATTAAAGAATTAAGTACACGTTGTCCCATTTGTCTGATAACTATGCTACAGCTGTTTTGACAAGATGCCTCACCAAGTAGAGAGCTAAACTTCTGCACCAGACCTGGGCAATGCAGAGCAAATACTTCAGGACTCTACTTCTGCCAAGCCGTGTGACCACACATGGCTCACACTCTCTGCGATAAAAGTTAAAGATCAAACTTCCATCAGAAGTGCCAGAAAATCTGTTTCTGAAATCTATATTTCAGACACTGATTTATCATTAGGGGAGGTCTCTCTTTTGTCAAATACATTTTAGTATAGAAGTAACCCACAAAGTGAAAACTAAGCTGCAGCATCTCCTCCAGGAGAGCTTCCTAGAGAGCCTGTGGGCAAAAGGTGCTATTTTGTGGGTAACTACATACAGAGACAAATTCAGGAATAAATAATTGATTCCAAACAGAGCAGAGATTAACACTGACGTATCTCAAGTGTCCACAATAATATCATTAGTACATTAAATTTATCCCAATATTCTAGAAAAAAAAAAGAAAGAAGACTAATTTGCATTAGAGTATTAAAGCAAATCAAATGACATATTGATAAGTACAAGGAATAACACAGACAGACCCCACTTAGAACTGTTGAGCCAACAAACTGCCCAACACTCAGGGTCAGTTCAACTTTCGTCCTACAAGACTCAGTATTGAAAGAAGAAACAAAAGACCCAGGCGGATAATTTAAAAAGAAGAATTTCATTGCGCAGCACATGACCTGTGACCACCATCTCAAACATAAAACAGCAAAAAGGCATCCAGGCAAATCAGGTATCTCATTCCTTCCACTGCCTCCGATTCCACATAAAAATGTAATATACTTGCATTTTGATTGCATAAATTAACTCCTGTGTTTCACATGTGAAACGCATGAACAGTAAGTGCATGCTGGGTTACAGTAACAGGAATTTTCATTAGAAAATTCAGTTCTACTTGAATGCAGAGCTTAAATAAAACAAAGTTTAAAAGCCACTCAAAACAGCTGATAAGGCAACCAATAACTAAATCCGACAATCAGCCTTCCCTGTTCAACAGCCTGAAATACTCACCCTGAAATCACCACTTCTCTTTCCTGCACTTAGTCACCAGAAAAGCAAATTACTCGTGACCCAGATTCTCGGTGATGACCGAGCTGTTCCACTCCCTATTAAAAGCACCAGGCACTTGGTTCCTGCACAGCCTGGGTGCTGGCTCCCTTGAGCCACCCCGCGTCCCGCAAGCAGATGTACCACGCTCCGGCTCTGCTGCCTCCACGCTCAGGGAACAGCGAGCACTCCACCTGGGATGGCAGATGACGCCTTTGGAGAGGCTCCGCTTGAAGGAGAAGTGTGTAAACTTTGCGTTTCCAGCAGCATTTCCCGCAGGAACATGGCAGAGCTCCGGGCAAGGATGGGAGACCTTTGGGCAGGCGCTCGGCAATCTCCAAAGCGGTGCCTCAGAGAGCCACGGTGCGAGAGGGAGTTAGTTCAAACACAGCGCACATCAGGAAAAAAATCACATGGAACCCCTCCCCAATCTCTCGAACAGAGGAGCAAATAATTCAAACTAAGGCTTGCCTGCTTCTCCGGCTTCCTCTGCTCTCTCCCGCTGTACTTGCTGTGCCCGTGTAATCACCCCGATTTATGCGAATCGCAGCTGTTATCGAAACAAGCCCGATAACACCCAAACCCCGCAGGCACTCCGTTTTGCTATCAGCAACCAACAGAGTGCACCAACAAATAAAAGGCTGCCATTGCCCCCGTCACGAAGGCGAGCTACAACTCGGTGCAAAGTTTGGCTCGGCTGGAAAGGCTGCAAAGCGGCCAAACTTTAAACCGAGGGGAGAGGGAGGAGAAGGAGGAACCTGAAAGGCGGGAGAGCGAAGGCAACATCACACCCCGGCATCTTCGCGCTGGCCGGGGCGGAGGGGGAGCCGGCAAGGGACACACGGGGACAGCGGGACACGGGGACAGCGGGAGCCAGTGTGTCCCCGCTGCGGTGCCGGGGGCGCGGNCTGCACCCGCCGCCCCTCAGCGGCGCCCGCGGCCCCGCCGCGCCCAGACAGCCTGCCCCATGCGCGCTGCGATGGCGGCGGCCGCGGCACCGCCGGGATGGGATGGGCAGGGATGGGATGGGATGGGCTCCGCTCCCTCACGGCCGTGCCGGGATGGGCGATCCCGCCCTCCCGCCGCCTCACCCGGGCCGGCCCCACCGCCCCTTCCGGGTCAGCGGCGCCGCCATCTTGGTGCGGGCGGGGCCGGGCGGTGTGTCCGCTCCGGGGTGAGGGTGCGGCGCTGCCGGGCTGTGTTTGCAGGCTGATCCAAAGGAACGGCCTGACGAGCGCTGATCCCCAACAAAAGTTCGCTCGGGGTAATCGTTCGGTGCACGCGGAGTAGGCTTCTTACCTTGTGGGTGTACCCATGGCAGGAACAGGGGGGAGGCCCGTCCTCTGATCCGAGAGGTTACGACGGAGTCCTCCCTGACTTCCAGCTTGGCATATTCTATTAGTCAGTGATTCTCCCCGTTCTTAACGTACGTACTTTTGTATTCTTATATTCTTACGTTGCATAACTTTTATACTATTTCTTTACGTGCAGGTGGAGCTTGAGTGACTTCAGTCAAACACCTTGGTAAGGGGTGGCCACGCCTTGGAGGCAGATGGGCTGGTACCTGAGACAGCCCTGGGATGGGGACACGTGTCGGTCCAAGGGCAGTCATCATCATCATAATCGTGGCCAGGCTTCACTAACAAAGATTTGGGAAGTGCTCTACCCACGCTTGCTGCAAGCACGCTGATGGCTGATACCAAGGAGAGTAGTTTCACCATATGTGCTTATTCAACAGCAGGACATCTTCCTTTGTCTTCCTTGGTTTTCAGCTGCTGTGCTGGGAAGTACCACCAAGTTCCCTCCTCTGCAAGGGTTCTGACAGAGGCTGGCTGAGGCGTCTCCCCTCTTCTCCACCCTCCGTTTAGTCCCCCTTAGATCCTCTTGTGGGTGGCCAGGAATGCTCACTGTGGTCCATCCAGGGAGTAGCAATTGTATTCCCCACCCTAATTTCTGTAATGTTATCTTTTTACCTGCAGTCATATTCCCACATCAGGGCTATGGGAATTCTACCCCCAAAGCTGACTGAGAGAAGGGATGGATCTAAGCTGTGCCATACACAACAGGAATGTGCCAGCTGGGATTTTGCTGAGAGCCAGAGAGCCCCATGAGCAGGGTCAAACCCAGCACTTCATGCACCAAGTGATGCCACAGCATGGCCTCAAGAAGAAACAGTTTTTCCTTCTATTTTTCATCCCAATTACTACATTTTCCTTCTCGGAATGACAGCACAGCTAACTGGGAGAGACTGGTGTGGCTGTGTGTAATCTTTCAGGCCAGGCATGGCTTTTGGGCAACCCCAACCACACTGACTGTGTCTGCATTATTTCTTAAAATCAGGAACAGAGGATCCTGGTTATCGCTTTAGTCGATCTGCACAGGAAAAAAAGGAAGGCAAAATGAGACACAGCTGTGCTTAGCAAGGTTGTGGTTTTGTTCCATGTCTTGTCCAAACTCCCTCCTCCACTCTCCATCTCCTATACACCTGTTAACACTGTAAACAAGCATGACGCAAAAGATACTAAAAATTCCCTTTGTGAAAACCATACCTAGAAGCAAAAATGTAAAGGAGAGCATATTTCATACGAATAATTTATTTTTCTAAAGCATCCCCCCTCATAGCAGCTCTTTACCCCTTGAAAGCTGCCCTGGCCCTCCCATCTCCTACCAGCATGTTTCCACTTTTCCAGTGACACTCAAAACATCTTTGCCTTTGGCCAACAAATGGTGACAGCACCATATGAGCATCATGTCTTTAAAATATATTTGCAAGCTTTAATCTGGCTCTAAATTAGCACGTATCTATCCCTCCCTGCCAAGCACATACACAATCCCCATTAACAGACTGAAGATGCCTGTGGCACCTACACCCAACATCTCTCTTACAGGCATAGACATAAAATCTACAATTTCTGCCTTTTTAGAAACACACTTGTCACTGCAGGGAAAAAAAGAAAAAAAAAGGCTGTTTCAGCTGCATTTTTCTCCTGTGGACCTACGGTTGAACAGATCAGCAGAGTCACATTGTCCATCAAAATTTTGGTCAGAACTGCAGTCTTCTTCCCCTCCAAAGATGTTAGTTCCTGCTCTGCCAATCACTTCACATTTCTATTGAAAATATAATAAATTGCATAGTATTGTAATGCATGCCAATATCCCTGAAATTTCCACTGAAATTTTCCAGGGAAAATTTGAAGCAAAAGCAACTCAGGCAAGAATTCCGCTTGTGTGTTTTATTTGCCCACTGCTTGAGGACAACTGGTCCAGCTTCCCTCATGCTAGACCTTTGTAACCATCTCAGGTGGTCAGTAGGATACTCCTCCATCCAGAACATCTCCAACACCCCAGACAGTTCAGCAACCCTTAGTGTGTGTTTCTGCAGGCCCTCAGCACTTGGTCCCTGAGTGCTGGGTGGTGAGTTCAAGGTTTGCCTCCGCCGTGCATTTTTTTTTTCCCTCTTAAAAAAAATGTGCTGCGTGTGCAGTACCAGAGGCTCTCGTAAGATGGCATTGACAAAATGCTGAATAGAACAGAAAGGCTGACAGCTCAACCATGTTTGCTAAGGGCTTACACGCTGCAAGCTGCCTTTTCTCTTTAGTGTATGGGCGCTACTAATTATAGCCTGTGTTCAGTTCAGTGCTCTTAGTCTCCTTCATGTTATAATTTAGTGGTTCAAAATGAGCCAGATCCACCCTGGCCCTTGTGAGCGCAGCAGAGAGTGAGCACTGGGGTCCTGCAGCTGTGGCTGCAGCCTGTCCAAGCCTTGCCACTGGCTAGGAATTCCCAGTTTGGAGGAAGAAATGAGGAAGAGCTGCAGATCTGGAGAAGAAATGTGGACTAGGATAACATGTTTATCATTATTTGTCAAATAAAATCTCTGTAAGCCTGATTCTGGCTACAAGCTGAAGCATATTGTATTTTATTATAACTCAGGCTAAAGCAAATGTGTCAATTTTTTCACAATTAATCATTCTGTTAATTTCAGGAAAATGACCGGGATCTGATCAAAACCAAAGCAAATCTTGTTCATTTCTTTCAAAATTTATACTCTGGCTATACACAGAACTATAGAATCATAGAATGACTTGGGTTGGAAAGGATCTTAAAGATCAACTCACTCGAACCTCTACCATGGGCAGAGACACTTTCCACTAGACATGCTCTAGTGCCTTACCACCCTCACATGAAAGAATTTCTTTCTAATATCTAATCTAAACCTACTCTCAGTTTAAATCCATTTAACATGCTTAGCATTTCTTCAGATCAGTAGCATTTCTTGAGAGCAACAAGGTCCATGTTCAAAGAGTAAAAGCTCTAAATTTCAGCATATTTTTCATCACCTCTGTGCTTAGAAAAAAAATAAGTGTAATTTTTTTTTAAATAAAAATAATGGTACAAGTTTTCTACCACTCCTTTGTGGTAGATTTTTTACTGACCTAATAAATATCTGAATGACACTGAATTTAAGAGTTTTCAGTCTGTGTTCTCCTCTGGTAGCTGGGCCACAGGAGACATAACTATTACTGCTCCTGTCTACTAAGGGAGATACATCCTCTACAGGCTTGAGGAGGAATGGCATCAAACCTGGAAAAAGAAAGCAGAAGTCCTGTCTGCCTTTACTATATGAGAAGTACAACATATCATCATTGCTGAACTGGGGGAGCTGCTGGGCAATGAGAAAACAACACAAAAGTAATATTGCTAACAAAGCCTCACATCTGCATATTTTAATTGTTCAGTTAATGGGGTTAGATTCTTTCTCAAGGCAACTGATAGCTGAGTTTGTTAATAGTGTGGGAAACAATGTTTTCTGGTCTCTTGGCTAATGAACATGACAGAACTCTCTATTCCTACTAAGAATAAAAGATACCTGCCGACTGAAACTGCAGATGCCATGACACAGGAACAGGAAAGGAAATTTGGTTAAAATTAACAGCCTTTCTCCTTCAACATGCCAAGTACAGGGCTGTATTCTCTTGACTGTAGGTGAAAATGGCCAGTGAGGTCAGGTAAATGCAATATAAAGTATTTCATCCACCAGAGTATTTTACATTGTGACTTTCTTGATTTTGGAGCTTTACAGATATCAGAGTCCCTGGGTCTCCAGCTTTGCTGTAATGCAATGTGTGTATGAAATATTGTATTTCTGGTGCTTGCTTTTAATGGTTTTAATGAATCCTTCCATAGTTTTAATGATTCAAACCCTTTTTTCATTTGAGCTTTTCAATCACTGTCATGATATAATTTCCTTGTTCTTTTCCATCAATCCCTATGCATCACAGGTCCAGCTGAAAGCACCAGACTTCACATATGATAGCAGCCTGCATTGCCTACAAAGTTTCCCTCCCTGTCCATGACCCATTCACGTCCTTCACCGTCACATTTGGCACTACTTTGAGCTGCACTCAGTGTAACTTTGCACTGAGTCATGTTCCAGATTCCAGCATTGTTTCAACCCTACACAATCCAGATGTGGAAATGGAAACTGGGGCAGCAGCAAGGGCTTGGCTTCCCCCCTCTGAGGAAAGGACTGTGCCCTGGGAACTCCATGAAGAACAGGACTGAAGGACCTTGCGTCTGCCTCCAGAGAGACTTCTCTGGAGTTGCTGCCTGTGTAATTTTTCTTTAATGCTTTTGTGTGGAGAGCAGCTTGACACAGCCTGGAGCCATCATCCTCATCATAAAGCCATGGAGCTGCCACAGTACCAGAAGTGACACTGCTCTGCAGCCACCACACAAGAGTGAGAACCATGGCACCCCACCCTCTCAACACCAGCAAACTACAACAGCACACCTTTTATCTCCTAGACCTTGACAGCCTATGGTTCTGCCCATCTCCCAGCCCCACCACCTGGAACCATAAAACATTTACACTGTCTTGGAGGGACTTCCAACTCCCCCCACCAACTAAAGCTTGTCCTAGAGAGGCAGCTCACCAGCACCAGCAGGTGATATCTCTGTTAGGACCAGAGTTCGAGACATTTCGTTAGCCACACCACAGATGAGCTCTGTGTTTCAACCCATTTTCCTGCCCTTGCATCACTTCCCAGCATGCATGGCTTTACTCTGGCATTGTGCTGGAGCTGCTGCTGACAGCTGGATATGTGTCCTAGGTTTTTCCCTAGTGCCAATCCTCTGCTTCCTCAAGTCCCACAGGGATACCTCCCTGACCTTTTCTCTCCAACTCCAGAGCAGGCAGAGCTTTGGGGTATTTCCTCACCATGCACTCTAGTCCAGTGCAGGCTGTTCTAGCACAAAGGGTGCTGGCTGGAGCCCATCACCTCTGTCTGGTTCTTCTGCACCACAGGAAGACTTTCTTTCTGCCTTGCCTCAAAAACTCCTGGATGACTCCTCACCCTGAGCTCATGGGGATCTTTTCCAGCACGTTTTTCACTCCAACAGAGAGTGAAACAGGAACTTCCTCCAGATAGTGGCCCACCCCCCAAGCTCTTTGGGTTCTGGAATTCAAAACCACACATTTGACTGCTTAGGGCCTGACTTCTTCTTCAGTAAATGTAGCCACATGTGAGTCAATCACAGAGGAGTCAGCACTGTGGGACCACCCAACAGGTTTTCTGCATGGGCAGCGTGAGCAGGCACCAAACAAGCTGGGCTGGGTCACTCCCCAAGCATGTATGGACTTGCTGCTGGGAGAGGAGTCCAAGGAAAACACATTCCCCTACCACCACTTGGGTGCCAGGTGTGCTCAGCAGGAACAAGGGGTCACATGCTGTGATTGTGTTTGAAGGACTTCCCAGCCTTTTCATCTCTCGTGGCCATCTCCAGCCTTTCTCTACAGACTTTTTCTGTCCTATACTATGGCAAAACAAGGCATTGCAACCTTCTTTCCTCCATGATTCTCAATATTCTGAAAAACTAATGTGTTCTTATTAATGTGCCATCTAACCTTAACAGCTGCTGACTGAGTTCAGTTTTCAGTTACCAGCCCTTTCTCTTGGATGGTTTTCTGTGCCACACTTTACTCCTACACACTTTTCCTGCATGGTTTCTATGGCAACATGAGTATCTCTCCATCTGCTGTAAATCTCCATTATCATGTTTAGATGCTTGTTATCTCAATCACAAATGCCATTTCCAGGTGTAGCAGGTTAACAAGTTCAGTTTGAAAACCAGGCCAAAACACTTGGTAATTTTTATGGACAAACCTACATAGCCCATAATTTGACTGCTGTTTCCACATAAATTCTGCTTTAGGGATGCTGATACCACACTGTCCTCATCACCAGATCTCCTGTTTGTACCTGCACATTCTAACCAATTCTGGATTAGCTTCATAATTTACAAATTATATCCTTCTTTTTCATTGCAATCTGTGCTACCCTACAGAGTGGGTATATTTGGATTCTGGAAAATCTTTGTAGGTCAGTTGCCTGGAGGTTGATATCTATTTTATAGAAAATTAACTCTAAGTTACCTGTACTGTTTCTCTTCTGGCAAATGCATTTTTTTAGTTCTGCTATAGTCCTGTTGCTTCTCCTGTAAAATCTGTGTTGGATTACAGAAAGCCCTAAAGAGTACAGATGGTTTACAATTGGCTTCTCTGTCTGTTCTGCTTGAATTCCTTAAATTATTTGGAATTATGTAGATTTCTATAGGGCTAAAATCCAGTCTCATTTTCTGCTAAGTACCTTATTGGAGAACTAATTTAAGTGTAAAACCCAAAAAAGTTCTTCCAATATAATCTGATCAGAACCTGAAACAGAGAATTCAACTAAATGAAATAAGTGGAGTGAAAACTTCACTGTTGATTTGTTTTCTAGATCCCATGAGTCAGTAAAAGCAGACTGCAAGAAGTCCATGTAGAAGCTGTTAAGCTGTAAGTAATTTGAGTTGTCAGCTCTTAGGAACAGAAACCGTTATTATTTGTACCTAACATCCTGGAAGAGCTTTTTTGATTTATTACACCCTACCTCAGTATAAATGGATACTATTTCCTATCAATAATTAAAAGTAATTAAGCATACAAATTACATTTAAAATCATGCAAATCTTCCATTTAGAATACAACTCAGGGAAAGCACATGTGCAAAGATTTTCCAGTGGAAAATTAAGGGTAGTTTTGATGGCAATGCAGTCCACGGGGCTTTCTAGTGTAAGGTGAAGGTCAGGTATGGTGCTTGCAGTTTGTGTAGAGCTGAAGTGGTAGATTTTTAATGGTCTGCAAACCAAGACCAGGGAAAGGTTTCTGAGGATGCTCGCATCAGGTGAGCTCATCTCACACACCCGGGCTGAAATTTGGAACCCTTATTCCGAACCTACACAAACTTAACTCTATCTATAGCTTCAAAGGTGAGAAAACCAAATATTTCAGTCCTGCTGACATCAGTCCACAAGGTTCAGGAAAAGAAAAAAAAAGAAACTGTCCTAGTTACAGCGACCAGGACATTTTATCACTATGTGGGAGTAACCAAAACTGTGTATTCTACACTCTCTGTGTAATTTCTCATGAATTATTAATAATGGATTGTTAGCAGCAGCTGCCCAGGGCACACTTCACACCTCAGGCTACAAACTGGGTGTTAAAGGACCCTGTGAGGCAGAGGAATGTTTCTGTCTTCACACCAGTGACTCAGATGTGATAACTCCCCTCTAGGGAGGTATCAGCACCTTCACACCCAGCCTGAGGGGTCACGTCTGATAATGAGCCATAAGGGACTGGCACAATAGGCAGTTGCAATGACCTAGACCATCAAAGAGTCCAAAAATACCTCATGACTCACAGAGTTAAATCACCCATTGTGGAACTCCCCACTCTGGGGGAGGTACTGGGCATTCCCACCTGAACCTGAGCATATGTAATCTTGGGGGTTTGGGACTTCTGGTACCACTCGTGGGATCAAGAGGAATACCAGAACCTCAACAGGACTATGACTGCCACTCTCAACAAGCCTGTGACCGTCATTCTCACCAACAGGTTTTCCTTTGCTTTTACTTTGTACTCAGGGGGACTATGTGGCACTCAGCACAGGGGCCGGTGAGCTCCATTCTGTTTGTGCCCCAGGGTGCTGGGTTATATCTCTGTTTTTTGTGAGTTAAACCCACTTTTTCTCTGTGTCATTGTATTTACTGTAATATTTTTAGTAAATTGTAACTCTGACTCATAATCTCTCTTGACTTGGGTTCATTTCTCCCACCAGTTTACCTTTAAACCAGCACAAAAACAAACCTCAATTTTCAAGTCCTCTTTCCCTAAACTCTGAAACCTGCATTCCTTAAGATGCTGAGGAATGATGCTGTCTGGTCACCACCACAGGTAGTGCAAAATCACTATTCTGCTTTGCCATCAACTAGTCACAAGACAGAAGAGGCTTCTTGAATCCTACTTCACAGGATATGAACTGTTGTGTAGACAGTGCAGGACATCTCAGGAATATGCAGAAAGTCTAGTGAAAAGAAGGGGAAGGGAGTGATATGCAGAGAAAATTGTACGTCGAACATCCAAAGTTAAAGGGAACAGCTCAAAATCAAAACAAACCAGATCTGCACAGGGAAGGAAAACAAGAACATAAGCTACATGATTACAAAGGAAACAAAGAAAAGCACTGCCCACAACAACAGCAGGGCAGATACATAAAAGCTAAAGGAATATATTGCTTCAGACTCCTTATGAAAAAAAAAGTAACTAACCCCAGAGAGTAGAGGCAGCACACTTAACGGGCTAAAGGGCATGGATATGGAAATTATTGTGTCACACAGCAACAAAACTCAAGGGCTCTTTACCTTTCACTTCTGAAGACTGAGTAATCTCTATCACTGAAATCTTCAACCTTTTCTAGAGGAAATGTTAGCCGTGAGTAACAAAAGACATGAATGGAAGGAGGAAATGGGTTAAAGTGTAGGTTAGGCACATTATATGTAGACCTGCCTGATGATGTATGTGAACAAAGGAAAAATAATAAATCTTATCAACATGGACTTTGGTAAAGCATTTGATTTGGTACTACCTAGATAATTATTAGTTAAACTCAAGTAGATGAGGATTAACATGAACACTATAAAGTGACAAAGGAACAGAACTGGCAGTGAAAACTGCTGATGGGGCTGAGAGCAACATTACAGGACTGGAGGAATCTGTCTTAGTAATTTCCTTAGTTTACAAGTGAGGTAATGAAATTTGCTAATGGCAAAGTTGGTAGATATTTTCAATACAGAGAAAATCCTACAGGACAAATTATATGACTGTTATGCCCTAATAGCAGACATGGGATGAAATCCAGCACACAGTGCAGAGACATGTACTGAGAGATTGAGAATATTTCTGCTGTAAATTAGAATTTATCCACTATGAACAACAGAAGAGGAAAAGCATGGATGAGATGCAGCTATTAAAAAGATAAATGCAGTCTTACATGTAGCAAACATGTACTTTCAGGAACAGTAAGTAAATATATACAAAACACAGGCTAAAATTCAACTGAAAATTTTGGACATCATTCAGGTTATTAGTGTTCAGTAAGCCTGAATTCATCCTGGAACAGGTACAGAGAAATGACATCCAGATAATCAGAGGAATACATAGGGAGCATGTCTTGCTGAGCTTGGCAAAGTGAATGGTGAGAGGGGATCTGATTCCTCTTTGTAAGTACATTTGGGGTTTTAAGCAAGCAGAGAGTGAGAATAAGCACCAGGGGAGAAGAATCATTCATTTATAGACAGTACTTGTGCTAGAGCAGATGGGCATGAGCTGGGTGTAAAAGAGGGAAAAGAGCTCTCACTGTGAGGGGAGTAATGGACTCAAACAGCTTCTCGGTAGGAGAAGATGGGGCAAGAAACTCAGTATACATTTTAAGATGTATACTGAGTTTGGCATTTCTCAGTCACATTTTTCAGAGTGTTCAGAGACTGCATTGCTACCGCTGAAAGATCCACACCTGGCTTAGAAAAAACTCCTCTTGGCTGCCCTGGATTTGCTGCACTGGCAGTGGGGTTTTTCCATTTGCAAAGGAAAACTGTTCAGCTGTGTAATCCCTGGCTGCTGCGTGTGCATGACCCATTAGGTGTATAAGATCAGGTGAGTCTGGGTGGGAGTGGCCTTGAGAGAGTTGTCTTTAGGCTTCCTATTATGTAGACTGAGTTTTTCTGTCTGTTATGTACCAATGACTTACACTTCAGAGACAGCTTCCTGGGCTTATGTGAAAAACAAACATGGAGCTTTCATGGGAAAGAGCAGATCCTCCTCACTGCCTGATGAAACAACCGTCGTCAGCATCCACCACTGTGTGCTATATGGTTCCAGGGCTCTGGAATTTGACAAAGGACCCCTTTCTCGGGGCCATTCTGTCATGTCCCCACACAACACACCACAGAGCCAGCCTTGACATCCAAACCTGACAAGTAAAATTGCCTACAGACCACCTGAAACAGTCCTTTGGGAGTGAATGCTTCTCTATCCATCTCCATGGAGCAATAACTGCACAAATACAGAGGAGAGTTCAGCAGCAGCACAAGTTACCTACTTCCACAGCCAATTAGTCTCACAGATGGATAAACTAATGCTTACACTCACAGTCCTAGGCTGTGTCCTCTGCTCTTGACAAGTGCTGCTGTATCCATCTGCCTGCTTGTCCCCTGCCAGCTTCTGTGCACTCACCAAATGTTCACTGCAACTGGAATGTGGAGGGCACATAAATCCATCAGTCCAGAGGTCACCAAACTGATACAGTTCCCCTTTGTAATTAAAAGCTTCCACATTAAGATAGATGAAATTGTTACAGTTTGCAATACTTATGTACTATATAAAACAGAGCTGTTTTCTGTGGCATGCATTAAATGCATAAGCCAGTGCTTCAGTAAGTGTGTCTCCTTTGTAGGGCCTGGGGACTCATCAGGACAGAAGAGCTTGCAACAAGCAAACAGTCTCAGGGGATGAACGGGGCAAGAAGGATGATGGCCCCTCCTCACCTCCATTTGAGATCTTCACAAGGGGAAGATAATTTAAAGGGAGGAGAGTGAAGGGACACAGAAGAAAAAGCAAATCATGGTGAACAAGCAGAAGACTGGAGGAAATGTACCTGGAACCAGAGAAAGGCTCTTGTGCCTCGGCTGTGCTCAAACTGTGCTTGCAGGAAACATCTCTTCTCGCAGTCCCCATTAGGCTCCATACATGCCCAGGGTCCCAGATACACCTCCCTTTTCAGCAGTCTGGTCATTTTCTCAAAATACTGTTTTCCAGGATTTTGCCCTAGTGTTTGGTTTTGGTTTTTTTTAAGTCCCCAAATACTCACCACCATCAGGATGCACTAAGTAGCTGAGCCAATGAAGCTGACAGCAGGCGAGATGAACATATGTGTACCTGCAGAAACACCCACGGGCTTCTCCAACGCTGGCAGCCAGGCTCCCTTTGTGAATCACAGAGTCAGGCGTCTGTGTCCCACGGAGCCAGGAACCCACTGAGCCACACTCTGGTGCAAGGGCAGCAGATGTGGTCACTGCTGAGCCTAGAGACTCCCGTCGGGAAGCGAGTCTGGGCCCAGCAGGATGAGGAGAAGCAGGAGGGTAAGAGCAGGGAAGGTGGCAAATGCAGCATTTTGGCTTGAAATGAGAGAGAAGGACACTTTGAAGAGGAGACAGGGTGTACTAGAGTGCTGAGAGATAAAATCTGGTCATTTGTAGGGCGTTATGCATGATTAAACCACCTAGAGGAAATGGACAGCATTGTTTTGTACTTTCTTGCACTTATATCTGATGTCCCATATTAAGAACTGTGATACAGTTGATTATTTATCAGCTAAATCTGTCTCTGTAAATGCGCTAAGCCCTTCCCTGTTGTGCTCCTTACATGTCTGTGGGGCAGGACAGGTGGGACCTTGACATGTCTCTCACCACCCCGAAGGGGCTCAGCTTGTGTCCCTCCCAGACAGTGCCACACTACCCACCCTGCAGAAACCTTCGGGAGGCTGCCGGTGGGTGGCAAAGTCACACCCCACGAAAGGTGCATGCCTGCCTTCCTTCCCCACGCAGGTCCTCATCTCCCTTCCAGGGCACCGAATCCCCCCGCTCCCAGCCGACAATCGCAGGGCATCCCCCGGCGCAAGGAGCGGCAGAGCATCCGCGGGTGGAGCCGGGGCGGACCGGGCGCTGTCCCCGGGGCCGCTGCCCGCTGTTGGCCGTCCCTCCCACATCGCCGGGGGCCGGGCCGAGCGGCAGGGGGGGGGGTGG
>VXAU01001192.1:203725-234992 GCA_013399695.1 Formicarius rufipectus
AGCCGAGCCGAGCCCCGCCGGGCGGCACTCGCAGCCCGCACCATGTCGCCGCTCCGCATCTGCATCGTCGGCTCGGGGAACTGGTGAGTGCCGCAGCGCTGGGAGCGGGGGGGTTCTCCGTTTACCCTTCTCCATTTCCCCCCCGCCGCTATTTCTTTCCTTTTTTTCTTCTCTTCCCCCCGCCGCGGTCGGGGGCTTCGCAACAGGTGCGGTGCGGGGGAGCATCTCCGTGGTCCTGAAACTGCGACCCCTGCCCCGTCCGGCCGTGGCTTGTGGGCTCCTGGGGCAGGGGCCGTCTTCCCCCCGAGATGCACCAGCCCGTGAGGACTGGGAGGAGTGATGCGCCTGCATCACCCAGGTGTGCGAGCCGCTTAGAGCCAGGGGACAGACACCGGAGAGGCTCGGAGCTGCAGCTCTGCCGCTGTGTGTGCCTGCGGCAGCGCCCAGACAGGTCAGGTTGTAGCTTTCGGCAGTGAGGAGCAGCGATGCACAGGAACCGGGGCACAGCATTAATTTAAAGCCACGATGTATTGGAAGCTTTCACTTCCATCCTACTCAGCGTGTTCTTTTGCATCTTGGTCCAGACACAGCCTTGTGTTCAGGTGTCCCGTTTATCCATATCCCCAATCTTCTCAATACATTTCCTACTGCTTAATCCTTTCTAGCATGGACAAAAGCATAGCTCTCTAGAGTGTTTTGGGTCTGAAAGACCCCACTCAGTAAACCCATCTCACAGGACTTTGCATCTTAATTTTCTTATATTTTCTGTAAGCTGAGCACAAACAAACAGACCAACATGTACGTGCATGAGTTTGGGATTAGCAAACCCAGCCTCCAGGTAGTTTTGAGGATTGTTTTTGTACAAGGAGAACAAGCTCCTTAAGATTTTTAGAATATCTGACAGGTAAGTGGAAGCAAATGCCAAAAAAAAATCAATAGGTGAGGGAGTGGTTGCTTGTGAGCTGCTGAGAATACAGCAGAGTTAAACCACAGCTCTTTGCCTTCCTGCCTTGCAAAAGCAAGCCACTGCTTTCTGAGCCTCCAGTGCATGGTCTTGCTGGATCGCAGGCTCTTTGGGCATGACATCTCTCAGACACAGCCTTTCATATCGAACTGCACAGCTAAGTCCTCCAGCTTTCAAACATCTGGCTTTCTCTGGCCTTGTCATTTGTTTCTACATCATTTCAGGACAGGCGTCCCTCTCCCTGCCGCTTTCTTTTCCCTCACCTGCCCCTTCCAAGCCCCTCAACAGCCATGACTATGTTTGGGAGTCAGTTTAAATCTTTGGTCAACCCACAGTCACAACCTTCATCATTCTTTTGATGCACCCTAAGGGACTTCCCGCCTTTCCCAGGCTGTTCCCTTCCCATAAGACATACTTGGAAGTCACTTAATTGTGCTCTTTCAGATCTGTACCCAAGAAAGTTCTCTGTTTTTCCACATGTATCTACAAACTTGGAAAGACACCGAGACCCCAGCTCATTCAATACTCTCTACTTACACATACTGCATGTCTTTCTGGGCCCAGTTCTTGCTTCCTACTGTGTACATAGACTGTTAAATCCTCAGGAAGGAGATAAACCTTGTACTCTGATGTTTGAATCACATCTATTCATAGCCTCGGTGGCAGAACAGGTTGTTTTAGCATCATGTAGAAATACAATGTTTACTTTTGGCAAACATTTTTTTTCCTATGTTCCTCCTGAATATTTGGGTGGCAGTTCAGATCCGTGCTCTTGAGGCTTTCCTGCAGCTCATAATCATCGTTGACACGTGACACAGCATGTTGCAAAAGCTCATGTCAGCTGCAGAAGTTCAGCAGGTCATGGGGACTTGCTAAGTCAACACTGCTAGGAGGCTCATGAGTGATATGGTTGAGCGAAGCAAGTGCTGCTCTGCATTTTGTGGTTGCCAGTCAGGTGCAGGAGGGTTTGTGGGTACATTTATCATGGTTCAGTTATCTGCTTTTAAAAACAGAGGTTTAACTTACTGTCTGGCCCCTCAGAGGCCAAAAGCTCTCCCAGGATTAGATTCATTTGGATTGCAGAGTCCTCAGCAAAGATCCAGCTTGAACTGGGTGCTTGTCTTCAACATGGGCAGACAGCCAGGCTTTTTATGGAGGTTCATGGAAGGAAAACAAGAGCCAGCAGTCATAAATTGAACCAGAAGAGATTCTGACTCAGTATCTAAAGAGAATAAAAAAACAAAAAAAACCTGAGAACAATAAAGCACTGGGGCAGGTTGCCCAGGGAGGAGGTGGTCCTTGGAGACTTTTCAAGACTCGACTGAACAAAGACCTGAGCAACATATCTGAACTCAGTGTTGTTCCCATGCTGGAGACCTCTCATGGTCCCTTCAAATCTGAGCAGTACTATAATGTATAACTATATAATTTATATAACTATAAGCAGTACTATAAGAGACTGGAAGAAGACATCATCTTCAACCATCTAAAGGAAAATGACAATACTACACCCTTATAAAACAGAAATGGGCTTAAATTGCAGTGAGAGACTTAGGTTAAATGTGAGGAGGACCTTTCTAATGTTAAGGATAGCAAACTCCTGGGACAGACTAGTTGGGGAATAAAAGAGACCTGGAGCCACTGAGGTCTCTAATACCTCATTGGAAAAACTATTAGGAATTGCTTAAGTCTATTTGCCTGCCCTGTACAGAAGGAAGTGACCAGCTGCTTCCTGGGCTCTGTTAAGCTCATTTTTTTACCAGATATATGGTACAAATACTTCCATATTCACAAATACAAATAATGGGTCTTAGTTGAATTACTCTATATCAAAGATTTCTCATTATACTGGTAGGAAATCTCCAGACAAAAACTTTCTTTTTCTTAGCAATGTGTGAATCGCTTCCAACATGAATTAACATAATTGAGGAAAAAAATCTGACTGGCAGTTTTCAGTTTTTAAAATTATCTAAATGGAGCTCTCTGGCTTCTATTAATCTTCACTGAATTGAGTTTTGGAGAAAAGAAAACAAATCATGGCAAAGTCTTTATATGTGAGTGCCCCTGGTTTTGTTTGCAGAACCAGCACTCTTTTGCCAAGCCTGTGCAGTGCACAGAACACAACCTTCACAGACAAAGCAATTCTTCATCCCAAGGCTGATCAGTGGTGACTGAATTCTAAATGGCATCAGTAGAAGAAAGCATCAGGGTTTGAACTGTTTGATAGTTCTGAGGTGAGGTATTTTCCCTGATGACTACTCAATGCCTTTTAAACATTAAGCTCTTTCTCCCCCATTCATTCATCTAAAGAGAAGCCAAAGAAAAATACTGTCATTGTATGGAGCTACTTTTATGCCAAAGATACTTTCACTGATGGGTGATCAATAGGTAAATAGTTGGGTGGCAACATCCAAGTACAGTGGTAATGGCAGCTTTGCTAGAAGATCAGATTTATCTACTGAGAGTTGTGATTCCCACTCAGGATTTCAGCGATTAGAGATGGAGTCTGCATCTTTAAAGAGAAAATCATGTGTTCTTGGCACATAGCTAGACAAGTTATTGTTATGGATAGGCTTGAGGTGTAAGTTCATCATCCAGGTTGTGCTGGACAACCTGGACAATGAATTTAGCTCTGAAGTTTATAAAAACAAAGCCTTTTCTTGTGTGGAGTCACAACTCATCCTCAGCTCAAGATTTGATTGTGCTCTGTTGATAGCATGGCAAGAGAATCACAATATAAGTAATTTTGTAAATAATACGAATGTATGTATATAAATAATATGAACATATGATACAACTGCATGCCTTTCTTTCAAAATAGCAAACTCTTAAAGGTTCACCCCTAAAACATTTCTCTAAATACTGTAAAGAACCAAACCAAATCATCCCTCACAAAACAAAATCAAATCCCAAAACAAAAGAAAACCTCCAAACCAACAAAAACCCAACAACAAAAAAGAACAAACAAAAACCCAAAACACAAGACTAATGCATTACGATAGCTCAGGATATAGTCAGCACTTATCTTAGTAGGATTTCTTTATCATTAAAGATTAAACCCTTAGTCTTTTACCACTTACTGAGCAATTCAACTTTATGCAAACCTGTTTTATCAAAAATATAGGTGAGCCAAGGAAAGCCAGTTACAATGGGGTTTCCCTTTGAAGCACTGACAGCACAGACCTACCTGGACTTTGTCTTGGATATTCTTTGGAACTTTATCAGTTCCAGAAAACATAGCAGAGCTATATCCTGCTCATGTTTCTCCTTGCATGCATGTTACAAGTGGGTCAGAGGACAAGTATTGCAACTGGATCTTCTTTTTCAGTTGTGCTAGTAAACTGACCAAAACTTGAAATACTAGAGTAGCTTTAAAATGGAGAGAAGGAACAGAGGACTAAAAATAACCACCCCTCTTCCACACATAACTTAAAAAGCATTAAGCAATAGTTCCAATATTTTTTTGCAGGGTCTTTAATTCTCTCTTGCCAAGAAAATGAATGTTTGCAAGGCTGCAGTGGTGATGGCAAAGTAAAATTATTGTCTGACCTAACCTCAGATCAAAAAATGCTCAGCATGACTCAAGAAGAGTAAACTGGATGGTTAAATTATCCTCAGGCTGCAAGTATTACAGATCCTGTTACAGTGATAATTAGAACAATAAATAAAAAGAAACCATCAAGTTGAAATGTTGAGTTTTTTCCGAGGATTTAGTGCTTACGTAAAAAAAACCTGCTTGGTTATGGGTAAGAAAGTGGGATGCATCTATTATAGATGAAATGCACGAACACTGTCACAGTGAGATCACTCAGCACTGCTTTACCATCTGGATTATTTTACATTTGCTGGTCTTCAGGAAAAAAATAATTATCTGAGGAGAAAGAGACATTTTAATCCCAGACATTGTATTTTTAGTACTGCTGATGGTATATCACACTCCTGCTGTATAGCCTTCAATATGACTTCAGATCCCTTATTACAGTTACGTTTTCCCTCATTCTACTTCCTGTTTTTTTAAACTTGAGGGGCTTTTGATGGAGGGTGGTAGATAAAGCTCTCTGAAAAATGTTGCAAGCACCTGAACAGCTTTATAACACAGGCCTTTTATGAGTTATGATGTTGAAAGTACTTTGTTTTTCCAGTTCACAATAAGACTACTTTTCATCTTTTAGTAATGTTTTTTTTTTTAACTTTTAAAGGGGATCAGCCATAGCAAGAATCATTGGCCAAAATGTCCAGAAGTCCAACAAATTTGATCCTACTGTCAAGATGTGGGTGTTTGAAGAGATCATCAATGGCAGAAAACTCTCAGAAATAATTAACCAGGAACATGAAAATGTTAAATATCTGCCTGGATACAAGATACCCCCCAATGTGGTAAGTTGAAAAAAAAACTAAAAATCAATGAATTTTTTTATTTTCTTTTAATAAGGGAGGCATCATCTGAGAAAATTAAAAGTTGGAAGCATTTCACTGCTTCATTCTGATTTTCACCTAACTCACTTCTGTAATTTGTCTTATATGTCACGTTCAACTTCAAACACCCAACTGTGTCTGTGCTGGTGACGCAGCATCCTTCTCTCTGGCAGACATCAGCACAACTCTAGAAATGACAGGCAGAGATCTGCCTACACAGAGCTGAGATACTTCCAACCCACAGCATCTTCTGGAAAAAAGGGAAAACTACTGCTCTCCTTTCTTCTGAAAAGGAAATCAACAGAACAGCTTATGGCTGTGGCTTACAAGGAGATGAGTAATAACCTGTAGGCTCGTGGGTGATTTCAGGACACCTATAATTAATAATGCTCTAAATTCCAACAAAAGATAAGGTATTTAATTTTCACAGACATTTAAAATACCAATTTATGCATCTCAAATTAATCAGCTTAGATAATTTACTGCTACTGAAGCATGCAAGATGAGGGTTTTTGGCTGTTCAGGATTTTGCCAAATGACACTGTTTTGTGAGTTAAAGAAAGTAGTACCAAGTTTCTGGAAGAGTTGCAGTTGTAAAGGGAAGTTAAGACAGTGCACATGATGGTCTCCTTGCTTGGGAGTGGTTATATTTAGTACTCCATTTAGTGCTGCAAGTGCATATTTGCACTCCTGGTGTTTGAACTTGGCACACAATTCTCCTGGGTTACAACTGAATTGTCACAGTTGTTTTTACAACCCTCCAATGGACCAACAGGCTTATCCTTGTCAATCGAGGTCAGCCTCACCCTGCTTAGAGCAAAGTCTGAGGCTTCAGCAGCAGAAATTATCTGGTTGCAGTAGAGCCTGGAGGGACCCTCACACCATCTCTGAATGAGAAAAATACCCAAACAAACAAGCTCACTTTATCCTTGCATTGCTTTGCAGCATTTTGGACAGACAGGAGCCCTGCCTGTACAACAGTGCCAGCCTGTGCCCTGCTGTTTTCCCAGGGAAGCAGCCTGGCTGGCAGAGGTCTGATTCTCCTGCTGGGAATCCCACTTGCTTAAGGCTGTGTGCTCCAAGGCTGCGTGCTCCAAGGCTGCATCCAAGAGTGATGTTTTCTCCAACTGTAAACTGCTTCTTCTAGCAGGCTCAAGTTCACCTGCTGTTGCCTCTGTAGCCTGGCTTGAATTGTTCTGAGTGACACCAGTATTTGGAGGAACATACAGCTAGCAATTCACTCAGCACATTGTGTAGGTTTTTGTAACTACTAGTAAAATTATTATATATTTTTTAAAAAGTCACATAACCACCCAAAGATGATGATAATATCTGCCTTTTAGTTTTTATTGTTTATATTACTTCTACTATAATATCTATTTTAATATTATATTGTGTATTATTGAATAGCTGTGGATGTATGGAGACTAAAGACTGTAAAAAGAGGCTCTACTTTACCACCCCAGTTTGCTCTGGTGCTCCCCTGTGCTACCACTTATTTCATAAGAAACATATGGGGTTGTTCAATGTCTTCAGGAACCACCTCAAGGAGCTGAACCAGCAAAGGGGCTTCCCAGGACACTACAAGTTTAGAAAGTGTACCATCTTCCCCAGATTAACCACATAGGGCTGGGACAAATTTTTTAAAAATTATAAAAAATCCAAATCTAAGATAATTTGGGTGCTTTGGATATTTCTGAAGATATCTGTAGCTACTCAGATTGAATGCTGGCAGCTATGCCACAGGGCCATGTGGTTAAAATTAAGGACATGTGCACTGCATCTGCCATGGCTTTGGCATGTTGGTATCTTTCAAAGACTGGGATTCCTACCTGGGACTCATTTTGGTTGTCATTCTTGTCCCAGGTGGCTGTACCAGACGTCACTGAAGCAGCAAATGGGGCAGATATTTTAGTGTTTGTTCTGCCACATCAATTTATTGGACGAATCTGTGACCAGATTGCAGGACAGATAAAACCCGGGACATTTGGGATTTCTCTGATCAAGGTAAGTTGTTGTCTCCACAATAACCAATCTGTACAGAGTAAATAAACAGCCTCAACTTAAGTGTAGGATCTCCACAGAAGCATTTCTCCACACAAGCATTTCTTTTTTCAAGAGTTAAAACTTATCTGTGTCTGCCAGCCCTTCTGCTGCTCTCGTAGCTGTGGAGAGGGAAGGATGGGGCAACCCATCCGGGCTAAGAGTATCTGTCTTTGCCAGTCATCTTTGGCCTGGAGCAGTTCCCACTTGAACCAGCAAGGAGGTAAAAAGGGACAGAGGGAGGGCTGCATAAAGCTGGTGCTGTTGCCAGAAAAAATACTCAACAGACTACAGCCTCAATTAACTCTTAGCTGAGAGTGCTGAGTTAAAGGGCCTCTTGCAAGTACATGCTAAAGCTGTTCTTGGCAGCCTTTAAACAGCACACGAATGATTTTGCAAAACTAAAGCACTTTCAATCTTGCATGAACTAAGGAATGTCTTTTTAAGGTTAGAGGTATCAAATTATCATAACATTAAAAAGGAATTAATATTTTAAAGAGAATGTCAAACTAAAAGCCAGAGGCACAGCATAGGAATATACTTCTTCTTTTGACTGCATTACAGGAAATAACCCATTTAAAGTTGTAATGAAAGAAATGTAATTCAGGTTTTCAGACTGCAACACCAGCTCTTCCCCTTTTATATTTCCCCCATAGAAATTATATCACAAGCAGCAGTAAGCAGAGGAGAGGAAGAAAATTCCTCCAAATATACCACTTTCTTTAGCTTAAAAAAACCCCACTTAAGTAAAAAAAAACAACCCACAGTTCAGAATACTCCTTAATACCAAAGAAACAATCAGATTAATACAGAAAAAGACACTCCTTAGAGGCTTTTTTTAAAGATCTGGTTCTGTACTACAGGAATTTGACAGAAAGGAAAAATACAGAATCAAAGAAAACAAGTCTTGGGAGAGCAGCACTGGATATGAGGCCTCTTGCAGGGTTACCTCAACTATAACTCCTCCCTGAACCTGCCTTGATTTTGCAGTTATGAAAGTACAAATCCAGAGCATTTGTATTCATGGCTAACACATCCCATTTTTTCCAGTTAAAACCAGAGAGCTGCAGGCAATACAACACCTTCTATTTTACCAGTGCTCTGCTGCTGTTATTTTTGTATTCTAATACCTTGGCTTTGACTATTGTCTTTTATTCAGGGGATTGATGGGGGTCCTGATGGCCTGAAGCTCATCTCTGACTGCATTCGAGAGCACCTGAAGATAGAAATCAGCGTGCTTATGGGGGCCAACATAGCCAAAGAAGTGGCTGATGAGAAGTTCTGTGAAACCACCATTGGTAACTATTGCAAAGAATCAATCAGAGCTGCTAGCTGGGGTTTAATGTCACCTGTGGCTGGGCAACAGGATAACCTCTGGAGGAAACAGGGGGCTCTGACAGGTCTCAGGTGGTTCCCAATTGGAGCAGTGCCTGCTGAAGGCAGGATTATTTCCAGAGTTCCATGCTGAAAGGATCAGATTCCAACTGACAGTGGGTTTTTCAGTGCTGAGAGCTAATTTAATCCATTAAAAAAAAAATCACATCTTAATCCTGTTTCTGTAAGAGTTGGCAGGAGGCACCTTTTGTGTCCATAGAGCTCCACATGGAGTACCTTGACTGTTGATACACTATACAGTCTAGATAGAGAAGTGTAATCAGAAGCTCCTATGTGCTCACTCTCCCAGAGGTGCATTTCTCCATCTTCAAATTTCT
Source organism: Formicarius rufipectus (assembly GCA_013399695.1). Lineage (NCBI taxonomy): Eukaryota > Metazoa > Chordata > Aves > Passeriformes > Formicariidae > Formicarius > Formicarius rufipectus. The sequence continues at coordinate 212,861 of VXAU01001192.1, forward strand.
TTGTTTGGAAAAAAATTCCAGTAACATTCTGTTCCTTCCTCCCATTCAGACTGCTTGCCAGGACACAGACTTAGATCCTCCCAGAACTGGGCCTGACCTGATTTCGAAAGTTCATCCAGTAATTTTTAAAACCCATTGATTTGTAAAGTCAGTCAAAATTAAAGGTACATCCTTCTATAGCTAGGGAGGCAAAATAAAAATAAATTGTGTTGCAATGGTCTTTCTTTGCCTTGCAAATGTTACAATAATAGTGAAAACTGTACCAGTCGGGTAGTTGTTGCTGGCAGAGCAACGAGGCCCAAATAGGACTAAACATGATTAGGAGAGCTGAACTATATTAATTTTCCTGGGAGAATTTAACTTCTGCTGGCCTTTTTTGAAGCCATGTTGTGATGATCACTGTGCAGAGAGCTTTGACCCTTACTTCTGTCCTCATAGAAAGCCACACGGCCCAGAAACAGCCATCTCAAAGAGAACTGGTGTTGTGAAGAACAAGAAGCAAACCTTAAGTTTCTCATGAAATAGAAACCCCCCAGCTACCAGAGTGTGGTGCCCCAGGCTAGTAAAATCATTGCTGAGCTGTCCCTGAAGCTTAAGCTACCTCGTATAAAACTGAAGTGAAACGCCATTCAAGAGTCTTTGCCCACCTGGCCTGGGGCTCTCTGGATCAAGGCAAACCTCAGCCCCTTTACCACTAAGGGCTTGGGTGAGCATTGTATTGACATGATATGTGTCCTCCGTGGAACTGGTAGGAAAAAGCTTCCAGCAGGGCACACATTCAACTTCATTATCTGTGGATGCTCCTGTAATTGGAAATAAATTGTGCGCTAATGATCAGCACCCCATAATAGCACTTCGCAGTGACACAAGTATACATTTTCAAAGCAGAAGTTATATCAGAAAGCACAGGGAGTGGTTTACAAATAACACCTTTTGCAAGATCTGTGGTTGTACAAGCTTTCTCAGGCAAAATGCTGCATTAGGGGCCATTTACTTTTAAGCTTTTTAAAATGTTTTTAAGGGATGTTGAGCAGTGCTCTGGGGCTTGCCTACATTTAACAGTCTTCCAGCAGTGGGAATTGCTGTCACACAAACCTTGCTTTAGCAACACCCAGTTTGGGATGACAAAACCTGAAGTGGTCTCTGGAACCTTATTTCAAGTTAAGATAAATTGTGTGCACTCTGAAACATTGTGGAAACACTCTTTCATCCTTCCTCCACACAGGGTGCAAAAACGAAACACAAGGGGAAATCTTTAAAGAATTAATGGAGACCCCCAATTTCAGGATTACCGTGGTGCCTGACTCCGATACAGTGGAGCTTTGTGGAGCCTTAAAAGTGAGTGATTCCTCAGATTTCTCATTTCAACACAATGTTCTGTTAGGGCCAAATTCTACCCTCACCTGACTCTTCTGTAAGCCACAGGGTCTAATTTGAGTCCTGTCACCATGTGATTGAGTGTAGACAAGATGCATAGTTCACGTACCAGTTTTTCAACCTGTAAAACAGGGAAAATTTACTTAGAAATGTAACTGCTGGTAGAGCATTTCAAAATAATTGTATTTTTATTTTACCAAAGGCACCTCTGCTTCTGAGGACAGAATTTAGTCCACCATGTTCTGTCTGCATGTTGCAAGCACATGGAACAAAGACTCTTAATATATATGGTAGTCCACTAATAATTATTTCCATGATTCAAATACTGTCCTGCTAGAAAATTCACATCTGAAGCAATGCTCTGTGTTGGCAGCACATCTGTGTGGCATTCAGCAATGCCCACATAGAGATCCCAGGTTAGATCAGATCAGAAATGACACCAAAATCACTAAGTCTCCAATGAGGGGGCAGCTCAGTGAGATTTGAAGTTTGCTTCTATATGTGCTGAAAGTGACTTTAAACTGTGATCTTTTTTACTTCTTAATACATTCAGTCATTTATACTTCAATAATTCACCTTTCCATGGAGGAGTGGGGATTATGGCTAGGAAAGAATTGGTCCTGTTTAACTTTACATGAGCTACGCTTACTCAGAGACTTATTTGGGACTTGGAATTGGAAGGTGGAATGGAGAGGTCAAGAACAATAGTGAGGAGTTGTAAAAGTGTTCAGGATCCTGAATGATATGTTCAGAGTAGAAAAGGGCAATTCAACTGATGATTTTTGTAGGCAAGTCCAAAATTTGATTCACTGCAGCACGTACACAGAACTTATGCCCGCTCAAATCACAGACCCACAGAGAAAACCTAGAAAGGCATGAATCTGTGTGGGATATTTTAGTCAAACAGGAAGGTCAGTGAGTTCTGACTTGGAACTAGCAGAAAAATAAAATATTAATTGCATATGTGCTATGTGATTGCAGTATCAGTGTATAAAACAAGCTGTTTTAATTTTTGCCCATGGGAATAACAGTAGATATTTTATAAAAATCTTCTGGAAGTTCAGTGACTTTTGTTTAATGCTGTCTGACCACTTTCTTCATAAGCTAAACTTGTGGCCATTTGAAATTGAACCTTGTTCTGATGAAGACAGATTTGTAGGATTTTCTTAGAGCTTGGTGCACACCTTGCCTGACTGTTTCCTTCCCTCCTGTTTGCAGAACATCGTGGCAGTGGGAGCTGGGTTCTGCGATGGACTGAGTTTCGGTGACAATACCAAGGCAGCAGTTATACGCTTGGGCCTTATGGAAATGGTGGCCTTTGCCAAGATGTTCTGCAAGGGACCAGTGTCAATAGCCACCTTTTTGGAAAGCTGTGGGGTTGCTGATCTGATCACTACCTGCTATGGGGGACGCAACAGAAAAGTAGCAGAAGCTTTTGCTCGTACAGGAAAAGTAAGGAGGATTTTGAAATATTTTATGCTAACGCATGAAGAAATCCTTCTGTGTTTTAAAGGCATCATTTGCTGTTTACCTGCTTGATAACTGCAGGTATTGTAGCAGTTTCCCCTCTGATCCAATTAATCAGTCTTCTCTCTTCTAGTCCATTGAGGAACTGGAAAATGAGATGCTGAATGGACAAAAACTGCAAGGTCCTCAGACCTCAGCTGAAGTCTACAAGATATTGAAACAGAAAAATATGCTTGATAAGTAAGTGCTTTGAGTTAAAAAATCAACTGAATCAACAGCAAATTATGAGTGATTAGTGGCCTCCTTAGCAGCACCTGTGTTTAATTATCCTGTTCATTTCTGCAGCAGCTATTTTCTACATCTTGGGCCACCATTAGAGCCTTGCCTGACTCATTGCCATGGTCAGTTGAATGGGTTGAAGGCTGAGCAGCATTAGAAGAAACAAGCCACTGATAGAGTGGGTTCAGGGGACATTGTTAGTGTCTAACAGAAGACAGAGAAATGTGACTGGAATGGCAGGGAAAACAGTCACAGAATATTCCAAGTTGGAAGGATCATCATGTCCAACTCTTAAGTGAATATAGGAAACAAAAGAAATAATAATGTAAAAATCCTCCCAGACATCCCCATCCCCCAAGCAAGACTGAAAGCCATATGCAGAGTCAGCCTTTGAGTTCAATCTATGATCAAAGGGTTTCTTGTTCCCAGAGTATCACCACTGCAGCTTGCTGCAGTCCTGCTCTCACTGCAAACCTTAACTTGGTTATCTCAGTACAAAATTTGGGAGCATATTCCTAATTGAATTTTTTTACATGCCTTAAAAGGTAGTATGTGCTGTTATCAGTGCTTTCATACCACAGATATTATTGAGATAAAAAGTGGTCTAATTGTTTGGGATGATGTAAGATTATTTATAACTTGAAACCTTTGTCTCCGCTCACACAACAGAAAAGCCAAACTTCCCTCCATCCAATTTCCTCCCATCCATTAGCAGTACTGAGAGGTCAAATAGAGCTAAATGAATACTTTAAAAACCCTCAACCTATTAGAATTATAACAGATACAGAGAATCAAGTAGCTTTATCTTTCAAAAATGAGAGAAAAGGGAAGCTCATTTTGACAGAATGTGAACTTTAAATCACAACTTGATCCAATAATTATCCTATAATTGCATTTAGTTACATGATCAGCTCCAAGTAATTCAGTGGACTCATTTTTTACCACATAATGACTAAGACATCTTTTAAAAGGAAAAGAATCCTTTAAGCCAGGCAAAGAAAATCATTAAGATATTTTCATTCTTTTTAGTCCTTTAGATACTGGTAATGATTGCAAATAACAGATCCATTTTGCATGCAGCAGGAAAAAGAGGATATGCAAGTCAAGACTGTTTTTAAATAAGAAATACTGGATAGGAATTTTGTCTCTGAGAAAACTTTTTCTCTGCTATCACTCCCAAGATTTGCTCCTAGCTCCTCTTCATTGCCCTTATGTAGTCTTCCAGCAAAGGCAACTCCAAGTTAAAATTCTATTGTAAACAGAGAGCAAATTTTTCCACTTTCAATGCAACAATTTCTTTTTTCCCATTTAAATAGAATGGATATGTATACATAAGCTTTAACAACTATTTTAACCACTATGTTCTTCTTTTAGGTTCCCATTATTTACGACTGTCTACAAGATCTGCTACGAGGGTAGATCAATCCAGGAGTTTATCATGTGCCTGCAGAACCACCCAGAGCACGTGTAGAGGTCCCCTCTCCTCACCTGGCTGCATTCTCACCTTCCCAAGACTTTTGTCCACACCACGGCAATTAGGGAAACAGGTTGTGTGACACCTGTTGGAAAGGCAGCAAAGAATGTATTTCATTATCCTTGTTCTGGGAGTAAAAAAAATCTGCCTTTAATTTCAACATTACACCCAAGGAATAGGAGATGAATGTGAAATTTAACAGTATTTGAGTTAGTAACATGGGTATTTCCCTAGAATTGCTTTCTTGTTGACTGAAAACATTTCCCCTTGTAACTTCTGTAACAAGAGCTCAGCATAGCTCATGTGAACCTCAGCATTTAGGCTACTAATGTTACTTACAGAACAGCACAAAATGCAGAAAAACTGAAGAACTTGTTCAAATAGACAAATTATAGTAAAAAACAGGTCCAACAGCAGTAAGACACAAGCACATGGACAAATGTTGGGTTTCCACAACTCTCCTCAAACACAAATAACATTTTGTATTTTGTGACATTTAGGCCTTCCTTGATTTCATTTCCCAGTATAAGCCTCTTTGGAAAAATTGGTATTGTTACTATGCTCAGGCACACATGGGTGTTCAGCACCTGTATAGATAAAACAGAGTAAAGTGAAGGGGAAAGGAGAAAGAAGGGTGTTTGGATAGGGTACTGTTTCAAATTTGGAACCCTAGGACTCAGCAGTAGTGTAGTCTGACCTCCATGAAACTTACTATGTTCCTTTAAGATACAGAAAAATTTTGGAATAACCAAACACAGTTCAGTTCACATCAGATTTTCTCAGCAAGTCCTCATCATTAATTGGTCCCAGCCAAGAGGGGAGAAGTGGAGGTTGGCAGGGAGGATGGGTGCACAGCTCAGCTTGCAGCTTGTGCACTGCTGTTATTTTGAGGGTATAACAAGTAACAGTGAAAAACCCTCTGTGATACTTGACTTTTTATACATTCATGAAAACAACCGCTATAGACGCACAGAAATCCTGTAAAGTGGCATTTGAAACTGGGCTGCATTTTAACTCCACTGGGAAACTCCACTGGTCTGACACCAGTGCAGCTCCCCAGGCCTTTCCAGACTGCAGAGTAATGTTCTGATCCTGCTTAAGCAACACATCTTACACTCCACAAGAGATCTCCATCTGAATTTTAAACACAGTCTGGTTCATACATGAGGGGTTTTTCTACTGTGCTACCAATGGCACAAATTTTAGAAACATAAAAATTTTTAACCTTATAGTTGTACATACCTGATGTTTTTCAGAGTTAAAACCATCTACAGAATGAACAGTGGCACATTTTATAAGCTTTAATACCCTTTTGAAAGATTCCTATTTTGAGAGAAGGCAAACAAAAAAGGAAGAGTAACCTACTTTTGCTGTGCTTTATCTGATTTTCCAAAATAGCAGAGGAAGGCAAGTGTTTGTTTTTGTTTTTTTTTTTAAGCTGTGTATTCGCTGACATATTGCTTAGAGGAAGGAAAAAAAAAAAGATATTAGGAAATCATTTCAACTCCTTATAGAGGAGTATTACCAGAGTAATATATATATATGAATGTATTGTAATGACAAATATATTGTAATAATGTCTCACAGCTAGGAAAGCCAGTTCAGGTACCAAAGAGTGGCTGCAGCATCCCTGATCCCTGCTGGACAGCAGCAAAGGTAGCTCAGCTTCTCTCGCTCAGACTCCAGTCACAGCCAATGGCTCGGGGCTCACAGGGCAACACCAACATTCCTTCCACTGAAATGGGAATCATGTGGCCAAACCCTTTACACAAAGCAGGGAATTTATGATCTTCAATTTCAAGTGGAACAATACTTATATATTGCACAATTTTAAAGTATCAAATACATGAGGATAGGATAGAGAATTCAGGAACCTCTTTACTTCATCAGGTTGAATTTCTGATAAGTCATATATGAGCTAATAATAACATAGCACATTTTGCATTCAAAGTGTATCAAATAACAGTTTAATAAAGTGATGAATATGCAGATGATGTGATTTCATTTTTCAACATTCTTACAAAATAAAGGACTGTTGTAATAGTAGTCCTTTACTACGCTTACTCCTGCAGTTAATCATCATCAGCTCTCAAAGAAAAGGACAAGAAGAATCAATTTGCTACAGACATTTTATTAAATTTTTTCTTCTTTTGTATGACATACCTTTTTTAAACAGTAAAATAAGTAATTTTTTACTCCATAAATAACACAAATTAGCCCTTATATATCAATCCAGCCAAAATCTGTGTAAAATAGTTTGTTCTGTATTTACATTCTGTACCAAAATAGGAAACACATGTTCAAGGTCAGCCAGTTCTCTCAAAACAGTTGTTTTATCTCCAAGGTAAGCTTCACATTAAAAAGGCAACATTTTCGCTTTGCAAGTCTGGTAGTGTAAGACCACATTATTCAGTGTACAAACAGCCCCAAATCCTGAAGAGCAATACACACATGTGAGCAGCACCCACACATCCAGACAAGCAGAAACCAGGCTTCAGTCTCAAAAGACCTTGAGCTGCTCAGCTGGCTGAGCCACTCCTTGTAAATGCAGGGAAGAAAGGACCTACAATTCCTTCTCTACTGGTATATAATCAAGCAGAAAGATTTGCAGGTCAGGAAGATTTAAAAACAACTGGCCCTCATAAGGGATTGTGGATATGCCTGCTCTTAAGCGACATCAGTCTTCCCAATTTACACAATTCTCAGCAGAAAGAAGGAGCTGCTTTGGACTGACAGTCAGTTAATGGGGGACACGATTCTCTTTCAATAATTAATCTACATCAAAGGCTGTGACAGCCTCCCAAGACCTCAGGAGGAGTGAATTGCTGCTTTTCAGTGTGGTTTTACTTGCTGCATTCTCCAGCCAAAAGTTATCCTTACTCCTTGTAACTGAAACACTAGAAAAGTGTGTTCCTAAATTATGACTTGCCTCAACTTCTAATTGAAATGCTTTGAACTACTGGGGTCACAAAAGTCCACAAGACTAATTTATTTCCCTAAGCAACCATGGAATGTGTTTTAAAAATTAAAACTGTGAACACTACATACTGGAAATATTTCTGCTACAAAGAGCTAACTCATGTATCTCTTAGCACAACTTGCAGGGCTCCTGCTGCCCTGTTTACTCTGGTGAAAACACAAAGGTTGAACTGGGCTACATTTCGAAGTTTTCAGGCATAAGAGATGCAATAAGATGGACTGGCCACCTGCAGTCAGGACACCTAACATAGCTGCTTACAAACTTTGTATTTGTTTAAAAGCAATTCTAACTTCTACAGCAGAAACTACACTTAAGGCTACATAACAGGTTTAAGCTACATTTTTAGCCTTGTTCTACACTCAAAACTGGCTTATGCTTCCTACTGTATTTTATTTGATTCTTAGAAACCTGAGACATGTTTTTACTTAATTCATCTTGAGATTCGAAAGCTCGCAGCAGGTTAGAAGCTGAACACAAAGACAAACACAACTGAGGTAGTCAGCTTTACTCAAATATTCTTTATGAGTTATCAGTTCACTGTCACTTCAAATTGAATTTGACACATTCCTTGGCAGTTCCCACAAGGCTACAGCTGCAAAGAGCTGCTAACCCACTGGTGGGATATAATATGTTGCATTTTTCTGACTGAAGTACTTTCCCCACCTGACCCCTCAAAGTTACATCCAGTTCTGCAGTTCCCAGTCAGCTGAAGGGCTGCATGCCAAAGAAATTACGACTGAAATCTCAGATTATTAAGGCAGTAGCAGTTTCACACTTCACTGGAACTGATTCACTGATGCAGCTACTCAGCAGGTACTGGTGAACCTGAACACCAGAGCTCCAACAGGCCCATAGATTTTTCCCTGTCAGTACAAAGCACTTCAGCTCCTTTCTTTAATCAATGCATACAATTCAGCAATAGGTAAGCAATGATTTTCTGAACCATCTTTCAGTTATTTCTCAGGAAGAGAGATTAAAAGAAGAAAAGCCCTCAAGATAAACAACTGTGTAGAAGATAAAAATATTCCATTAAATATAACAAATCTTACACTTACACAGACAGGAGACCAGCATATCAAATACTGAGCACAATAAATTAACATCAGTTAAAAAGTTTAACAGGTATAAAGTTAACCAGAAAGTTCAGACAGTGCAAATATTCCACAGTAAAGAAAAAATAACCAGTAATTTCTTTTCAAGTATCAAAAGCATTTTTGTTGAGTGATACCATTTCAACTGTATTATTGCACAACAAACAGAAAATACAATATCAACCTCTGAAACCTCTTAAAACTTCATGTTTTCAAGGTATCAATTTACATCAACTATTTTGTGGATATGTTAACATAATCAGTGTTTCATCATTTGAATTTGTACAAATTTAAAGTAGTTGAGCCCTGACTTGTACTGCTTCTTTGAAACACTGGTTTAAGTCTAGCCTAGGCCTTGTATAATTCAAAGCAAACTTAATCTGCAGTTAAGAACAGGAACTAGCCCAGTGCAAGGAACTCTCAATTGTGATGCCTTCAGACAGTTTTAGGTTGCACCTTACTTGCCTCAGCAGCGTCATAAGAGTTTCTTTAAATAAAATAAACAACAAAACTCCAGTAGGCACAAATAATTTCTTACAATCATGATGGAAGTCCTATTATTAAAGTTTAATTGTAGCTAAATAAATTTTTTTCAATCTCCCTACCTTCCATTTGAGAAAGGGATCCAGTCACTGACAATTCTAGTATCACAGCACATTTAAGAAGCAGAGTAACATCATCCTGCTCCCTATACTTGCATTTTTTTCAGTGCACTGGACATGTCTGCTCCATCAAGTTTAACACTCTTCCAACAGTGAAAACTACCCTAAAATGACAGATCGCAGATTGAACCACGTAAGAGTTCCTTTTACTTTAGGATTATTTGTTGTACATTATATAGTCAGAAATAAAACCATCCTCGCAAGGGTCTTACAGAGCAGCTGTCCTTAGCTTGACATTTACTCGCTTCCTTCCTCTTCTATATTTTGCCATCAAGTGATTAATTATGCAGGAAGGTGTACCCTCAAGTGTTTCAAAACATCTGATTCTCAACTTATTGCAAACACTCAAATAATTCATAGTATTTACATGTGCAAAAAAATGGAAGGGGGGGAAAAAAAAAAGGAAAACAGATTAGATTTTCCTTACACATTCAATATAGTTTTTGGTCTAGAGACATCAACATGGTCCTGTAAGATTATAGCTGCCATTGCTACTGGTTTGCCCTTCAACAAAAAGTGAGAACATCTGCAGTTATGTTCATACTATTTAAGAAACAATAATGCCATTATTCAGTATTGAAGAAACAAACCAACAAAATAAAAAATAATCATAAATCCTACCCCAACTTTACAACCTGGATATCAGTACTGAAATGCATTTGCCCAGCAAATTTCTCTGAGAATATTCAAACATTTGATGTACTAAATTTCACAGTAGAACTGGCACATGGTAAATGAGAATGGGATTTCTAGACAGCTGTCTTGGTCACCAGCCCAAAATGCCATTTTGTGCATGTAGGAAGATTTAAATGAACCCCATGAATTAGATGCTTTACCTAGTATGAATTCTGAGAAGCCTCAAAGCTGCAAAATCCAGTTGTGGAGACAACTGCCAACCAACTGCTCTATCCCATTAAACTTTTCCTTCCCCTATAAGTTGTAAGAATTGACAACACAAACAAGTTTCCAACCTGTTTAGGCCTGGGTTGTTAGCAGTAAGGACAACTAGTTTTCACATGGCTTTCCACTTAACCACTGAGGTATATTTCCAGTTTGAGGATGCCTTGCTACCAGTCACAAAACAGAAATAACAAAAAAAACCAACCCTCAGTTCCATTACAGAAGAGCTCTCATTTCAAATCTTAACTGAGTTGCCAGGTCATCTAACATAGTTGGCATAGAGGATCTCGTTACTGAGCCAAAAAAACCAAAGGGTGCAATTCAGGAAAATACCGGCACTTACTGAGATGACAAGGTAAAATTTTCCTACTCTCAAAACTGACTGCTTTTCTCAGCCCCTCCCTGACTCCTGTCTGCACCAATACTTGCCAGGAGAGGTGAGGTTCAGCAGAAGACAGCTGACTGCAGAGACAAAAAAACTCTGTGCTCCACAGTAAGGAGTGCAACATGATAGTGTATCATCTCGGAACATCTTCTTGCCCCGAGCTTGACTCTACGCACAGAGAAACAATCCTGTGAGCAGGGGAATTAAGTTGGCCAACAGTAGCCAAAGAGTTACAACCAGGCCGGATGAACAGGAGCATAAGTCTAAAATAAAAACAAAAAAACATAATGCTTATAAATTTTACATTTAAAGAGAAAAGATAAAATAACACTAAAAAAACACCAAAGAGCTAAAGTCCTTGACAAAACATTAACTGGTATGTAGTGAATTAAGTTTTCTACCTCCCTCAAAAACAAAATTGGTTCTGACCTTAGTGTTGTAATTCATAACACTCAACATTGTCAACTGGAAGTTATACACACGAGAACTCATTTTCCAGGAGGTGATGATTTTAAAGATTTTAGTAATGATATGACCTTCAAAACACTGATGGGCTTTCCTGGTAAATTCCCAGGCTAAAGCTAGATTCCTGGGATGATTAACAGGAGATGTGACATGAAGGAGTTACATTTCAGACACATTTCTCCTGTGTTAGCCGTTATCCTACACAACTGTGCAGCAAAAACCAGGGCACCTTTGCTACCTTCCTTTCCTTCTACACATGGGATCTCCTAATAGCCATGACTTTCCTTTCCTGTTCCCAAGACTCAGGGCTGTCACGAATCTTTGGGGTTTTCAGATATTTAATATTAAAGCTTCACTACAACAAATAATGCAACCTACCAATAGGTGCAGCTCTTGTTAGGTTAGAAGTCGGAGGATCCCGCTCCGGTGGACAGGAGTCACAGAAGTCTGAACAGGCTGGGCAAATCAGATTCCCAACATGTATCCAGCCATTCATCTGGATGCTTACAGTTAATACCTGACCTGAGCGGCTGCATAAGTACATAGTGTCCTTGACCCAAACATGCAGCCCTTGTGGGGAACAAGAAACCTTAAAATAAAAGAGTAAAAGTCAAGTCCGTATTATGATTTGTTGTTAAAGGAGGTTTGGAGGCTCTTTCAATAAGCAAATAGGACATTCAAGAAACACCTGGCATTAGAGCATAGATGAACTGCAAGTATTTTAATGCACTCAGAGCAAGTATTCAGTTCAGGAATGTTTTAAAGCACTGACTGCACTCCTTTTGTGCAATTATACAGATCATCAACTGAAAATGAGTAAACCTTGGCTTCTGCTCATGACTACTTTAAAAAAGCTCTGCAGTTGTTGAATGTGACATATTTAGTGTGATAGTCCTGAAGAGAATGATGATAATGAAAAATAAGCGACGTGCACAGTGCTTTCCACTCTGAAAAACCTGAGTCACCAATTAACACTAAGCTCCAACAATAGAAGATTTCATATAATTATTCCTTCTTAGACAAGGAGAAAGTGTCACAGGGCTAAGACAGATGATGTCCCTATCAAGGCTGGAAGTAACACACAAGTCATCCCAGAGGTTTTCTAAATTACAGGCTTATGGTTGGACAATAATTGTTTTTAAATTGTGTCACATGATCTATAGATTTAAGGCAGAGAAAATCATATCCACTGTGCAAGTGCAAAGTTCTAAGTCACAGCCTACATTTTATGCATGACTTTTCCTTCTAGTGTTATTAAAAAAAATATATACAAAAAACACAACACATACTTACTTGATAACATCCACTACCCCAGTCAGGATAACTGAGTTTCCTCCTGCACTGTTCCATAACAAAAGCAGATTTCTGAATCAGACATACAGAGTTTGGTCCATATTTCTCTGCACCATAGTTTTTGGTAGGATCTAAGAGAGAAGAAATATACTGAATTGCAACTTAGGAGAGGAACAGAAAGTCCACATCAACTTAAAAGGTTGGTTGACCATAGACAGTCAATGTCTCCACATGCAATTCAAAGTTTACTTTTGAAGTATTTCAGATCCTTAATCATTATCAATTTGGGAATTATATTACCTTGAAAATAAAGTGAGAAGAAACATGAGATTTAAAACTCAAACGAATCAAACAACTAACCACAAAAAAAACTTCAACCAGCAAGCACTTTCCATCAGAACTATGTGGTTATGCTTGTCCCCAGGGAGTGGCTGTTGGCTTGAGGGCAGAGGGTGTTTGTTTTTGAGACAACTGCACAGACAGGTAATATCCTAAAGCATTCTGGAGCTCTGCAATACTGAGCACCCACATACTGCCCATGTTCTGGTATTTCACAAAGCTCCTTGCCTTCAACAAAAAAACTACAAAGATGGACTTACGTTTCAGAGACTCAACAACCAACGCACTCACCCCCACCCCTTGTCTTCTATTTAGGTCATTTGGGGTTAATGTCTGTTCTGCTCTTATGCAATTCTTGCATTACATGTGAGAGTTTGCCTCCTAGGTGTAAGGAAGTAGTTGTGCTATGCTTCTCACCCCAGCACAGTGATTATGTAGCTTGGAGGATAAAACTTGACTAGTGAAAAAATTCACCCCAATTAGTTTGAATATACAGCAAGTCCATTCCAAATTAAGAAATGCAGTCTCTGCAATATCATACTGAGGACCTGAATACTAACCTGGTTGGTTTTCAATTATTCTACAGTCTGAACTGCGTTGAAATTCACCACTTAAATGCCAGCTGAATTCCTGACTAAAGGGACAATAGTCAGCAATTTCTACTGAGCCACCATAATAAGGCAATTCTTCTGCTGGTACTCCATTAAGATTGTCAAAGTACTGCAAAACAAAATACAGCAGTGAAGCAGTTTGTGCAAAGAGAAGTGTACAACTGCTTTTTAAACAGACCCAATCACTACAGCTGTAAGAACATCAGCTATTACCACTCAGGAATGCTGTTACCAGCAATTTAAAATACCCCTGAACCAGATAAGCCAGAAATATTTAAGAATATGTAAATAATGCAGAAATTAACATTTGCATGAATCACTCTCCACTCCTCCCTCTGCCTCCCCTCTTTGCAATCACTGTGTTCTTTGGGATGCAAATAGAGCACATTTCTTAGTGTGCAGTGACACAGGCAGTAGACTGGGGGAAGAAACATCCCAAACAAAACATTCTGAGGGATTTCTGTTACACAGCAACTTTCCCATCTGTTATTTGGTTAGATGGCCAAGAAACACCCTTATTCTTTTAATATCACAAGGGTGGTTTTTTTTCAGACTCCTTGCAATAAACTAGGTAGACATTTTTTTACTGTATCTACCCTTGTCTACTAGTTCAGAAGGAAAAACCCAAAAACACGATCATCTGGCTGCAAAGCTCAACAATGAAAATACTTAAGTTAAAGTATGATCCATTATACCTGATATTCCTGAGGTAACTGCTTTGGAAACTTCTGCAAGTTGCACACTGCTACTGCTCTTTGGTCCTGTCTGCAAGTTAACTGCAAAGGATTAGTTCTCAAAGTGTCGCAGTATGGACTGATTAACTGCCTCCTCAAAAAATAAAGAAAAAAAGAAGAATAAAAATCATGTTAGATCATTTTAGCTGCTTTACATAAACAATCTGTCAAAACCCTTTGTTCCCATTCTCCCCAACACTCACTCCATCTCACAAAGAAGTTTCAACTTCTTTGAAAGAAGCATCAAGTTCTTCTCTGAGGGTTAATTATTGTTATTTATCTGGCTACAACCTTTCAGAATATCAAGCGAGTGATCAAACAGTGCACTCACCTATTTAATGACCACTGCTTTGTAAATGTTGAAGAAAAAAAATATACAAGCAAAACAGGCCTATTATGCAGCTGTGTCCAAGAAGTGTATTGTAAGGAACAAACAAAGTAGGCTTTGTTTTGAAGATGCCTATCATCTCCCTCTGTTGCTCTAAGTACAGTCCAGTAATGCAAAATGACACAGGCTGCATTTCCAATTGAAAGGGACAAAATAAGAAGGCAAACACTTTTAGATTATGTCCTACCCATCCCCTCTGAAGAACAGTCTTCTAAGTGTAAATGCATTCTACACCCTAAGATGTTCAGCTCTGTATTTATTGCATTGGGTCTGATGCAGGGTAGCATTCCTTGTTCATCTCTATCTACTCCTACTTCTTTCCACTGAGTTACATTTAAGGACAAACACAAACAAGCATCAGGGTTTCCTCTCTCTATTTTTTTTTTTTTTGCCCCCCAAAAGATAGTTTCTTACTTTTGCCTCTTCTGGTCAATCCAGAATTTGCAGCTCTTCATTACAAAGTCACAGCCTTTATCGCGTCCCCAATCTAATTTCTCTGCCATGCTGTAATTTGCTTTATACCACCTGTAAAGGTATTTTGAAATCACAATATAGTTACTTGAAAAATTAGCGTTCTGCTTAGTAAAACAGCAGTTCAAAGAACTTCTTGCAATGGCTTAAGGTCTTCAAATGAAGAAAAAGAGAAACTACATCCCTTTCATAACAAAATATATTAAAGTGTCACTATTTTTCAAGTCACAACTAGAAAAATTTTTGTGATCTGCAAAGGAACAATGCATACAGCAAGATTAGATTTTAGCAATTTCTGCTTTCTATGTGCAAGAAGAGCTGAAAAAATAATCAACAAGTACAGCATGCAACTGAGAGAAGATTACATTAAGAAAAAAACTAAACAGACTCTACAAACGGTAATATGCATTCTTATGTCTGTAGTTTTCATGTTAAATTGAGAATGGGTTTCGAAATACATTAAGAAAAAAATTACATACTAGGTATAACTCCTTGTTTAATGTAATGCTAATTGTGTCATTATCTACTGTATTGCAGATGGATAAGTACAAGTGCATCAATTCCAACTAAAACCAAGTACAATGAAAACCAAACACAAATGAACCAAAACCCAGCCCCTATTCTTAATTCTCACCCTGTGTCTTCCATTAATGCCAAAGTGATCCTGGAAAAGACTCGATTCTGAGTATGGGATCCAGTCATTGCTTCATTCTGAAAGTTACCAGTTACTATTAGCAAGTCACTGAAAATCATTATTGTAAGCAAATGCTTCCTATGAAAAAACATTTTATTTCCAGTCTCTTTTTACTACTGACAATCAAATTCCATCCTCCCTCATAATAGGTCTGTCGTGAAGCATTTCCCTTCTTATTTACCTCACTGCACAGAACATTCACTAAACGGTGTACCTCTGCCAAAAAATTTAACATAGTACAAAGTTATAAATAAAAATCTGTTTAAATGACAGGAGGAAATTAAGTGTTTCCTTGATCAGACAAGGTTCTGGAAGACAGATGGCAAAAGCTAATGCCAGGGCACATGAATAAAGATGAAGTCAAGGTAATCAAGAATGATCATATATTTGACATATGAAGCAGAGGGCAACAAAGCTGAATTAATTCAAAGGAACATCTCCCCTTGCCCTAAAAAGGGAGTAAATCTTCTCAACAGGGTAAATGGCAGACAGAAGTAAGAGACATTTAGTTTTTCAGTAATCATCTCAAACTCATACTCAAATTCAGCAAAAAAAGGTTGACAGATTTGTCCAGAAACGGGACATTTATGTATTTAAGTACTGCTTGTGATGTATTTCAGTGAGGTTTGATACCTGCACATTTGCAGGGTTCCAGGAGGTACCTAAACAAACCTAAAAATCAAGGTGGATGGAGCAGACATTCCTACATACCCTTTCATTCCTAATGTCAGCACTAACCTCCAACAATCTCTTCTCCCAGTGATTGAGCTCAGTACCCATGCCACCTTGATTTTCAAGTTCCATTCCCTCTAGAATTGGACAATTAAAATGTTTTCGGGCTTCTTCCTAGAAAGAAAACATTTACAACTCTCAAAATACTGAGATGGATACTCACATGCAGTCCTACTGCTCTAGAAGTATATTTTAGAAGTATTTCAGCATTTCTATAATTTTATTTTCTTCTCAATGTAAAACACTTCTTCTCAGAGGCTAACTAAGCCAGCAAACACCCAAACAGAAAATCTAACACTGTCTACTCATCTCCTAGGAATAAACATGCAAAACCAGGGGTAATTAATCCAAGTTTGCTCTACATACTGCATTAGATTTAAAACAAACAAAAATACTATCTGTGGCCAAATATGATTAACACTACAATTTAGTTCCAATACCAATTTATTACACTTGAGCATATGTTCTTTTGGAGGCACAGAGGAAGAGACAGAGTTGTGGGAAGCAAGAAAGATTTCCAAGAAAACTCAAGGAATATCTTTTTAAATATGACAAAATGAGTTGTATTATTTTCTAATCAATAAAATTAGAGAAAATATTAAAACAATAGTTTTAAAGAGTAAAGCAGAAAATAGAATGATCTTATAAATGAGAATAGCAGTGATGATGTCATAGGAAAATGAGTATTAGGTGTCTAAGTCTGCAGGAAAACATCTAAAGAGTAGGATTAAGGAATCTCTTCAACATCAGTTTTGCTTAACCTGTCATAATTTACTTCCCAGAGCCTTCATTGTCTCTTACTACTAAGTCAATTTATTAATGCCATACTGTCTGTCAACCATTTTCCACTTTACTGTGGATACATCCTCTGAACTAACTATACAGTCTCAACGGGGTAGGCTTTGGGCCACATTTTCAGGGAAAAGGTATTCAATGTTAGGTTATCACCTCCTAAACAGTAAGAAATGTTTATGGCTCAAGAACATGATGGTAACCTGGGCACACAAAGTTTAAAATCAATCCACACTTACGACTACACGAGGTGTTACCAGAAGATGAACAGCATGGCGCAGCATTTTGCCACCACGTACATCCCATAACCTCACTGCTTTTTGAACGACCTTATTGCTCCACTGATACAAACCTAGGCTGCAAGGAGAATGTTTAGGTCACAAAACTTTCCCACAAAGACATGCTACTGGGAAAAGATTTTTCTCCATAAGAAATGGAATCACTGATAGTACCTGTACTCCCTCATGCTTTCAAAATTTAAAATTTCATTATGCAACATTTTTCCTTTTAAACATATACGTTCATTTTACACACAATTCTGATTTAACAAGGCAAAGTAAGATTATTAAATATATGTCTACAAACTCAAGACGTACTTTCTGCTGTTACCAAGAGGGTAAGAAATTAAATAAAAATCCTCAGAACTGCTATTATAAAAAGGTGAACAAAGACAAAGCTCTCTACCACCCCCAAAAAATCCCTAGACTCTCTCTGCCACAGTAACTAAACAAAGAAAAAAGAAGCAAACTGCTCATTCTATAACAAGTCAGAAAACTCACACAGCATACTACACACAGTGCCACTTCTGCATAACTAAAACCTTAATTTAAAGAACAAACTGCACTGGTAATAGGCAGCCTACAGAAAATACAAGTCTCAATTTAGAGAGGTGTTCAGCAGCATCAAAATTCAGGCACAGGTAATTGTAACGCTCAACTTCAGGTCTTCTGATATGTGAAATCCTGCCTTAATTTGTAACACATGTGAATAATACAAGTGCTTAATAGCAATGTAAGCAAATACTAAAACACCAGCACACACCAACGTTTGAGCATAATAAAGGCAAGGCACTCTGGAAAGAAGTTTGGATTTTCAACAGGCAAGAACACATCCTAAAAAGGCAAGGGAAAAACATCCTTCAACGGGAGCACCAAGAGGATCAAAAAACATGTAATACCTTTCATTAAAAGGAGGAAGTCCATCTGCATATCTTGGTGTCAAAGGTTTTCCATCATCATCACGATAAAATGCAAACAGTCCAGCAGAGAAACCCTTCAAGTTAAAAAAACAAGCACATGGAAACCTCTGGTAAGACATTCACACCCAAAGTCAAACTCTGTGAAAGAGTTCCCATCCCTGGTACAGATACACTGGAAGTACTGCACTCCAAGGCAATTAACACAAAAATTGAAGGAGGCAAATCAAGAGCTTTCCCCCACCAAACATCCTTCTCTTACAACAAGCTGGAGGCATATGAGGAAACAGGCACCAATTTCAAGGAAACACATATTATAAAATCAACCCTCACCAGTGCATGGATGATCTCATGTTTCACTGTAGACAACATGCCAACAAATTCCTGAGCTTGCGTTGAAATCATATTTGGACACAAGTTGGCATATCCTGCTATTGGTCTGGAAGACAGTTTTAAAATTAAATGGGTTTCAGTAAAATACCAGCAAATTCAAATGAAATTCACTTGAAGCAGCAGAAGATTTAAAGAAAATAAAGACTAATGTAAAAATAAGTCCTCGCAAACAACTTCCTCAATCATTTCTAAATGTTGTATCCATTAACAATTTAGTGACTAGTTTACTGTTGGCATGGAGAGAGGTGGGATCAATCAATCTCTCTAGTCAATATCCTGCACAGGTGTCAGTGACAACAGCATAAAAGATCTGAATCTTAGGCAAGCCCCTATACAGAAGTACAAAATATCACAGCAACTACTACTGAGCTGGAAACAAGAGCCACATGAACAGGGCCACTTCCGTCCTCCTTCAAGTCTGTGATTGCCTGAGATGCACTTCATCAGAAACAGGATCTTGAGATAAAGTTTAGGCATTAAGAGTGGAGGATTAGCTTTGACTCACGTGACTCAACTTTGCAAGTTAAGCACTATTTGATGGCTTTGTGGTTTTACATAACTACAGTGTTTGTTATACAACACAGGCAAACAAACTCCACATCTGAAGAATTAAAAAACTTCAAAGTCTAATTAAAAAAAGAGTTTGTAACAGAGGGAATACTTGCCTGTCCATTTCAGCTTCCAGCTGGCAATAGGCTGCATATGCAATGATATTTTCATGGCCACACCTTTCAGTAGTGAGAGCACTAACGTAGAGCATAAAGTCAGCATCTCGAACCCCCTCCTGGTCAGGTGAGCCAGTGGGCCTGCGGTGCCAGTCACTGTCATTGTACACCCTGCATTGCTTCACAATGTTCAAATAGAACAATTAAAATCCTTTAGATTTGACCCAAATTTTGTACGACAATTCAATTAGCTTGAAGTTGAGAATAAATCCCATTGTAAAACAGTGAAAGATATGAAAAAAAAACCCTATGAACAGTAAAAAAAAAAAAAAAAAAGAGCCAGGGAACAACTTTCAAATTACTAGCTCCTTTTATTTATTAGATATCATGAAGGTGACAGATTTTAAAAAAAAAAAAAAAAAAAAAAGCTTGCCAACCTTCCCAAAATCAGCATCATGTATTTCCTACAAATTAAAAAGATTCTTGGCTCACACAACTAGTATACCTAAGTAGGGAGTGGATTTCTCATGTAATCTGGCGTGTTTTTAATGCTGTAGGTGAAACTTCAAGTTGACAGAGAGACATCTACTGATCACACACTGTAGCTGAATCAAAATTCATGCAGGAGAACATGTCTGCAACATTTCCTGCACCACGCTCCTGGGTCAGTGGAAAACGTCTTTAAACAAGGACTTCAAAAAAATCAACACTTATTATTAGCTCTGTGAAAATCCAACTCATTGACCAGGGTGAGCAACAAACTGGCTAGTAAAATTTAGTAAGATTTGAACCTCATTCCCTCTGTACAGGCTTAGAAAACAGCAACCAGTCTAGATTTATTTCACTTCTGGTTCAACAACATAAACTACAGAACTTTCTACTGACTTAAGTTGTTCTATTCTGTTCCTTGGACTTAATGAAAAAAGTGAATGTTGCTAACTGTGCATGTGACCTGTTTGTAGGAGATCCCTAATTTCCACAAATAGTAGTATTTCAAGGATTAGGAAGCACATGGACAGCTGAGCTTACCTGTAGATGTTTTTCAGGAACTATGACTGGCCCACACCTTGTATGGTCTGCACAGGCTTTTTGGCAATATCTGTGAGGGTCAGCTTTCCTCCTTAAATATTGGTTTGTAATACATTGCCTTCAATGAAACATGAAAGACAGCACTGTTTTATTATTAAAACAAAACTACAGAATAGTCTTAGAACATTATACTGATATTTGATATAACTTCCACTGTGAAAATTGTTAGTTACCCTCCTAGGGAAGACATAATGCTTCCAGCTGTTAATGGAGAATTCACAGATTCAAAGAGAAAATAGAAACAGGTCCATAAACAGGAATACATAAAAAAGGGAACTGGCAGCATGTATAGCCTTCATCATCTCTGACACAACAAAGGCAGGGGTTGGTAGTGGAAGGTTGGTAGATTTGTGTACACTCCCTAAAAGAGCATCTGTTACCCCCACGGGGTCAGAGGGGTCACTGGTCTGATTCAGGAGGGTGTCTCTTACACTCTTATTCTATTCTGCTTTTAAAGGCTATAAAACACATGATAAATATCAAATACAGCAAGTGATTTCCGACAAACTTTCACATACCTGCTTAGTAATATAGTACCTGTGGATTTGCGCACTTGGAACGTCTTCTCCAGGTAAGATATAGCTTGGGGGAAGAGTTTGTTCTGAACAGAACAACAAATCAAAGTCACCCAGTAGCAGTGCAGACTGCCTCAACTCACAACTCAGCTGAAAGGCGTTAACTACCAAGGTACATGAAACTTGCTAGGTGCTGAGGTACAGCAGAATAGGGGAAACTCAGATTCCCCAAGAAATTCAATTATTATCAATGTATTTAGGAAATATTTAATTTCAGTATTTCCACAATTTGAGATTGGAATGCAAAAGTGGAAAGGGAACCAGTATTAATTTGAACATACAGCTTCAAAGAGGCTTTTAAAAACGATATACACATTTCTTACTGATACCTTGGCACTTTGGGGTATGGCAACCACCTGCGAAACTACATCCAGCAGAACATCAGAATTATTTGCAATGGAGGCATAATCTATAAACAAAGCCTTGGTTTCATTGACTAGAGGATGTTAACTCGCTGGTATTCAAAGCTTTTAACTGAATTTGCCATAAACTTGACCTCATTCAGGTAATAAAATATGTACCAAAAAAGGGGCAAGCAAATTAAACATACCTTTATAAGGTGTCTTTTCTCAGGCAGCAAGCTATGTTTTAAAAAACAAAACAATCAAGCTTTAGTTAACAAGGCTTCCATTCTCAGCCATGAAGACAAAGATAACAATTAAAAAAGAAAGGCTGCCACACCATTATACTCACTTCTCAACACTAGTGTCGTAAACAATCTTAATCCGCAGCTGTTGATCCACGTTCCGCTTCGAGACGTGATTTTCCTTCAGAGGAACTTGGTAGACAACCTGGCAAGGAGAGGAGAGCGGGCGGCTGGGGCAGCTTTGAGGGGCAGCCACAGCACCTCGAGGTCCTGGGCCCCTCACACGGCGGCCAAGCCCTCCCAGCCCCGCACCGGCCGCACCTGGGGCCGCAGCCCCAGACCCGGCCCGGGGGAGCCGCCAAGAGACAAAGCCCAGAGCGGTGCGGCCCAGCGAGGGGAGCCCCCGACACCCGCCACACCTGTTCGCCGCGGGGCACGGGGTGATGGCAGGAGGAGGGCGCGGAGGGAGGAGGAAGCAGGAGGAGGAGGAGGAGC
>VXAU01001192.1:235039-435112 GCA_013399695.1 Formicarius rufipectus
GGGGCGGGGGGGCGGGGCTGGGGTGGCGCCCCCCCCCCCCGCCTCGGCGGCCATCTTGGAGTGCCGGTCCGCCGCGTCGCCATGGAGGCAGCGCCGGGGGGAGGGGCCACAGCCGTCGAACGCTGCTGATTGGTCAGCGGGCGGGGGGGGTGGAGCATAAGGACGCTGCTGATTGGACAGCGGGCAGGAGGGGGTGGAGCAGAAGAGCGCTGCTGATTGGTCACGGACGGGGGGCGGGGCCAGCGGCGTGAGGGGAAGGCGGCGCCATGCTGGACTGTCTCGAGCCACGGGTTGCGCGGGATCCGTGGAGGGGGGAAAAGAGGACCGGAGGATGGAAAAGGGAAATGAGATCACGGAGCCCAAGCGCGAACCCAGCACTGCCAAGCTCACCACTGGAGCATGTCCCCGAGCGCCACATCTGCACGCGTTTTTAACGCCCTCGGGGATCGGCGCTTCCCTGGGCAGGCCGTCCCAATGCTCGACCACCCTTTGTGTGACGGAATTTTTCCTGATGTCCAGTCTAAACCCTTGAGGCCGTTTTCGGTTGTGCTATCGCTTGTAACTTGAGAGAAGAGTCCAACCCCCACCTGGCTACAGCCTCCTGTCAGGTAGTTGCAGAGAGTGCCAGGTTGTCCCCTGAGCCTCCTCCAGGCCGAGCCCCCCCGGCTCCTTCAGCCGCTCCTCAGAAGGCTTGTGCTCCAGACCCTTCTCCAGCCCCGTTGCCCTTCTCTGGACTCTCTGCAGCACCTCAGCGTCTTTACTGTGGTGATGGACCCCAGACTGAACAGAGGATTCGAGACGCCTCACTAGTGCAGAGAACAGAAGGGGGCGGTCAATGCCCTGGTCCTGCTGGCCTCGCTGTTGCTCAGACAAGGCCAGGATGCCACTGGCATTCTTGGCCACCTGGGCACACGCTGGCTCATATCCAGCCATCAGTCCAACCAGCACCCCCAGGACCTCTTCTGCTCGGGATTTCATTTTTCATACGCAACACGATCTTTTTCCTGCTTCTCAGTCCACAAATGCTGTACAGCAAAGTATCCCCAAGTTTCTCGTACAGAGGCTGCTTTCCAAGGTGTGTAATGAGGGCCACACAAATAGAAAGTGGTACATCCTGGCTCCCCAGGCAGCTCAGTGAGAGAAGTTGGGAGGATTCCTGGTGTTTTCAGCTAAACTGAGTTGCTCTGGCTGCTGCAGTGTTTCCACAGTGCAAAAACAGAGAAGAGAGACACTGGGAGCAAAATTTATTAAAGCAGGAGTGGGTTAAACTTTCTTTTGTTCTAAATGGGGATTTATGCAGGGCATTCACCTGAAGTGCTGCGTAGGCACTGCTGTGAAGAGCTGAAATTTTTTTTATTGCCACCTACATATACTGTTAGTCCTTTTCCCCTTTCCAGGCAACAGTGAGGTTTTTAAGACATCCTGGCAGCTATTTGCAGCACCGGTCTTTTTTAGACTAAGGCAGAATAATTTCACCTGGAGTTTGTATGAGCAGTATGCACATATCTGTCACCTGAACAATGCAGGAAAACAATTTTGTCTTCTAAGCCTTTATACCATGACTATAACGTATTCAAATGTAAAGCAGCATTTCCAATTGAGGCATGTTCCTTTGTGTTGATGCCTAAAATCCTGGAAAATAGGCACTCAGAGAAACATTAATGGAGAAAGATAGAAATACCTTTATTGGGAGTTTCCATGGAGGTGCACAGCACCACAAAGCCTACACACACCCCCTGCCCCCAGCAATGTTACAGTTTTTATATAATCTTCCAGTAATTAACATATAAGATACCTATAACCAACTGTGATTCCCATTTCCCTTTGTGTCCCACCCACCAGGGTCCTAAGCTTGGAGTAGCTGGAGCAGCTCCAAGGCTTCTGGGCTCTTCTTTTGTTTTATCTTCAAGTTATCTTGCAGGTGTCTCTGCAAAACACCATGACCTTCAGAAAGCTTAAGAATATGTGAGAAAATTACTTTAGTGACTCCTAACACCACTTAATGTGAGCAAGAAAGCCTTTAATTCTAAAACTCTAAAGATTACAAAATACACACCAAACCTTTAAGCATCAGTGTAAAGAACTCAGTAGTACAATGCAGCTGTCTGAAATTACTTTTATTTAAACTTCTGTGTATAGCTTTTGATTGGCAGTTGTGATTAACTGTACAGAATGGAAAGATGTACAAATGCCATTAGTTACTTGTTTTAGAAGACTTCAAAACATTTCAAATTGTTTAAGATGATAACTGAGTTATGCCCCTGTAGTTGACTCTCTGCAAATGGGTGACTCTACGGAAGGGTTAATGTTTTGGTACTGGTAAGATGAAATTAAAAGTCCCTGTTTATAGTTTTAAAGATTGCAGAGGCAATGATTTTTTATGTGGAAGCTGGATGTACTTAATGCAAGGGACTGTGGAGAATTTCCCTAAGAAATGTATAATGAATACAGTAATTTATACCTAGGGAATAACAAACAGGGCAAGAGGGGTGAAACAATGAATGAAAAGTGCATGTTCAATACTGGCTTTTTTGTTTTTTCCAGACTTTTAGCACCAACAAGGGTGAGTGGATTCCTGAGAATGACTGGAAACTGCTGGCAAGTGAGGTCATTAAAATCATAGACTCATAGCACTGTTTAGAGGGTTGGGAAAGACTTTAGAATCTCAGCATGGAGCTTGTAAATCAAATCCTCACAGGCAGCCAGCCACTTGGTGCTTTATAGTGAATACTGGAACATGTGTAAGTGGACTGGCATATCCTACACCACTTACTTCTGGCCACAGGTAAGGCAGAGCTGCTCCCTCTCCTGCCACTGCCCTCTGCTGTGCATAGGAAGAGATGCTGTGCATCTCTGCATAACTGAATTTGAAATGTGTTAAAATAGCACGTTCTGAAATATTTGCTTATGTTGGTCCTTGTGTAGAAGATATATTTAAACACACGGATAGATCACTAACCACTTAAAGAAATATAGACAAGATACATAAACAAGAATAAAGAATTGCACTGTTAACTCCCACATGTAAAAAGGTACTAAAATTTTCCAGACTATTAAGATTGTTCTACTGTTTGAAAGTAATAAGGTATTCTGGATATGCCTGAATGTCATTAAATATGACAAACACTGCTGGATTGGACACATTATCAACCACGCTGTCATACAGGTCAGTAGGATCTGCTGGGTTCTTTGGTGGTGGAGTGACTAGTCCTTGCTTCCCAGCACAGTACTGCCCAGTGAGGACCCGAGCCAAGAACATGTGTTTTCTGCCATTACCATCAGGAACGGAATAGGTATCCTGAGCAGAATAACTTGCATGAACAGCAAAGTAGGTTCCATTTCCAATGGCTGCAGCTGGTTGGAAAGACAACATTTTCAAATACAGTTAGTGTTCTTATAGGAATCTCTAGAGCTCCCCCCACACCTTTTTTTAAACTCTGTGTTAAGTTATACATTTGGTTAGACTTTAAACAGAAAACTCCATAATAGTTCTTCATATCAGAATCAAATATGAACCTGCATAGATATCAGGTAAGTAACAACACATGGGTTTTGACTACCCTTTTCTATGGCAAGAAAGGCTCCTCCATCTGTTTAGCCTGCAATCCATCAAATTTCAGTTCTTCAAAGTCCTTTCTACTTAAAATGACTATATAATTGTAATTAAGTTTTCTAGTCACACTTCCCAACAAGTTAGGAGAATCACGTGCCTTTTTCCAAGACAAGTTTCTTTTTTCTGACATTGGTAGAAAGCTGTTCATCAGACAGGTCCTTCCTATCTGGCTGCTCTGATGTTTTGATACCTTTGCTTGGCTACCCAGCCTGACAGAAGGGAAGCTGCCTTTCCAATCATAAATCATGGCTGAGAATGAAAAAGAGAGGACCATAAGGATCCAGGCTCTTGCTTCCTGAGTAAATCCAATCTCCTGACACTACCAAAGAGCAGGGAAGTGAAACTACATCTCCTCTAAACATGTTTTAAAAGGAAATTGTGGCTGCCATTCCTACCTGTGCACAACCTGATACATTTTGTGTATCCTAGGCTTCATTTATTCAAGAAAATCTCAGTGTAAGGACCTCCAGAGGATCCAGAGAATGGTCTACTTTTGGATCCAGACCATACCAAAGTATCAAATAGATCCAAGTTAAGCTGCCCAGCTCTCTCAATATCAAGTCAGCCCTAGGCAAATACAATGGAGTCTTAAGGGCTAAAACATTAAGAACATAAATTAGGGACTTTTGAAGTAAGGTTATAGGACCTCTAAGAGCAACTAGCACCTCAATTCAGTCCAAGCTACACTACACTTTTTTGGATCCTGTCCTTCATTTTTGAATTCTAGTAAATAATGAACACAACATGACTGTACTAGAGCAACTGAACAATTTGTGAACTAAGGCAGAAAGTCTTTATGCTAAATATTTAATAGTTGTCTGTGAAATAATTCCTCTATGCATTTAGATTATTCTCTGGAGTTGTTTATTATTTTGTTCTCCAGCTTCATTCAGTCTTCATGCTGTGCTGACAGCACAATTATGTTGACATTCCATAGCACCCATACATGTCTAGGAAATGAACTGATTTGGACAGTGACTCACCATTCTTTCCAGCAAATCCACGATCAAATCCACAGTGGTTGATAGTGCTCAATGAGGATGCAGCTGTCCCATGAAATAGCAACTTCTCATTATTTTCACTTTTGTTCTTTTTACAGAGAGATTTTTTTTTTAATTGGTATGCCTGCCAGAGGAGGCGATTTTGTACTCTTTCAATCTGCAAAATTACAAAATTAGCTATATTTATACTGGTAGGGGTAGATATCGTGGCAGGAAAGCATTAAAATGAAATCAAACTGAAAGAACGACAATGATTTTCACTATGCCCTGTTAGTATGTGGTTTCGGATGGGGAACTGAATATTTAAGCCTCCTGAAAAATCAGAAACCAAAGCACATTACAAAAGATTTTCAAGCTTAGTAATTTCAGGTATACATTTGTTTTGCTTCTCCAGTGTATCTGGTACACAACAATCATGGTAGCTGTGCATTGTCATTCCTAGAAACAGGCTGCTGTACCACTGCTAGAGGCAATGTTGTAAGATGCCTTCTGTACATCCCAATCATCTTTATACTGATGATTTCCTCACTAAAGGATAGGTTGTAGTGATAGCATTACATTGAATTTATTTCTCTTCTAGATTCAAGGTTGGAAGTCAACATTGCTTCCTTAAATGTGTAGCTTAGCACCCATAAGACACTCCTATATAAAACTAAATTAGTGGGAGGATAGATGTTGCTGGCTTGCTATGCCAACAGTGTGAATGTAGCTCAAGGGGAAGCAGTGTCTCTGCATCAAAGTATAATCTGAAAGGGATTGCTATAACAGCTTTCCATTTTTCATGGAAAAAGACATCATGTCAGTACATGATGTTTTTCTATAGTACACTAATATTTGTTCTATTTGTGTCCTCCTACCATGCTCATTGAAGCTCATGATGGAAGAAAATTTTGCAAACACATTATTCTTACTCTTAATTTTACTGTACTTTCTTGTATTTATCTCTTCTCCTGAATCAGAATAATTTCATCTCCCTGGCAATTAAATTTCTATGCAACTTCTTAATAAGCATGATCAAATCTCAACACTTGGTTTAAAACCAACAGCTTAGCCTGAAAGGCTCTGGGAAAGACAGGGGAGAAGTTGTAAAATAGGCTAAAACTTTATGGTCAGTTGCAAAGACTTTGTATTTTTCCTTGTATTCTGAACTCATGGTTCCGTTTCAGTGTAGAATTTCCTAACTGAAAATACCACATTAACTACTGAGTACCACTTTAGTTGAACACAGAATCAGCCTGACAACTGATGGTCACTGGTTTTGCACTATTAGAAGGCAGAAATGTAAAAACAACTCTTAGGAATAAATTTGCTTTGCTTTATATCCACCCTGTATAGTGCCAGGGAGAGTGACACATAGAAGGTGTATTGGGTTGCAGACATCTTAAATATTTAAAAAGTATATTAATGTTTCTAGCCCAAGCATGGACATTTTCCCCCCCCCCCGACAGATTTCACCTTCTCTATGTTAAAGTTGGCGCAGGTTTTCCTAAACCTCTTCTCAACGACTGCATATTCCGGATGTGATGGCTTGAGATTCACCAGTTTGACTGCTTCATTTTGCATGTCTTCCCACTCATTAGGGAGATCTATTGATTACAAATATGTAAAACAGAGATTGCATTACTATGACAGACAACTAGCTCAGCTCCACAGGCACATCTTACAAACTGCATAGAGAGGACTAAGAGGACAGTACTTTTCCTGATATTTTATTCTACAAGTACTCTTTCTCTTCCAAACCTCTCTGGCTCTGTCATGCACTGCTAAGACTTTATTTTCTCTAGTCCAATTATCCTCATACCAATATCTAACTGCTGGAAAACAAGCTCAAAAACCCCACTTCATATACCACTTCCTTTGTCAGACTTAAGCATGAAATCTATGCTCACTAGTCACGTATGTACGGATAGTATTTCTTTTTAAATCCGATACTCTGATTTCAGTCATACTTGCCACTGATTATGACAATCAAAACTGCAAGCTATAGCATGTCCAAGAAAAAGATAAATAAAGGAAAGAAAAATATTGAATACCTTACTTTAAGATACCTGAGTTTGCATTTATCAGAAGCATCATTGAACAATCACTATTAAAGTGTTTGGTTTTTTTTATTTAACAGAAGTGTAATTTACCTTCATTCTTTGACACACGTTGAATATTTATAGTTTTTCCTTGGTCATCATGAGCCTGTAGAGTATTCAGATTTACCTGGTAGTTCCTCTTATTAATTTTGACATTAAGGTATGGTTTTTTAGCTATTTTGGCATCTTCCAGTTTCATATTTGTCAGTTTATCAAAAGCAACAAAGGCATCATTATTTCCTAGATACCTCCATTCTACCAGGTTATAAAGAACTTCTGCCTTGGATTGTTCATCTTCAGCATCCTTCAATTTTTGGATCATTGACTGAACTTCTACAGAAACAAAACAGACATCTCTGCTAATACCAGAAATTGTAATTTGAGGAGGAGAAAGTTTATTTTCAAGCTCAATGGTGACAAGCTTTCTTCTCTGGAGATCTGCCAAAGCAGCAATTTGGCTCTCATCAAAACTTTGAATTAGCTCATTTGAAATAACCGCATCATACTGTTCCTTTAAAATTAAATTCTTTATCCAGGACTCAGTTGCATCCACATTTTCTTTAGTTTCTCCACAGATTTGAAACGTGACTAAATAGTCTTTCTTCTCCAAAATCATTGGATTTCTTTTCTCGGTAGATTGTTTTTTGCCCCAAAAAAAGGCTGTGAATAAATAGATGTCAATTATTAGTTGTAAACAGATGAACTTTAGTTTAATTTGCCCATGCACACAGAAAACCCTCCTACTTACATTTAATCATAGAAAACCACGAATCTGTTGTGGATGACTCTGCATCTTGTCTTTTCTTCATGCTTTCATAAAAGTCCTTGAGCATATTTGTCTGGAAGATGACAATTTTAATTGTCTGTAAATGCTGTACTGATTTTTGGCTTGCAAATTCCACTATGGCA
Organism: Formicarius rufipectus; assembly: GCA_013399695.1. Classification (NCBI taxonomy): domain Eukaryota; kingdom Metazoa; phylum Chordata; class Aves; order Passeriformes; family Formicariidae; genus Formicarius; species Formicarius rufipectus. Next base: position 242,644 of record VXAU01001192.1, read on the forward strand.
TCCAACATTTCATCCGCAACCTTTGCTGGACTCTGTCTTGCTTGACCTAAACAAAAATAAAAGGCAGTGAACAGTTGTTTGTACAAGTCTATTTTTACCCATATTAAGTTTGTCCCAGTTTCTGAACCACCGTCATGACAGCCCTCATCACTTTCCCAAGAAACACAAACCTGTTCCAATCGCTGGGAAGGCAACAGATTTGTACTTCTGTTGCTCACACTCGTTAAGCACTATGGAGACCTGACTCTTCACATGGTTGTTGGAAACCAAGTGGATGATTTTACTGCACAACAGATTTCCACCTTGTGTAGTAATAAAGCCACTTTGAAGCAGCCCAGCTGGAAGAGAGAAGATAAAGGAGACATAACATTTTCAAAGTGGCTACTGGTAAGACAGCTGGTTGCATTGATGCAAAAAGTTGAAAAAGTGGCAAGAGGTATCCTGTGAACTGTAATACCATGGGTTTGATTCTCTCCATTCTCTGTAAATACACTGCAGAGAATGATTAAGAAATAATTTTTTTGAGAAATTAATTCAAATAAATGTGCGTTTTCTCATTTCCTGAGATCTCTGCTACAAAGTAGTTTCCTGTTAAGTACAATTTAAGAATTTAGGATGACCTTAAATACAGCTCTCTTAATTAATAGCATGCCAAATTCATTTATATGAGAAATCCTTTCTTATGCCACTTATTTCTTGAAAGCTCATACTCTTACTCTGCAAAAGTGCTGCATGGTTAAAATAGGATCATTAAGATTATGACCAACTGATCTAAAAACTGCAGTATGCAATCTTTAAAAAGATGTTTGATTTTTCAGAGCACTCACGTTTGATTACAAACACCTCAAAACAGAGTCATATTGCGAGGATGAATGGACTGATTAGCACAGTTATATAGCGCCTCACAGATCATAGAGGAGATGACTCAATACAAGATGCTGTGCATCTTTAGCTGAGATCAGGCTGCTAAATGGGGAGAGCCTACGGAGTCAAGGGCTCAGAAAAATATCCAGGAAAGTAAGTTTATGGGCTCAGAGCAGGAAGATTTTGTTTCTGCAACTAGAATGTGTTTTTCTGTGCTCACATAAGCCCACCACGGTGAGCAGGAATTTTACTGCTCTACTGTTCTGACAGAATGCAGAGTACAGAGGAACTTAAGATCAGGTTTGTCCTGCTTTCAGCTGGGATAGTTAATTTTCTTCTTAGTAGCTGGTATAGGGCTGTGTCGTGGATCCAGGATGACAGTATTGTGCATAATGCCCTGATGGTTTGATTGTTGCTAAAGAACTGTGAAAAGAAAAATTCTCAAAGTAGGTGTGAAAACAAAAATGGAACTTTTCAAAATTCCTAAAAGGGAAAGCTCTCTTTTTCAGATAAAATGCTATCAGAATAGAGAATTATAAAACAACTTTAAGTTTTCAGAGAGAATAACAAAAAAAAATAAATCAAACAAAACAGTTTTAACATACCAAATTGAGCACATTCGTCTACTACCTGGGAACCAGCAGCATCCATAATGGCTTTGAAGACCCCTTAAATCACACAGGAAAAGCATACACATTCATTAAGTCAACTATCTCTACTCACAACTCTACCCAACTTCCATACTCTACAAATAGTCTGAATTCTTGTACATAAGATCCCACAGAATGCAAAACCTTAGCAGCTCCCCTAAGTGCCCTCCATGACACACTGCAGAGAGAACACAGCCTTCAATTTTAACAAATGATTAAGAACACCTCCTGTTTCATTGTTTCACCACCAAAATGGCCCTCACCAAACTCTCCAATGGCTTTGAATTATATAATTTGGTATCTTTCATGTGTCTAGTTCACAATGTCAGAGTCCTCTGCTTCTGACAGGTCACTTTACTGTAAGACAAGGCTTTGTCTTACAGTGAAATATTTTAAGACGAGCAGTTTTTCAGAATTATACTTGATCTAAAAATTCCCTTTTATTTAAACATTTTTGGTTGCAAGCAAGAAAAATCTGGACAGATGCCTTCTGTTTGAAAACCAAATTGACTTTTCAGGACATGAAAGAAAGCTATTTAAGTTCTATTTTCTGATTAATCACAACTCCCTTTCTCATGTGAAAAATACTTCAGAGAAGATGCCCTTATGGACAATTCTTTCCCCTACTACCTTCCAAAAACTAGCTCAGATTTATCCCTAATGAACTACATTTTCCGTATAATACCTGTTGTGGCATCAAATGATTGATTTGATATGTTTACAATAACCTCTGTATCTTCCTTGGTAATATCTCCACTAGTTATTTGGAGTGTGATGGAACCAATCTTCATTTCATGGACTCTTGATAATTCAGAAGAAACAGGCCTACCCAAACCTGCAAGGGAAAAAATACGTTAAATCACTTCTCCTCTAGTTTGGGGTATTATTCTCTTCCACTGATGGAAACTTCCACTTGTCCTTTTAAGGAATATACTCTAGATCAGTCTGATGGATATGAAGTGTCTCTGCTTTTCTCTTTACTCCATTTCTGAAAGCTGGAAGGCACAGTATTCTTCCTGTTTAAATGCTGTGAAAGTGAAATCATTTTCTATTCCTGTAAATTCATGTAACATGAATTCAGAAAATGGCCTCAGGGTTTATCTGATCAGCTCTGTAACCGTTTCCTCAATTCTTAAAGAAATGGAGTATTCACCTCAAGTGTTCCCAATAATGGAGATGCCATCACATCACTTTTTAAAATTATTTCATCTTTACCTTCACAGCTACAAAACTGTTCCTTACTTCTAGTCTAAACTTATCTAAGTCATTCTTTATCTGCACACTTTTAACTTTATCTCTGATACTCAAAAACTGAAAGAGGTGTATATCCTTACGAATAACCCTTCACCCTTGACGTAGTTCACTCATATGTTTTTGCCATTGTGTCACCCCACGGTCAATTAGTAAATGGAAAGGAAATTATTCATTTTGTATATGTATCTCTATACAGGAGAATAAAAGTACAGAAATACATGTTATTCATGGCTTGTTTGGCAAAGTGATAGCAAGTTCTTCCACTTGGGTTTCCTATTAGGACACTCTCTTCCATATGATTAGATTGGCCTCACTAGAAGTTGAGCATGCCCTCAACAAAAGAAATTCCTAGTTTTTAAAAATGGCATTTAAGAATCCAAGTCCATCAGGAGAAAAAAAAAAAATATCCTGTGCCCTGATGATATTTCTTTTTTTTCCTGATAGATGTAAAACCACTCAACAGTATTTACATTCTCTCCAGGTGCCCCACCTCTCGCCCCTACACAACTTACTTGACTGTGGTGCTGCAGCAGCGTGGCAACTTTCAGATACCCTATCTTGTAGTTCAGTGTTAAAAGCCTAAGGAGAGAAAAAAGGTACCAAAAATATTTCACAGTTTATACACTGTATGGTTCTATTATTAATACACCTAATACATTTTACAGTCATATTTGGGTGTCATTAAGAACAGCAGAAGACCAAGTGTGGCCAGTATGATAAGACATAATGCCTCTGTGTTGCCAGAACTCCTCTGTCAGAGGATGAGAGTGACTACAGGCATTTACAGCCAGCAGTGAGGCAAATTTTGTCTGCAGCTTGTGCTTTCTGAGTTTGTATTTCAGAGATGCTGAAGAGACACCCCACTGACACTGGCCCACAGCAGTAAGAAAGTATTAAATTATTCTCTTAAGGAAGCAGTGTAACTAAAATATATTATTAAGGCATAACTATAACAGTATCTAACATTGATGGCTTTGTACTGAGAAAAATTACCTGAATGTTATCAATGTCATTTGGACTTAAGAGAAAATGAACTTCCTGGAGATTCTTCAGAGTGTGACTACTGCTGAACTCAAGCACCACATCAAACATTAACTTAGAAACAATGATTTTAGGAAATCTAAATCCGCCAGTCCCAATAGCTGGGAAAGAGATTGATTTCAGACCAAGTTCTTCAGTTTTCTTCAAGCAGAACTTGATTACATCTTCTAGGACCTGCAAAACACAGCAAAGATAACTTTTTTTTTTAGGCATTATTTATTATTAGCTCCAAAGAGAACAACCAGTACGAGAAGAAGCTCTCAGTGCATCAAGGCATCTTTAAGGTCATTCCAACAGAAGCAAATACAGTCAGGTCATCTAATTAACTATGCTAAAACCTGAAATTTCAGGATAGATCACAAATAAATATCTTTCCAAATGTTTGGGGTTTTTTATTTTAATAATTAAAAGGTACCTTCTGTGTTTGTCCTCCATTCCACTCGGGTAGTATGGCATGAAACACAGACTTGCAGGCCAGAGCATGTCCACTGGTGCAGACCACACTCCCTGGACCAGCAGCCTGACTTTCTTTTTCTTTGTCAAACTCTTCTTGGAGTTCTTGTCCAGCTGTTGCCAGCAAGGCTTTGCAAAGAGGCCCCACGCCAAATACCAGATCTGCACCAACACTGTTGACAACAACATCCGTCTGCAACAAGATTACAGTGAAAATACCTGAAGCCAGACTTCAAGTAAAAATAAGCAGCAAGACTACCAGCACTACACCAAGGCAACATACAGCATGAGAACCAAGATGCCAGTGGAGCAATAACCTGGTTTTCAGCACAGCTTCGGAATACTGAGTCTTCCTGGACTTGCAGGAAACCTCTGGTAGGCGGCATCAGACCCACTGTGAATACCAACAACACAGCTATCTATGTGTGAGCAGGTCATCCATCCATCCATCTATCCATTTCAGAGCTGTCAAGGCCTTCAGCAGAGGTGAGGCTGTGACTCACCTTGTCCTGAGCAGATGCCAATGTTTGGGCAGGCGAAATAAATGCAACCTCTGCCATCTGTCTCCTCCCCTCTCCCCAGAGCCAGACTTTCCTACATTTCCTTGTGAACAACAACTGCAGTATTGCTCCTTCTCCACATCATCAAAGGATGAAAAATACAGGTATGATATAAGGTCCCCATAATGTAGAAATTTTAATGACCCTTTCCTCCATTTCACTGATGTGAGATTGTCTACACCTTATCAGAAAAGCAACACCTCATGCACCAAAATGAGGTGAAGGGAGGCAGTTGTGCTACCATGAAGTAAAACAGGCAAAGTCCTGAAGTTCAGTGATTGCTTTGCTTTTTTCCACTGAAGATGTTAGTTTTTTTCTTAATTATTTTGAAATGTATGTTATACTGAAGGTTTTTTACATCTAGTATTGCTTTCTTAGAATCAGTTTTTACAGGCAACAAAATGGCCATTGAAACAGCAACTTGAAATTGAAATTGAAACAGTATTGAAATAGCAACACTGTAACAACAACAATAATAAATGGATATTTTAAACTCCAAAGCACAAAACCCAGCAGTTGCTGAAAAAGATATTTATCCAGATGCACTCTACATCACTCAAGAAAAAAAATATAAGGGAAAAAAACACATCAGAGGTGTAAATTGAGTCTCGATGGTCTAGATGAATAATAAACTCTTTGCTAGCACGAAGAATGAAAAAACAAAACGGGAGAAAAATAAGTACAGTGGGGTCTATACTTTGGAAAAGTAATCTAAACATAGACTCTCATATGGAGTATCTTTTCTAGACTTCAGTAAATTCACATATCCAAAGAAAAAGGAACTAAAAAAAAAGGCTCCATCCTCCCTGTTAGCTCTCCCAAAATAGCAGCTCAGACAGGTACCTATTTTCTATAATATCCAACCAAGATATCTACAGATCATACACATAAAGACCTACCGTGGCTTCCTGGACATTTTTCTCCTCTACAAGGATACGAAGTCCTTCATTTGTTGTAACCATTTTCAGAAGCTGTTTTGTCTCCTCCTGCCTTTTTCTCAGTTTACAGCTTTCCACATGGGGCATCTGCAGTGTTAGGGAGGATGATTTACCAGAAAACACTTCTTTTACTGTCTCACTCAGAACCTGAATGGTTTCTTCTGACTTATCCACAATATGAACCTCCTTCAAGCTGCTGTCACCCATGGATCCTTCCAAGGTCTCCTTGATGGAGGATGCAATTGAAACTGCACATATTTGCAGTGGAAAGCCAAAAATCCCTCCACTTATACAGGGCAGAGCTACAGAACAATGATTGTATGTTTCAGCTAGTTCTAGACTTTTCTTCACTGCCTTTTTTAACAACCATATACATTTTTCTGGCTCTGCCTTCCTCCACCTGGGCCCAACAGCATGAATGACTTTCTTGCAGGGGAGTTTCCCAGCGTTTGTGATAACTGCGCTCCCAGGCTGAAAACGCCCATTCTTCCTCACCAGCTCATCACACTCCTCTTGCAGTGTTGGACCAGCAGCTCTTAACAGTGCCTCAGCAAGGCCACCAACGTGCTTTAGGTCTTCATTAGATGCATTCACCACAACATCAACAGGATAGTCATACAAGTCACCTTTATACACTGCTACTACAATTCCATGTGGCAGTCTTTTTTCATAGTAGAGCTTTCTTTTCACTTTACCACCAACTTTTTCACCCTTCTGTGGTTGTTTTTCTTCTTCTTCTTTCACCCTAATGAAACACCTAAATTTCTGCTTTGCCTCAAAAACACATGAATCTTTCCTCTCAGTAAAGAACTCTTTGGCTCCTGGTTTATCAACTAGCACATTTTTTGAGTAAAGGGATGAAACAAGCTTTTCGAACATGTTGACTGCTTCTGGCATTTCTACTCTTGGTCCCTTCAGGAAAATACATGGTGTCTTGATATCAAAACGCACTATCACACCTTTTTTCCTCAGTTCACGATAAACACCACATTTCTCCTTCTCTATGAACTCTACCACCACTGAATTTGCTGGGATTATTTTTTCCACAAATGTGTTTTTATCCACAAAATCATTAAGTTTCTGATAAACCTCTGCAACAGCCTTAGAAAAGCCAACAATAATCACTTGACTTTCTTTTCCAACATATTGCTCATTGACTTGTGTTTCCTGAGAACTGTATGTCTTCTGCAAGAGGTCAAGAAGTTTTTTCCACTGCTCCCTTTTAATGACCTCACTGTCCCCCACATTGATGCGCTTGACAGCTAAGCTGGTTTTTATTTGCTTTTCTGCTTCTAAAAGATCTTTGGGAGCATCTCCATATAGCAACACAGTACCCTCCTCAAGTTCATAAAACGCATTAATTTTTTTCTGAATGAATAATATATCTGACATTTTTTTATTATCTACATTTTGTAGATAGTGGAAAACATGAGGATCAATGGTAACTGATGTACGTGGCATACCCAACACCTTTTCCAGCAAGTCAGCTTTGATTTTATATACTTCTGCAGGTAATCCACACAACTGAACAGTCTTTGTTTTGTCATCGTAAAAGATCTTTAGGCATGGATATTCCTTGTGAATATTCTCTTCTAACCCAGCATTATGCAGCACAGCATACTTCCCTGGGACCACTGGCACAGAAATTTCTATGCTTTGTTTTTCCCTTTCACTTTGCTTCATGGCTTTTTCCATGCATTCCCTCACTTCTTTCTCTGCGCTGTCCACTGCTGCTCTGCTGCCTGCAATTGCCACCATGTCCTCTGAAATATCAGTTATGATCAAAGAAGCATCTTTCAACAACCTGTTTTTCACATCTTTCCAATCTGCTGAGTTTACTTTACATTTTATAGCTATGTAACGTGCCATGATTCGTGAGAACTCATTACAAGCATCTTGCTTCCATGTCTTGATCAACTTAGCTGTTGTCTTTTTGTTCTTGGAGAGAGATGATGCTGGGCACAACATGACTTCGGGGTTTGCACAGTCTTCCTGGGGCCATTTCAGCTCACAATGGCAAACTGCCATTTCCTGGTTTATGCCTCGCATCAGTTTATCATGTTTTTTTAAAAACTGCCAGACATACGGGTCTAATGGCACCTCAGTGGGGTCTGGCATCTTGATAGTTGGTCTTTCTCCTCCATAGAGAGCTGTTCCCAGGGAATGGTAATATGGATGTACAGAAATCTGTGTCCGTTCCAGCAAATGCTGCCTTTCCAAGACCTTTTTTAGATCTGAAAGTCAGTGCACATATGTTCAAACAAACATGTATCATTAATGTCAGATGAAGCAAATGTCTATTCATAGAACTATTAAATTTTTTTTTCTTTTTAGTTTCAAAGAGATTTTTATGTCTTTCTGAGTTCCAAACCATTCTTTAGGAGACAATGGAAGAGGTTTGGCTTCTACTAGTTTAGTAAATATGCTTACATGTAGAGCTACACCTTGCTCTTGTTTCCACCACCACAGTAGCATGTTGATATGACCCTGCCCTATGAAATACTCCTTACTCTTAACTTAGAATTAAATTCCTTATGCCAGTGTACTTTACCTCTCCCCCCTTCCATTGTTGTTGGAATAGACTAAGCAAATTATAATGTTGGCATAGACTTCAAACCACATTATAACGATCCAAATTATGTATTGACTTCATGTTAAAAATATTCTTAAGAAAATTCTGAAAGTCAGAAACAATCACCCAGCAGATAAATCTTTAACTAAAAGTAAATAAATTTAGTAAGCCAGGAGTCTCCTAATACAGAGGTATTTACCAAAGGTTGCACTGCACACAAACAGGACAGTGATTTGACACAAGGAATAGTAACAAGACTGTTATTTATCTCTATTCTTCTCTCAAATGAAGATATTTGATCTTAATTAGTTTCTGCAAGTTAACTGTGAAAGCCAAAGTCATTGACAGATCCTGCTCTCTCTACCTGTAAATACAATTGATGTTGTACTGAAGATAAAAAACTCTGCAAATAGGGGAAAAACACCAGTGAAAACAACTCAGGCACAAAGCAGGTATTAAAATGAAACTTTGGTAACATAGGAAAAAGAAGAAAACCCCCAAAACCCCAGAAAAACCACAAGAGATTCTAAAACCGTAGACATGCAGCAGTATTTCTAAATCCAGAGCACTCAGAATAGGACAACGTATACCAGCTTCAGTGACACCAAGCAGGGCTTTTCCTAATTCCCAGATTTGCAGCGATTTTCTTGCAGGTTGTCTGCCTGTGACCACCTTGGTCAGGCAAAGGACAGTGTTACCTTTGTGATTGCAGAAAGTAATAATGGCTGAGTTCTCCTCAGGGAAGAGCTGGACATCTGATACGGGTCCCCCTCCATTCCGTGCACTCTCGAAGTAAACTGTGATATAGTCTGTGGAAATGCTGTCTGGTAGGCTTTCAGCCCTGATAGTCTGGGTCAATTCAAGAAGCCTGGCAGTCATTTGGAATTCTATGACTCTCTTGTGTTGTGAACATTTTTTTACAAATTCTTTAGTATCTGTAAAGAGAAGAGCAGTATGAACTGACTGTGTTTCCTTGGGGCATTATCAGCCCTTGCTATCACTCCTGGGTGAGAATGAGCCAAATCTACTTGTTCCTTTATTGGGAACAAAACTGTCTTTGGTGCCAAATAACTCTGTGTTGTACTAAAAAAGGCGAAAAGCACACAACTATGTATGTTAATCTCTGCTATTCACAAGTCTACTGTCTTCTCAAAAGGACAAGCTCAAGAATGTGCCAACTCCTCACACTCAGTGCACTTCTGATTCTTCTTTATCTAACCCAAAAGGAGATAGAAACAATGAACCATTCTCATCCATTTTCAATGAATGAAGATGCCACAATTTTTTTTTTTCAGTGTAAGATTTGGATCACGGGCATTTTGTGGAGCTGTATATAAGACATCTTTTTTGAGACACTGCAACCCAGGTACTTTTATAAAACAGTCTGGATCTCTATCAGGACATGAATATTGCTCTGCATGCTATTACTCATACACAGACATGGAAATGAATGATGTTATCACCCTCTCTTACCAATACTTTTTAGAAAGGTAGCTACAGCAACATTTATTTCAGGTATCACTTCCACCGTGAAGTCATCATCTATAGTCATGCCGCTGATGTTCTCCAGCAGCAAACGTAAGCAGTTTGGACTGCATTTTTGTGTGTTTTCAAACACCACCGAAGGTGAGGTCTCTGCTGAGCCATCTTCCTCCTGAAGTTCACTGTTTGGAACAACAGTTCTGTTGTTTTCTGCAGCAGAAAGATAAGTGAGTCACATAACCTGCTGGCACACAGTTCCTGGAATAAACAGGGTCTTCTTACCCTTTCTCTCCTTTCCTTCCCCAAGAAAAGAGATTGCTAACCAAAATACTGCAGGGTACTCCTGGACATTTTGGGATCCAAAGCAGCCCAGATATTCTGCAAGGCTGCAGGCAGCTTCTCTGGTGGCAAAACAGACATGAGTAAACAAGTCCAAGGTCACTGGTATGTCTCTGAGTCAGAGACTAAACTAAACTAAAATCCGTTGAGATAACTGGCCACAGCTGCTCAGGTATCAGAAAGGGTTGGGAGAGACCCTCTGCATCTGCTTCTCAGCCTGGGTGCAGGCAGAATAAGCCTAAACATAACTCAGGACATCCAGAGGCACCACAGGCCACCACCAGCTCTGTGTGACTTGATGTAAAGCCTCCTGATGACCACCATGCCCTGCCATCAGTGTTGTGTGAAGCTAAAACCCGGCCTGTGGTATAAGTCTGGCAAGGTCAATGCCATTCTTGGTGACCAAATCTGCAGCATCCGTGGCCAGACATCTTTCCCTGTATCACCTGAGCCATGCTACCCAACTCAGAAACTTCCAGCCAAACTCCTCACAGAACTGGAGCCACGTGTGGAGAAAAGCACAAACATTTTTATTATATGAAGAAGCAGCATAGAGTGATGCATAGCATTTTACCTTTTGTTTGAAGGTTGCTCACAGGATCCAGAGCCTAAATTAAAGTGAAACCAAAACATCAGTAACTGATTTGACACTCTCACCCACTGTTTAAAAGCTCTGGTTAGGATTACAATTTTTATTTACCTTTGCTGGCACTACTTTTTCTTCAAATGTCTCCTCTTCAGCAGCTAGTGCTGTTTCAGGCTCTGTGACAGTCAACTTCAATTTTTCTTTTCCTTGTAAATGCAACTCATGAGGCTGTCTCTGCAGAACTCGTTGCTTCACTAAACAAAACCAAGAAACCCCAATGAAAATCTGAACAGAACTACATCTTTAGGTTATGTAGCCCTTTTACACCACTACACTGTAACACTGTCGTGGTTTAGGAATGGTATTCTGCAATTTACTGTTTCCTTTGAAACACCTCACACCAGTGACCCGCTCGCTCACCCCCCGCATCCCACCCCCCGCCCCGCGGCGGGACGGAGAGAACGGGAGGCACAAAACATTAAAGACCACGGTGTGAGATAAGAACAATTTGCTAGAAACAGCAATAAAACCAGAAAAGCGAGCAGTAACATCACCGGTACTAACAGCGGAGTGTACAAGAGAGGCGAGCGCTTCAGACGCCGCTGCTCATCGGACCGCACATTCCACTAAACGCCCTCCTTCTCTGCTCCCCTGGCCGAGGTGGGACCGAATATCCCCAGGGTCCTGGCGGTGGCCCCCTGCCTGCTGCAAAAGGTATCCCTGTCCTAGACGGACCCAAGACAGGCACATAACGCTGTCGCACGAAATTAAATAGCTTTAAACTCAACACTAGCACAGTACGCACAAGGCTTTCTTCCTGAAAAGAGCGGAACAGCAGAGGACATAATTTCCCCGACGAAACACCACAAATCTATCACATGTTTCATGGCGGTATCCACTGAGATCCGGGACCGGCCCCACCCCTTGCACATCCTCCAAAATGGTTTGGGGCTCTACGTCCTGAACTTACCAGCTGGCCGAGTCAGCAACTGGGAAGCATAAGGCAAGAGAAAAAAACAAATTGTGTATATATATATGTGTGTGTGTGTCTCAGGTTGCGTATTTATACACATACATGCACTCATGTGTATGTATACATCTAAATCCTTTCCAACTTGCTGCAAGTTCATAGAAATACGTTGTTATATATGTCATGTTTTTCATGTACATCTGTAACTTCTACATGGATTGTTAATTAGCATCAGCGTTATTATTCCAAGTGCAAATTAGAAACTACTACTGTGCATCAAGGTTGATGTATATGTATATATACCTCGTAAGATATATTTATTAGCTTATAGCCTTTATATAAAACACAGTCCAGAGGACAGTACTAAGCACCAAATCTAAGCATATATTTCAGTAAACATCACAGAACCATAGAATATTCTGAGTTGGAAGGGACCCACAAGGATCCTCGAGTCCAGCTTTTGACTCTGCACAGGACATCCCCAAGAATCACACCATGTTTGCACACTACTCTGTATTGTATGTTACGGGATGTATACCGCATATTAAGTACTACAGGTACTGTACACCACGCACCAGACAGGATATATTATTACAACAACTAAGTATCTTGTAACTTGCAGAAATCTAGCCTTGTGAGTTACCACCTGCACGCCTCTCGCTCACGCCCGCAGGGAGCCCACACTCTAAACCAGCTCTGTGACCCTGGACCCGCCGAGTGCCCCCACCACGACCCGACCCGACCCGACCCGCCCTGCCCTGCCCGGCGGCTCACCCTCGGGGCGGGCGAAGCAGACAAGAAGATGCCTGGTCCCGGTGCCGGGGTCGGTCCCGATCCGCAGCTCACACTCGCCGCCTCCAGAGCGCTTCTGGCTCTGGAAGTAGCAGAGCAGCTTCTTCTTCAGGGAGGGCGGCGGATCGGCGCAGCCCCAGTCCCCGCGCACCAGCAGCGGGAAGGCGGCTGGACGCTGCTCGGCCATCGCAGCACCGACGGCTCTGCTCCCCGCTTCCCTTTCGCTTTCGCTTCCCGGCTCGGCGGGGCGTGGCTTTTCCCGACAGGCACCCGCCTATCGGGGCTCCTCTGCCGCCTATCGCGACACAATACCCCTGGACGGCTACTCGAGCCTCGCGGTCGTAGCTTCGCACCCGCGCCCTTCAGCTTCTCTGCCCCTCGAACACCCAAAGCTGCCTTGGGCACCCCCAATACCTGATAAATTGTCCTCTCTGACCCTGTGCTGGGGGCTGCCAGCCCGTCTGGCTGCTGTCCCAAAAGAGGTTCTTTCACCCATTGTGCAAGAGGCCAATCCATACACGGAGTCGAGGCATTTGATTTATTTACAGCTCTGTGCAGAAAGGGGGGTTAATTGACAAATCCAGAAAGCCAGCAGAGAGGCTACCAAAGCTTTACCCTGTTTATACATTTTAGCGAACAAAGGCAATAATGTTCGTCGGCTACAAGTTACTTAGTTCTCTTATTGATTTGTTTTCTATCCTCTATCGCTTCACTATTCTTTGACTTCACATGCCAATTAGTCCACGTGCTCAGTCTTTCTCTTCTTTTGGTCACTGGGCTTCTTCATTCAGTGGGCCATTAGTCGGTGCTCAAGACCTCCCCTTGCCAGAATTACCTTTAGCCCAGCTGAAGCTGATTCAGTACAGTTGCTGAGCTGTCTTTACTAATTTCTTTCTTATCTTGGGGGTCCTGCTAAGTGCCCTTGTAGCATTCCTTGTGTGCACCATTAATGGTACATAGTTCTCAAGCTTTGGTAACATCCCCCTGAAGTCCAAGATCATAGAAATATGTCAAGCCCTAAACCTTAACAAGGCAATTCTACCGAAAAGTAATTTGTCTTAACACCTGGAGATCGGTTAGAGCGTGCTTGCTAGCTGCTGTTTTATGGATTAAATCTCCTCTCCTGTTAATTAAGCTTGAAAGTATACAAAGAACAAACATCAAAGAACATGGTTTCTTAAGAAAAAATTTGCATAGTACACATTCTGCAACATCACTGTTGGAAGAACAAAGTCAGAGTGGAAAAAGCTGTGTCAGGGTAAAGCTGTATCAGGAGAGGGTTAGGTTGGATATCAGAAAAAGATTCTTCATCCGGAGGGTGGTTGGGCACTGGAACAAGCTTCCCAGGGACCAGGGAAGTGGTCAGAGCCCCAAGCCTGGCAGAGTTCAAGAAGCATTTGGACAACACTCTCAGGGGCTGTCATGTACAGGGTTAGAAGCTGCACTTGATGATTGTTGTAGGTCCCTTCCAACTCAGGATATTCTGTGATTCTAGGTCCCTTTTTATGGCCCTGCCTCTCACCTTTGCCTTTCGATTAGAATAAACCGAAGAAGCAGCATCTGTCACTCATCTCCTGCACAGAGGCCAGTGCTACAGGTTTCCGTTCCATGCTTGATGCCCATGGCCTCTGTAATGCAAGCACTGATGAAAAAACACCTGGGTGTCCTCTGCAGCTTCTTGTGGCAATGGGAAAGCTGAGAACTGATGCACTACTGTCTCCTGGAGAAAATAGTCAGACTGGTACCAGTGACCCAGCAGCCGCAATGAAACACCTGGAACCATCTCCTCTGGCTCCTGGCATGCTGATGAACCACTGACATGGGTTTTTGTTACAGGGATTTAATACGTTTAATCGCTGTAAAAGCAAAACTTAAGACTTTTGGTCCCCATACCTATATCTTGATTTCAAGTTCTAGGTGAAATTGATTTCAAGACACTTCATTGCAACAGTATTTTTCAGTGATTAGAAAGAAGACAAAATGAGAAACAATAAAGCCTAAAAGAGTAGTGCCAGTGCTGTCACAGGAGGGAGAAGTAGGATGGGTGTGTCGTGACAGATAGGAGTCTGAGAAGATCAACCACCGAGTCACTTCAGACCAAGCAAAGCCCTTTAATGAATTCTTATGTTACAGTATATAAGTTTCAGGGACAGATAAAGCCTGGCAGGAAGAAGGTAACTGGTAACCTCCCTAGATGTGGGGGGAGGCACAGAGGGGATGAGTTAAGGCATTGAAATGTAAAGCAGACATCAGAAACACAAACAGTCCCAAGCTGTGGGCCTTCTAGCTAATCGAGGAAGATAATGTGTCCTTGAGTGTCTTCCCTCGGCTTCCACGGTTTGCTGCTTTGGAATGTTAACTCCCTATCTGCCGGTTCCAAGACCCTCACTCCTACATGGGTGCAAATGAACATCCTGATATTTATGGCTCTACTGAGATACCTGAATTGCAGGTTCACATTATTTCACACCACCTTCCCTGAAAAGGTGCTTCTTGGCCACATATCCCCTATATTTTTTATAATAATATAAATTGCATAAATCTGCATAATATAAATAATATATTTATTGCTCACATGGATACACTAACGCAGCTTAAAGCTTCAACAGCAATCTAATTAACCATGTGAAGAGAGTAGTGGAAGATTTTTTTCTTGATCACCTAACCAAATAAATCAAACCCAACGCCTTCAGAGGAGCCAAGGCTTTACTAATTGGCGGTACTACAAAGTAGCAAGTTCATTATATTAAAACCAAGTCAATCCGTATCTGTAACTGTCAAGTTTATTGAAGTTCAGCAGTTGAAAATCAATGCTAAATGATCTCAGAGGTTTAGACAAGCACAGGCCATTAACTATGACTCATTCATTTATTGAAAACCACTGTATCATAATCCACGATAAGATTTACACTCTGTAAGTGACAGAAGGCATCAGAAATGCAACACTGAAGAGTCTGTGGCTGCACTATCCCTTCCACCAGTAATCAGAAAGGCCCTAAGACTGCATGGAAAGGCTGATACAGTACAAAGACTTAATATGTAATCTAACAGGTTTTCAGTATAAATTTGTGCTCAAGTGTTAAATACACTGAGTTGCTCCAAGTGTAAACAGGCACTCTACTTCAGGGCTATCAGAAATTGTCAGACTGCTTAAATGGAAACAGAAATTAATTGATGCGACTATTAATTGTTTCCCTTGTGTGTTTTGTTGTAGGTGTTTCCATCCTACACAAAGGGTGAAAGACACGCAGTCGTAGCTGCAAACAAAATACTTATTTAGTGAAAGTGATAAGGTATTCTGGGTAAGCTTGAATGTCATTAAAAATTATGAACATAGTTGGCAGGCTCATGTTATCAGTTGAACTATCAAAGAGGTCTGTAGGGTTATTAGGGTTTTTTGCTGCTGGAGTGAGTGATCCTTTTTTGCCCTGAGAATATTCTCCAACAAGGACTCGAGCCAAGTACATGTACTTCTTCCCATTCACATCTGGTTGAGAGTAGGCGTCGTGGGCAGAATAGCTGGCATTAACTGCAAAGTACGTTCCGTTTCCAAAGTTGGCAGCTGTAGTCAGAAAAACAAATATTTATGAATGTTTCAGTAGCAGCAATCCCTTATCTGCCACACTCGGAGCCTGTGAATTTGCTTTCTATTTACAATAAGGACGTAAAACAAAATAAATGACTTTGCATACACGGCAAGACTATTCAAATGGCATGGCAAATCAGTCACTTTACCGTGCATTCCAGCATAGCTCCGGTTAAATCCATAGTTGTTAATCAAGGTTAATGACTCTCTACTTGTCCCATGAAACAGAAGCTTCTCATTATTTGTGTGGCCATTTTTGTTATCCATTTGACGCTTTTTTATTTGGTAGGCCTTCCAAAAATAAGAGTTCTGTACTCTTTCAATCTGCAAAGTTTGAAAGTAAGACAGAAAGTAACAAAGAATGAGGGTGGCTTGCTGTCAGGAAAAAAATTAGCATATCAACCATTCAATCTGATTCCAAGATTCCCCCCCAAGCTCCAATGCTCTTTTACCAGATGATCAAATAATTTAGTTAAATCCTTCCAAGCTTTGGCATGCAGACAGCAGAACCCAGCACAGAATGGGACACAAACAGTCCATGTGAAACAATACAGGAGCATTTTGCAGGTTTCTGGGCCACATATGACACACCTGCCTGCACAGCCCACACGGCTTACGTGGGCAGATGCTGTGCTCTGCTACAGCAAAAATCATTCCAAGAGCACTCCTTTGGTGCTGAAGAAGCATCTGCTTCAAACACCTTATTAAATTGATGCAGCCAAAAAGAATTCAGAAATCCCAGTGGAACTTCTTTTTCCATTGTTATGAGTATCCTTCATCACTTGCTATCAAAGTACTTACGCTCAGAAATTATGACATGCTTTTACCTTTTCAATTTTGAATGACTTACAGGTCTGCAGAAACCTTTCCTGCACATCTTTATACTCTCTTGTTTCTGGTCTTAATTCCACAATTTTGAGTTGCTCATTTTCCATATCATCCCACATTGAAGGGAGCACTGTTGTCTCTTGATCTGCAGAAAAAACATGATCAATCATATTTTTCCAAATCCCCTCGATAAAATTAAATATGCCCTCCTACAAATCCTTCTAAAAGACCACACATCTTGCTTATGGATAAGTCAGAAAGAGGTAGCTCTTTATATTGTAAAGGACCAGTAGTAAATAGAAGAGGGTATATCTCAAAAACAGAAATGAGCTGAGAGCTAGAATAACAACTGCTACAAACACCTAATTACTGCTAGTAAGCCTGTTAAGAACCTTAGAATGCATTACCCACTTTTCAAAATATTTTAAATAACTGCAAGGTTCTTTTATTTTTATCTCTCAATTCAGTTCCTTTCTACATTCTCCAGAAAAGCACCAGCACACAGCTCCTAACAATACTTTGAATATTCTTACCATTCCTTTCTCCTATGAGGCTGGATGAAACCTGGTTTTCAAATGGGAATGTCAGTTTGTCAAGATGCTTTTACTTACCTTCAGATTTATCAATACGTCTAATGGATATTTGTTTTCCTTGATCATCCACAGCATATTTACGTATCATATTCACTGTGCATTTTTTCTCACCAATGGTGACTGAAATATTTTTCTTCTTTCCTGTGTAAGCATTTTCCAACTGCATATTTGTGAGACTATCAAAGGGCACATGGGAATCGTTTTCAAAATACTGCCATTCAATTACATTTTTTAAAAGTCCTGCCTGGGCCTCTTCCTGTTTAGCAGCTTTTACCCTGAGGATCATTTTCTGAATAGCTGAATTAGCAATCCAGACGTCTTTCTCAAAACCTGAAATTTCAATAGAGGTATCCTTCAAACAAAGAGAAATTTTTAATTTATTTTCTAGGTGTAGCAGTTCCTCATTCTCTTCTTCACTGAAATGAGAGATGGAGTCATCAACAATTTCTGTTTGATATTGTTCCTTTAAAATTGCACTTTTCAGCCAGTTTTCAGCTTCTTCCACTGCGTTCTTGTTTTCACCACAAATTTGCACAACAGTCAGTTCGATTTTCTTTTCCAAAACTCCTTTGTTATTTTTCTTTGGGGAACGTTTCTCAGAGCTCCATAATGCTACAATGAAATACACAAATATTGTAATTAATATTTATCATTACTGGTTGGTGCTAGACAGATTGATCTATAACCTGTATGATAACCTCTACTTACATGTAATCTTGGAAACAAATGACTTGACTAGTGCTTTTGTAGGCCTTTCTCTTTTCTTCATGCGTACACGGAACACAGGCAGCAGATGTGGCTGAAAGATGACAACTTTAATAATTTTCACAGATGGAGCAGAGTTCGTTCTTGCAAAGTCAGTTACTGCATCTATCATGCTGTCAGCTACCTCTTCTGGGTTGCGGCCTGCCTCTCCTGAAAAAAGTTCAGATACTTTGCTTTTAAAAAATGTTAATTACTTACAAGTGATTAAAACATCTTTACAAAAACAGCTATGAACATATGCACAATCACTTGGATCACAAACAGGTCAAGAATAACATCAGGCAGGCAATTACAAAAAGTTTCTATTTATCAGGAGGAGAAAGTTCAAGACTAACTTTCCAGCAAAGGAAAAATGGAAGTTTCTTTTTGTTGACATGGGAACCATTCAGGTTATGATGTAGATTGTATGGCTTGGGTACCTAATAGGCCACAGGCCTGATGCTCAGTGGCCCAGTAGCCAACTGCTTGCTCAAAATTGCCTCGTTCTATTCACGCAGGAGGTTCCCCCATGCATGGGGCACAGTTCTGGATTCTCCAGCTCCAAAGATTTCTACTGAACTAACTGAAAATAACAAAAGAAGAAAAAGGGACAACTTGGCCTTTCAGACAGGCTCATGTTCCATCCGTATCAACTCTACTTGTGTGGCTGATAGGCAGAGTTCCATCTACAGATTTCAGCAATGGAGAAGTAGCTCCGTGGCTGTTCTCCTTGAGCTGTTCACACATACCAGGCTGCAGGTTCTCCAGGAAGCACCAAAGTACCTTTGAATCCCTGTTAGCAAGGATGTGTGGGCTCTAGAATACTTGTACCCTTTACATACTAGATGTCTGCAAGGAGTGAAGCTTTCTAGCTCTTCATAAGCCTCTAATAACAGTTTTAAAGACTTCAGTTTCCAAATGCATTTTCATCAAATAATGACCCCTCCAGATAAATCAGACTCATTGCCTGAGCCCTGAGATCAGCAAAATCACATGCATTGAACCCTTTTCAAAAAAGGGAGACACAGACCTGTTCCAATTGCTGGGAAGGTGACAGAGGTGTACCCCTGTGATTCACACTCCTGGAGCACCTGGAAAACTAGCAACTTGATATCATCTTGGGCAATGAAATGGATTATTTTTTTGCATGGCAGGTTTCCTGCTTGGGTGACAATATAGCTCTTGTGAGGCTGCTGGGCTGAAATGTAAGTAGGAGAACATGATCAGCAATTATCCACAATATAAATGTGTACTATTCCTCATCAGGAAATAAGAAATGGTGACAAATATATGCCCCAGGATAAGCTTCATGTCTCTTTCCATAAAGAAAACAACTCCCTATATCTATTTATTTTCACATTCAAGGCACAAGGATTCAATTTATGTTTGTAAAATATTTGCCTCTTTTGACAAATAAATTTTGTGTGTACCTTTATTTGTCAGGTTTGCTCTGTAGACTTGGAGAGCTTTATGCAGGCTGGCACTCTGCCTTCATAAACACACAAGCACAACATCTCCCCCCAGGCTGCCTAGCCCAAATTAGCGTCTTGGCCTGTGCAAGAGAGGTTTGTTTACCTCTGATTGCCTCCGCATAATTCTTTTTCTTTGGTTGGTCTTTGAAGCTGACCTCCACACCTGTGTGTTTCCCACTTCCCTTATTCTGTGGAGTTTAAACTACATATACTTGTCTATTCTTGCTCCCCTTTCATTACAGTTGCTGTTCATTAGCTAAATTTGGTCTACAAATAAATGTCTCTTTGGGGAAGGAACCCCGCTTCTCACTACTGAAAAGTAGTCATATAGAGGATGTGGTAGTAGATTACTAGCTATACAACAGCAAACATTTTCTCACTCAGAAATAACAAAAGGGGTTGCAAGTAATCAGTTGTTTCCAGTGAGGCATGGCTTCTCTATTAATATTTCTGACAACATCAATTCCTTGCTCACAGCTCTGTTTAATGTAGACTCTATTTGTTTTAATCATGGAAAGCTTTATTGGAATAAGAGGATGTAGTAACTAACAGATTTAGATCTTTACATATGCTTAGAAGTTGTCTCCCCTTGAGGATTTTTTTTTCCTTTCCTCATTAGATGTTTTACAAATATCACATTAACTGATTAAAAACTAGCTGCTGTAACACAGCATAAAATACAGGTGGAAGTAGACTAAGTAGTATTGAGAATGTATTCCAACAGATTCCTTGCCATCCATTAAGACCTTTGGAAAGGTCAGAAATGTTGTACCATACCTAGTAGACCACATTCGACTTCAACTGCTTTTCCAGCACCATTCAGAATTGCTCTAGAGACACCTTAAATGAGAAGAGGCACATGAATCCACTGTTACTACTGTTAACATCCCATCTGAGGCAGAACTGTATGCCTGCCATGCTAACATAATATCTATCATATCTCAATCCCAGTAACAGCAAATACTATAACTGAAAAGCACTGCTGCCCAAATTTTAGACCTATGCTTTTCAATTCAAAAAGTGATGTCTAAAGTACCTAACAAGTTTCACCAAGGTCAAAAACCTCATTGAAGTTTGTCTTCTTTAGTTGGAGAGGTGTTCTATAAAATGTCTAGATATGTAAAAAAAACCCCCCACTATTAGTTTCCCTTTCTGCAAGAGAGTCTTAAACATGCCATCCTGTTAGAGATTAACAAGGAAATAAAGTTTCAGACACTACTTAAACCTTTGTATCCTAAGAAATGAAACAGAAACTATACTGTGAAGCAAATACAAATGTGTGAAGCACTGCAGAAAATACTTCCTCTTCTCCTTTTCCAGCCTGTCCAAGCACACATACTGTTTTCACACATACTGTCAACTAAAATACCTGTTTTGAGGCTGAAGGTTTGGTTTGTTATGTTTACAATTACATCTCCTTCTTCCTTGGTAATATCACCTTCTGCCACCCGGAACACAACAGAGCCAATTGTCATTTCAAGAAAATTATGTGCTGTGGTTGGAGAGGTAGCAGAAAAGGCTGCAGGGAAAGAAACACAGATCCTGAGTAGAGGGGAGTCATGATGTAAAAACTAAGAGACTTGTTCATGGGTACAACGTCTACAACGACCACAGTTTGGCTACAGACTCAGCCTGTGCAGAGGACTGCATGCCATGCTAACTGAAAATCATCTCTTCTCACAGAAATCTTTGCTCAACCTGCACCTATTCCCATTAATTTTATTCATGCCAGGATGGCAGGAAAATTGTGTTTTGCTGCACACCTGGCATACTACTTTGTAATTTTACAAAGGCTTATATGGTAAAATGTTGCAATGTAAAAGAGCAGAAAATTTTCCAAGTCTCACTTCCTCACTCCTCTGTCTCACAGAGTTTCCAGGCAGGTTTGCTACTGCATGACAGATGGAACTTCTCACCCATGTGTTATTTGTAAGATCTTAATTATTTTTTCAACATGTAACTAATTTTCTTCAGGCTGCAGTTCCCTTAACATGGATAACACCAAAGATATTTTAAAGAATAATTAAAAAAAAATCCACTAGGCACACAGTTTCTGTGAAACAAGCTTACCTGTGCCTTGGCCATCCTCATTTGGAGAAGGCATTTCAATGCCTACACTATTTCCACACCTGTTCTCAAGTTCATCTGAAAATAGCTAGAGAAGGAAATTACAATCAATCCCAGTGGAAGTCTTTACATAGTAGAAATAAAAGTTTGAAAAGTCAAGTTAAAAAACATTTAGAAAGAGCTAAACACAAATTACTTCATACCATCTGCCATAATGCTGATGGCAAGGCCTGGCACATGCTGTTCTTGGTGAGCAAGGCTATTCAGTGTGAACAACAGACAAAGTTATAAATAACTAAGTCAAAGCCCTAGTTATCATTCCACAGGGACAGAGCAAGAGATGCCATCCTTACACCGAGGAGCTACTTTATACTAACAACTTTTGCAAGTAACGTCACCCTTCTCCATACAAATAGGTCAGGCTTTGATGCAGTAGCCATCACGTTGGGCCTTTCAAAATGTATTAGCTACTGCACAAAATAGCAGAAGCCAACAGATGCAGAGACACTTATCTGGACATTAATTCACAGTGTGACTGCTCTCTTTTGGTGTGAAATGAGTAACTTGAGCATGCATACAGAAAATGTGTGCTAAAGTGATAAAGAAAGGGGGATGCAGAATACTGGTATGATTCTACTGGAGAAGTCTGCCAGCACAGCAATCCTAGCACAATTATTCTTCCTAAAAAGACATTAGCACTCCATTTAAAGTATTCCTTTTTTTCCACGGGTGGAGGCTTGATGCAGGAGTTACAGCAAACTTCCCTGTCAAGGCCTATGGACTGAAGAATTGGGCGAGTTCCTGAGACAAAGTGTAATTACACTTTTGCCTGTATTATTGCCAGGAAACAGAAAAGGATAGGAAGGGAGAAGGATTGTACAGGACAGGCAGGTGACTGTGACAGGTAGAACTAAAATGAGAACTTTCAGTATAGACAACTTTTTCTTTAGCATAAAAACAAGCACCCTGTGAATTCTTTGAAGATCATCAGATAGCCAAGTATCATGAAAAAGACCCAAATAAAACAGCATATAATGGAGAAAAAAACCCCAGAGTACCTCACCTGAATATTATCTGTATCTTTTGGATGCAACAGAAAGTGAACTTCTTCCAGAGAATTTACTCCGTTTTTACTACTGAACTCAAACACCTTGTCAAACAATAATTTAGCAACAACAGAGGCTGGGAATCCTAAATTTCCCGTCCCAATTGCTGGGAAAGTAATTGACCTTAGAGACAGTTCTTCAGCAATCTCCAGGCATTTTGTGATGATGTCACCCAAGGCCTGTAAAGCACAATTATTTTCTCAGTTACTGAAGGTTATTGTTTTTCCAGCATATGCAAGGTAGCACTTTCCCTTTTAGCTATCTCTTGGTGTTCAAGTACAATTAATTGCATCAATAACAAGGAATTTATTAGTCAAAAAGAGATCAGCCCCAGGTTTAGAAAAGGTCAGACTCATCTTCTATGACACTGTCCCTGATTTCAAAGGAAAAGTGTCATTAAAGACACTATAAAGCCCAGACAAATTCCAGCCAATAAAACCCCTTATACCTTTGAAGATGTTTTGCTCTGTAACCACGAAGGTACAACAGCATGAAGCACAACATCGCAATATAGATTGTAACCTTTTGTTTTCAACACAGATCCTTCCTCAGCTCTTTCTAGGCCTTCTTTATTCAGCTCTGTCTGAAGCATTGGCCCTGCCTTCCTTAGCAAAGCTTTAGCGAGGGGCCCTTTATCAAGCTGGAGTTCTTTGCCAACACTGATGACAACAATGGCTGTCTGAAAAACACACAAGAAAAAAACCTCTAGCTTTTAAATATCAGATTTAAATTTTGCATTGATTAATCAAATACAGCCTACCTGATGGTTTACAAAGTAAATTTCTGGGACAGCAATCAGAGTGAACAAAGTTTTGGAATAAACCAGAAGTTATGCTCAATTCTAATATCATGAGCCTGCCCAAAGAAACACAAAAGCTGAGTTAACAATGAAATTAATTTCAGCCTGATTGGAGAAACTTAAAATTCTGCATTCCCGGTTTATTCATTCTACCTCTATTTGAACAACATGCACGCAAGTTTGCTTTCCAAGAGAGGCTCACAGACCAAAATCTGTGTTCACTGAGGCAGCCATGACCTCCCATGCATGGCTGGTCAAGGGGAAAAGCAGAACCTGAAGATAAATAAGACTGGAGAAAATCTAAGGACCTAAAGTAAAATAAAATTAAAAAAAAATATATCTATATATAAATATAAGAGCTCACATGAAAGCTCACCCAGAGCCAATTCAGGGCAGCACGGGCCCCTTAAGGCTCACACACTCACACACCCACTCCATGCAGTGAGTCCATCTGAAAGGAAAAAGCTTTATTAACATATCACACACTGTATTTATAATCTATGCTTTTCAGTTACATCATTATATCAAATGATTGGTCAGCTTAGAACTGTTCATTCTCAGGCCACCTAAAGTCCGCAGTTCATAGGTGTTAATGTTAATTAACTCCTCCCGAAGAACTCATCCCATGATGGCTCTCTGAAGGAATTTGGGGAGTAACAGCAGATGTTCTTCTTATAGATAAGTTCTCACTCCAAGGCTGCGAACTGCTCTCTTGAAATCTGTAAACACAGGCCTGCTTCTCCTGGGAACTGCTCAATGAATTGTTCACAGAATATTCACAGAATATCCAATTTTCTGCATTCTGCAACAAGGACCTAACAAATTCAGTGCAGGAGGCAACTGGAAATCAATTAGTGAAGTTGGTTCACCACAGGAAATGCAATAGTATCTACCTGTTTCATGCCAATGACAGAACAAATAATCGTTCCCAGACCAATATCCCACAGGTGCAGGAAGAACAGGACTGGCTGTGGGCCTGGGCTCAGATGCCCATGTCTGTGCTGCCTCAGGAGCAGAGTGGACCTGGAGGCACCGGCCACACTCTCACATGGCAAGGTACTCCCATTAACCAACACTGAGCAGCCTCTTCTGCTTTTGTACTAGTACCACACTCCCACAACCAGCATTCCTGGAAAGGTCAATGCTGCCTGAAGATTGTTCCTGCCAAGCAAGGAAGGATTAGGAGGGTTCAGAGCCCAGAACAATTCCTGCTGACCCCAACTGCTTCTGCTAAACTGTAATGTACCAGGTACCACAGGGATCTCTGGAAATATTCAAAAGCTGTCTAGACACAATCTTGAGTAGCAAGCTCCACTCTACTTGTGCAGAGAGGCTGAAATCATCTAGTTCATCTGCTAATTACAGACAATGGCCTAAAGTTGGTCATTTACTGGTTTCATGTTTACTTAAAAAAACCAAACAAACAAACCCCCCCCCCAAAAAAACCAAACAAACAACCAACCAAAACAAAAAAACCCTCACTTGGTATTTCAATAGCAAAAAATTTTAAACACTTACTCTAGCATCTTCAATGCAGCCTGTTTGCAGCATAATGTCAAGGCCTTCCTCAGTTGTTACGAACGGGAAGTTCTTACGCTGGGAACTTTTGCGCTTCCTAGGTTTAGGAACTGTACTGGCCTCATGCAGGGACCTGTAGGAAGGTGAAGCACCTGGAAACACTTCTCTAAGTGCCCTGCTGAAAGCCTGAATGTTCTCCGGTACAACATCCACAAGATGAACCTCCTTCAAGCTGCTATTGGACTCTTCCAAGGTCTCCCGGATAGAGGATACAATTGAATACGTACACAGACCCAGTGGAAAGCCAAAAATGCCTCCACTTATAGCAGGCAGAGCTATGGAATGACAATTGTATGTTTCAGCTAGTTCCAGAATGTTCTTCACTGTTTTCCTCAACAAGGCCACGCACCTTTCTTGCTCTGCCTTCCTCCACCTGGGCCCAACAGCATGAATGACTTTCTTGCAGGGGAGTTTCCCAGCATCCGTGATAACTACGTGCCCGGGCTGGAAACGTCCATTCTTCCTCACCAGCTCATCACACTCCTCTTGCAGTGTTGGACCAGCAGCTCTTAACAGTGCCTCAGCAAGGCCACCAACGTGCTTTAGGTCTTCATTAGATGCATTCACCACAACATCAACAGGATGAGTGCGTAAGTCACCTTTATAAACTGCTATTACAATTTCGCCCATGTTCACTTGCATATATGGCTTGCCTCCGTTACTGTGTTGTTGCTGTTCTTCCAGCTGCTCTTCTGAGTGCTCTTCCAGTTGGACTAAACACTTATACTCTTGTTTTACATGGGCGGCCAAAAAGCGTTGTTGCTCTCTGAAATATGACTTGGCTCCTGGTACTTTAATTATCACACGTTTATAGTGCAGGCCAGACAGAATTTGCTCAATTAAGCTGACTCCTTCCAGCACTTTTGTTCTCGATCCACTCAAAGATATAACTCTACACTTTTTTTGTGTGCTAAAGTCAACTTTCACACCCATTTCCTGTAAGCCGCGCCAATCACTGACCTTCTCTTTCTCTAAAAACATTATGACTGCCAAGGGCTTTCCTTCTATGACCCTTTGTATCTGTATGTTTTCATCTATAAAGCTGGAAAGTTCCTCAAACGCTTTTGCTACTTCTTGAGAAAAACCAGCAATGATGATCTGATTGTCTGCCTGAGTGACTGTTATAGCTTCATTAGAGCAGTTTCGCTTGGTGAGCATCTGCCATTCCTCCTTCTGGAGGACTGATTCATCTTCCAAAGGGATGCTTTTGTAGTCCAGTTCTTTCTTTATTTCTTCTTCTGCTTCTAGGAGATCTTCAGGAGTACTCCCTTTCAAGATGATAGCTCCTGTACCAAGCTCATAAAAGGCACTAATTTGTTTTGACATAAACAGGGTCTGTGACATGGTTTCATTATCAATATGCCCTAAAAACTGGAAAATGTAAGGGTGGATAGTAACTGTTTTCTTTACCATTTTGCGCATATTATCAAATATTTCCCCTTTTACTTTATAAACTTCCTCAGGCACACCACACAGATTAATTATTTTCTGCAAATAATCATAAGTTATTTGCAGGCCTGGGAACTCCATACGAAATTTTTTTTCCAGGCCAGTAATCTGTAAAATTCCATATTCCCCTGGACTCAATGTCACCATTTGTTCAGTTCTTTGCTTTTCTCTTTCAATTTCTCTGGCAGTCTTTTCAATCAGAACCTTCAGTTCTTGTTCAACATTCTTCACAACTTCTTTTACACCTACTAGAACAAGTAAATCCTGGGAAATACATGGGATCATAAGAACTTCATCAGGGGAAAAGCTGTTTCTAATGGCTTCCCACAATTCTGTGCTTATTTGACATTGAATTGCTTCGTACTTTGATATGCTTTGTGAAAAGGCTGAGGAAACTTTTTCCTTCCAAGACCTGACCAGTTGAGATACTGATCTCCTCCGCTCAGACAAAACAGGCGAAGGACACAAAGAAACTTTTGAGTCTGCACAGTGGTGTTCAGGCCACACTACCAAACAATTATACTTTGCCATTTCACAATTTATGGCCTCAATTAGGTTACTGTTTCTTTGCAAATAATTCCAGATGTAGGGATCCAGAGGCAATGTAACTGGATCTGGCTTCTTTATCTGTGGCCCTTCCTTTCCATACAGAGCTGTTCCCAGCGAGGTGGAGTAAGGATAGACAGAGACTGGTGTTTTGTTGAGTGAATGCTTCTTTGCCAGGATATTTGTTACATCTAAAATGAACAAAGAAAACCCCAGACAATTAATGTCAGCACTTAAGATTTTCTGGTTTGTTTTGGAGGTTGTTTTTTTTGTTTTGTTTTGTTTTTTTAAACTATGCTTTCTAAATAATAAAATTCGTTATTTCAAAGAATATTTTTAGATTCATTTCCCTCCCTTTCTAGATAGAAATAATTCCAAATTATTGAAGAATTATTTATTTTAAATGCCAGAAACTAAGTTGGAGAGAGAAAGTAAAACACTTCTTTCACTCACTGGGAGGAGGTATGCAGTCTCTGCTCCCACTTCTCTTAAATGCTGTACTTGAAGTGCCCAGCTCAGCAGTTGTTTGGGTTATACTCAGCAGTATCAAACCACAGCTCCTCCATTTTCCCACCAAAAGAGCATCTCTTTCCTTCAACTTCCCTTCAGCTCTTCACTGCAATGCCTCCAACTTCCCTCTTACCTTTCACTTTCCACTCATCTTTCTGTCACTGACTGAACAAGCCACAGCACCTACTCTCCAGCCAAAAAGCTGCCCAGGAAATTGTCCTCAGATGAGCCAGACAGCACACATTGCCATGGGACAGCTGGTGGTGAAGGTGGCAGGCAGGGGGAAAGTCCCCTGAACCCACAGGGCTGTGAGTTTTCTACAGAACTCAACCTGCAACCTGACCTCTGTAAGCATCAAGGCCTGGGTGAAATAAGCTCTCCAGAAAAAGGAAACAATTCTATGCCTTATGCCTAGCTGGCCCAAAACTGAGGCTTGCATTCCAGTTAGCAGAGACCTGATGACAAAAGCACCAGATCTGCTGTTTTATGACAGCAAAGGAGGCATTTCTCTAGAAAATCCACATGTTTATCTTTAAATGAAAAGTTCTCAAAGAAATAAGGGCTTTGCATTTCTGCACTACCTTTGTGGTCACTGAATGTAATGATAGCTGCATCTTCATCAGGCAGCTGTTGAACATCCATCACTTGTGCACCTCCATTCCTCTTATTTTCAAAGTAGATGGTTATATAGTCACTGGGTGTGTTGGGTGGTATATTTTCAGCCTTGATGCTTTTAGTTAGCTCAAGGCACCGTGCAGTAATGTTTTGTTGCTTTGCTCTGTGGTTTTGATTAAGTTTTTTAGCAAATTCCCCTGTATCTAGAAAGAGGAAAGAAAGAAAAAAACAAGTTCAAACTTGGAGCTAGCTTTTCTACTATGATGTTAGCAGACTATTGCTGTGTGCACTGATCAAATCACTGAATTACAAAATCAACTCAGAGGTGCCCACAAAGCTACATATTCAGTATCTGTCCTCAGGATTCCCCTCATGGCTCATCACAATTGTTGACTACAATGACCACAGTCAGAATATGCCACTAGTTTTCCTACTGACTGGCACTGGGAGAATTTGCAACTAGTTTTCCTACTGACTGGCACTGGGTGTCTTTAACCCCAGATGGAAACAAGATTAGGTTCATTTCTGGGCTATGGCTTTGTACACAACCAATCAAATACAAGTCAACACTTGCATTTCCCAGTTTAATTCAGTTCTCTCTCTGCAACATGAGCCACAGCATTGGCTGATAATCTTTTTGGATCCAGTCTCATCATATCACTTACTTCTACTCAAATCCCGGGATTGGATTTGTTAATAAAATCAGTCATAAGTCTTCCCAACTCCTCCCTGTGAGAAGTAGGAGCAGACACCTCTCCATTACCTCCAAGATGCCTTTGTCATCAATTACTAATAAGATAGAAAAGAAACTGTCTGCTATTGAACATGCTAAAAACCACACCGGGCATGTAGTAGCTTAACAACTAGCTGGTACTGCAGCATAAGACAAAGCACGTGGTGTTAGTGGCACACCACATAACTGCCTGAGCAATGGCCATAGCAGGCATCTAGAGAACAGCTATAAGAAGATGCTGCTTCCCTAACCCTCTCCCAGCTTCCAATCTATGACAGTAGATTTCTCCAGCCTGATACAGTCTATTTAATAACCTTAAAAAGCTCTGCTCCACATACTTGTTCAATTTTCTTCTAATCCATATAAACTTACCACACATGTAACACCTTTTGTCAAGAATAGCCTTTATCATCAAACTATTCTCAGACCAAGTACATCCTTCACCACTTACTTTAAGCTATAGTTTGGTTTTAGTCCTAGCTGTTCTGCTTACTATTCAAATCAGAGCTAGTTCTCTTCTGACCTTCAGTGGCCTCTATACCTTACAGTTAAAAGGTATGGCATTAGTTTAGTAGAGTAAATCCTCATTTAAAAGGACACAATACCAGATCACACCTTAAAAATATGACAGAAAACACCACCTGCTTAGTCTCACTCACACATACACATGCAGCTAATGAGAAAGAGCTTCAACTCTTACTTCTCCTTACCAGTATTTCCAGTAAAAGTAACTACAGCAGCACGTAACTCAGGTATCATTTCCACACTGAAGTCACCATCATCCTCTGACAAGCCACTGATGTTCTCTACCAGCATAATTAATATGCATTCTTTTACTGTCTCCTTCACATTTTCCAGTACAACTGCATTGGAAGACAGGGACCCTTCAGAGTTCTCCACTTGGCATGGCTCCTGGCGAGTCTCCACTTGCCACGGCTTCACAAACAGATCAATTTTCTTCACGTTGTGATGTTTCCTTTGCAAAACTTCTTGGGCATCTAGTCCCACAAGAAAACAACCAGAGATGTGATCTTCTCTTCCCCCCCTTCACAGCAGAGCAGCATGTGAAATAGTAACAATTACACAGCATTTCTGCTTGGAGCAATGCCCACAAATAGATCTAACACCAGCAAAGGTCTCTTTTAAAAAGGGAGCTTTGGCAGTTAACATCCATAACACACAAGCATACCTTTCTCATCCTTAAAGGTGATGATTATTTGTTGATCCTCTTTGATATAGGACTCAATAGTCCCCCCACCAGACTTCTTTTTATTTTCAAAGTACATTTCCACAATCTCATCTTCTATTTCTTCTCCAGAGGCAGTGGTTACTACTATAACAGACTTCCTAGAGGTTGCTTTTTCTGCTTCCAATTTCTCACATGATTCTGTAAAAAAGATCACGCTAATACATTAGGCAAAAGTTAAGAAAAAAACCCAAGCTTCTTATTTTCCAAGCTTTCACACCATTTTTTGCTCAGACCACACATAAAGTCAAAGAAAAAAATCCCAAAGAGGTCAAGCATATCACTAGTAGGAACTGCCTTGTAAACAAGTGAGGAGGAAATACTGCAGTTCATCCCCAGGCAAGGATGGTGCCTTCCAAAGTAAAGGCTACAAAATCTTCTTCACAAACCCACAATGAGGGGAACCAATGCCCATCTGCCTATGCACTCTCTCCATTGAGAATTCCAGGTATTGTTGTGGGTACTTGGGGTCTACACCTGCTGGTTGCCACAGCAGTTCAGGCGTACCTGGGATACAAAGCTACTGATTGCATAGAAAGCACAGGTTGCCCCAGCCGGGCAGAGCTGGGAGCAGCTGAGAAGGTCTGGCAAGGGACAGCCTAAGCCAGAACAAAGGGCAGCATCCCTAAGGAACTGACATGCTCAAGGCAGCCAGTGAAGTTGGGACTTTAAAGGGACTCCTACAAAGGAAAAAATACATTTATTTCTTTTAGCCTGAGATCACAATTCCTACACTACATAGACAAACACCACAAGCCACATGCGTGACCAGGCCACTCCCACAGGAAGGTCTACAAAAACCAAAGATGCAAGAATACACTGGTTACTGCTGGATAAGTGGCACACTTACCTGTCTTCTCCTGCTGAGCACATACAGAAGTCTCCTTGCTTTGGCAGGTGGGAAGGGACACCTGCGGTTCACTATCTAGAGATAAATGAAAATGATTTTTCAGTTACTGGGCACTTCAAAATGAAAAAGATCACATTCCTGTACACCCAGGAACTAACACAACTTGAATTAAGTTTCATTTGACACTGAGAGAATCACACTCTTCCACAGATTCCTTTTTCTAAACTACCTGTTGAGCTGGTTACAGAAACACTCTTGACTCAAGAAGCTTCAGGCATAAAGTTAAAAATCAAACTAGCATACAGTCATGCTGAGTGAACCACCACGAGCAGGTCCTCCCATGTATGACATACACACTGTCCTCACACAAAAACTGCATCGAACGTGAGAAGTGCTAAGAATGTCCCCATTCCAATGTCCAAGTGTGAGGGACACACACTTGGAAACTGGCACCTCTGGGAAAGCCTCTATCATGCTGTGCTCTGACACTGTCCCACAGCTCTGCCTGCTAGTTTAGAACAAGAGGAAACACAGCCAGATTAGAAAACAAAAACAGTGAGATTCAGCCAAAGTGCTTCTCCAGCCTGACCCCTCAGCCCCCACCTGTGCACCCACCCTATTGTGCACGAATAGCTCCCGCAGAGCTCAGGTTGCTGTGTATTAGCCATGTGTGTACGGATTAGTTGTGTATTGATTACCTATATATGGATTAATTGCATATCTATTAAATTCACGTGTGTATTGGCCGTGTATTGATTATTCATGTGTCTGTATACCGATTAGCAGTGTGTGTATTGATTAGCCGTGTATGGACTGATTAGCCATGTATAGACTAGTTGTGTGCGCGTGTCTATTAGCCGTATACGACCGGCAAACTGAGGCGTTCCCAAAGCACACGCAATGACAGCCGGAACCGCAACTGGATGCGCGTAGAGAGCCAGCGCAGTCGGTCTGTGCAGTGCCTGGGGGCTGCTCTTTAGGAATTACGTCGGGTTTGGGATTAGGGAAACGAAGGAGAGTGCAGGGCAGGGGAATCAGACCTCTAGAGCGCTGTTCGCCCGGCCATGCCCCGGAAAGCAGACTTTTCCATCCCCGCTCCCTTGCCCGGGACTTGCGGGCCAGTGCCCCTCCAGCTCCGGAACCCCAGAACTTCAGCCCCGCACCCCACGCAGCTCCCACCTGGCGCCTCGGCCCCGCCGGTCGGTCCCTCCTCCTGCAAGGGAAGGAGAGGAGAGCGGTCACCCGCGGCCCCTCGCCCGGACCCCGCCCGGACCCCCGTCCGCCTCACCTGCGCGGGGTGTCCGCCCGCGGGCAGCGCCGTGACCTGCAGCGACAGCCGCCGGCCGGGCCCCCACTCCAGCTCATGGACACGCCTGTCCAGCACCCGCTGCCTCACTGCCAACACAACAGGCATCGGTCAGGGGGGACGCGGCCGCCCCTCCGGACCGCCGGCAGCGCCACCAGCGCGCCCGAGCCGCCCTACCCTGCCCGGCCGCTCACCCTCGGGACGGGCGAAGCAGACGAGGAGATGCCTGGTCCCGGTGTCGGGGTCGGTCCCGACCCGCAGCTCACACTCGCCGCCTCCAGAGCGCTTCTGGCTCTGGAAGTAGCAGAGCAGCTTCTTCTTCAGGGAGGGCGGCGGATCGGCGCAGCCCCAGTCCCCGCGCACCACCAGCGGGAAGGAGGCTGGACACTGCTCGGCCATCGCAGCATCGACGGCTCCCCTCCCCGCTATGCTTTCGCTTTCATTTCCTCGACGAAGAAACCCGGGAAAACCCGCCCAGGGCCGGAAACAGGCAGCCACACCCCGGGCCCGGAGGGTCCCCGGTTCTCAGTCCCTGCCACACCCCCTCGGGGGACGGTACCAGCCCCTCGGTCCCGGCGGCACAGCCCGCGGTAGCTCCACAGGTGTCACAGTGCAGTGTTCTCAGCGCCTGAGCATATGATAGTTAACACTCGCACACCCTACCTTCAACTTTCAAATCAAGACGTGACCCAGAGTAAAACAACCCGTTTTCATGGTTCTCTG
The DNA here is from genome assembly GCA_013399695.1 of Formicarius rufipectus. Taxonomy (NCBI): domain Eukaryota; kingdom Metazoa; phylum Chordata; class Aves; order Passeriformes; family Formicariidae; genus Formicarius; species Formicarius rufipectus. The sequence goes on from VXAU01001192.1 coordinate 275,896, forward strand.
TCAGAGATGCTGCTACAACGGTGCGAGATTGCAATGCAAGAGTAATTTCCTCAGACCGACGTGTCAGTAATCAGACATTTTCAACCGAGTGCTCGGGACTTCCCTTTGCGAAAGTTACAGCTCTTGGCTATTTCATGCTGTATATTTTACTCAAGTAACACTAAAATAGCAGATAAAGCATTTCCCCACCCCATCCCCCAACTTCACTGAAAGTTCATCGAGAAAATGGATAAATCACCAAATGTCATTAAATATGATGAGCATGGGTGAATGCCAGCTAAGCATAGGTATCATCAGACACACTGCTGAGCAAGCCAAGGGCATGCCTTTGCTTCTTGGTGGGCAACTGATTAAGCTGTTGTTTCCTACAATTTATTCCTAAATTGTACAGCTATGATTAGGAAGCAAAGGTCTTTACAGGTAGTTATAGAATAAAGGCTTGGGAGCTTTCCACAACAGTCAGCAGGACTCTGCTGCACAACTCAGCCTGCAAACTTTGCCACAAACAATATGGGACCCTGATAGGGATGTGACACCATGAAATGGCTTACTGGGACAGAAAGTTAAATGAGAAACCCAAAGATGCTGGGGAGATTTGATCTTCACAGCTGTTCTGGTCTGGGAGAGTTAGTTTTCTTCTTAGCAGCTGGTACAGGGCTGTGTTATGGATTTAGTATGAGAACAATGCTGATAACACAGTGATGTTTTATTTGTTGCTAAGGAGCGTTTACCCCAAGACTTTTCAGTTTCCTGTGATCTGCTAGCAAGCAGGTGCACAGGAAGACAGGAAGGATCATGGCCAGGAGAAGTGACACAAAATGGCCAAATATTCCACACCAAGAGCATCATGCTTAGTATAGAAACTGGGGGGAGTCAGCTGGGGGTGGGGTGGGGCAGTGATTGCACCAGTCAGTGAGTGGCAAGCAACTATAATGTGCATCACTCCTGGGTTTTATTTCCCCCCACATTTTCATTACAATTATTAGTATATTTTATTTTGTTTCAATTACTGAATTGCTCTTATCTCAATGCACAAGGTGCATGTTTTCGATTCTCTGCCCCACCAGGGTTGGGGGCTGAGTGGCTATGTGGGATGTAGTTGCTGCCTGGGGTTAAAGCACAACAGCTTGTTTCAGTGTGCAGAAAAGCTCAGGCACTTAGAAACAACCGGACTGTTGGTATCTTACTGCACAGATAAGGGGGGGATACATGGAATAGTGTAAAATGTTAAAACAAATACAGTAACACAAAACCATAGAGAGAAAAACATCCCAACCCACATGGAAACCAAAGAGTGCCCAATACTACTAAATCTGAAAGTTGAGATAGTAAAGTAGTACTGCAATGTGGGAACCTTGTGGGAAATAAATAAAAAAAAAAAAAAAAAAGGAGGTGGCCTGAAGTCCAAATCATCCCAAATTATGGTGTTGCAGGGAAGCTCCTGAATTTTAAAAAAATTTGCAGCTATATGTATCACAAGGAGGAAAAATGTGTACAGAAGAATTGAGGAACACGCAGATGGTATTTTTATATGTTTTTTTATTAGTTGTATTCAGTAGCCTTACAAAAATGTCTCAACTCACTAAAATGGTGTCTGTGTGACACCACCGCCCCACAGATAATTAGCAGGTTATTTAAACACTGCAGAGTAACTTCATAATAAAATTTAAACCTATGTTGAAAGCAATGGGGAGAATACAGTTTTATAGCTGCAAAGCTGATTTGGAAGTTGTATTGAAGCCTAAAAATGAGGGCAGTCACAGAACCAGAAGCCCTTTATCAGAGATGGTCGTACATACTTCCCATTTGCTTCAATGTGGCTCTGAGTATTCAGCACTCCTGCAGAGCTAAAAATACAGCAGCATCCATGTCCCCACTCATACATGAGCCATGCTACTTCCATGTGCAGAACCCAAAAGAGTAATGACATTTCTATGATGAAAAGGAAAAGAAGCAGAAGTCCAAAGCCTGTACACAGCTCACACTGTAGCAGCTGCATAAAAATTTTCTATTTTTTGCATTACACAATGCATGGTGACAGACATAATAATACAAAGTGTTAAGTGTTTCTACTGCTGAGTCTATCTAATAAAAGCCTCTAGTGGATCTAATAGTTTTGGTAGTTCTACTGAAGACGTGTGGGAAAAAGTGGAGACCAGACTCACCAGTAAAGCAATATACAGAATTTTATATATTTGATATTCAACAAGTGCTGCAAGTACTGATGCTATATTCACAAGAACTAAATTCTGTAAAGCCTACACATACAGAGAAGTGAATAATTTGTGAAAAGAGCATATACTGTTTGATGATAAAAGATTACTTTTCTTAGCTGACTCTGAAATACAAGCAATTTAGGTATAGAAGATGAACAAAGTAATTTCTCTCCTCAGTTCTTGAATATTACATTGGCTGCTATGTGTTCAGTTATTATACTTAAGAGTTGACAGTTGACACATTTCTTTATTCAATTCCTTTTGCTTTCAATTCTGATCGAACCCGCTGCAGATAATCAGGATCAGGGTAACCAAAACTAGAAGAAAAGAATTGTTTGAGTTTCTTCTGCAATGAAGCACTTGAGAGTTCTACAGAATCTTCTCATCAAAATCTTTTTATAAATATCTTCACAAATTTTATGCACTTCTTGCCCTACAGAGAAAACAGACCCTATATTGCTGGTCAGAGGAGTGGTTCAGACAGAGTAAAGCTACAAACCTAAGGAGCTTCTGTATTTTGTGGTCCAAACTGACACTAAGAACTTGATTTTCAAAGCTGCCTGCTGTGTCTCTTCAAAATGATGGGGTGTTTGGGTACACATATTTCTAAAAAGAAAAATCAGATCTGAAGCATACTCAAGCGAGTATCCAAATCACAAACATAGTGGCACTCTGAATTTTTAAGTAGTGCATCACCAGAAGTGTGTATGAAGCAAGTGATAACCAGGGATAGAATTTGTGCAGAGCAAGTGATAGAGTGAAACTGGTACCTTTTGCTCTTCTACGATCTAGCCCAGTCAGGATGATCTAGACACAAATCTTTAGAGCTTGCAGGACAACACCTGCCGCTTAGAGGCTGAAACAAGGTCTGGAAGGACAAGAAAGGCTGTCCAAGCCTCCCTTGTAACTCTGCTGCAGGCAGCTCCCACTCTGTACTAGTGATTGCTCCATCTGCATGTCCTTGCCTTTATCTACAAGTGCAGCAAGTTCTCAAGAAGTGCTGAGTAGAGTTGTCATCTACTCAAAAAAATCCCGTGAATGGCTTGAAAGACCAAAATGGGGTAACCCTTTCTATGGATGGGGCTGGCACAGTGTCCTGTGCTCTGATCAGAGACCCATTAAATGCTGCACAAGTCACAGTTCCTACCATCTAAAAGGATATGATCATATCTATACTATAATCTCTTTCTTCTTGCTGTTAGCTCTGTTAAGTTGAATTTCAAACCGTATTTTACAAAGTCTGCCATCTTTAACAGGATCATAATGGACCAGCACCTCCTGGTGCAAAACAGCAGGTAACAGGAGAGGCTGAAATCAGGAGTCCAGCCTCAGGTGCTATCAAGAGCTTGCTGTCCTGGTCCTGTACAAGAAGTAGTTTCTAATCAGAGCAATTATTAATTAAGTGCCTCACACAACTCACTGGTGACTGAGTGGCCTGAGGGGCAACAGAAGACTAAGCTCATCCTTGTTAGAGCTGTCCAAATAGATGAAGGTGATTCATGTTTGGATCCATTCACTTTGTTACTGACAAAATTTGAAAGCTCTAATATGGAAAATATTCAGGGCAGCCTTCCTGATTCATCTGAGTAGCAATATTACATAAAGAAAAAACTACTTACTTGGTAGGTCCTCCACTCATGGAAGTTTTGTGGTGAATATCATTCCATGTGATAACATTTTGTGCACCAGTAGTACGTGACTGCCCCACTGTGAAAATCAGTTTTTGGTGAAAGGCCCTTCTAAGGAGCTCCAGAATTTCTCGCCCTTCTTCATTGTCGGGCAAATATGCTGTTCGGAAAGTTGGCTCATAACGTTGCCCTGGGTTTGGATGGTTGTTCTGTTTTGTATAAAAACAAAAACACATTGTATATCATAAATGCTTTGAAAGCATGACAATTATACATCACAGTTTTCAGAGTACTTTTTATCTTGACTGTGATTCAGAATGACATAGCATGACTGATCTTGGGGAGCTTTTTCTCATTAGATCTTTTTTTTCATATAAGTTTCATCCACATTTTCTTGTCATCACTCATGCATCCTTTGCCATTTTTAGATGTTTTTTACCCTCTTTTCTCTCCTCAGTGCATGTCACCATATCCCTAACTTTTGCATAGACTCCATCCTTAGCCCTAGCCACAAATCCAAGCCCATAACATAAGCTGAAAACCTGGAAATCTTACAAGCCAGCCTGCAATTCATTTTTGTCCACTGGTGTCCACAGTGAAGAGAATGCCCCAGAAGAACACTATACTCACAAAACTGTGTTTTCATGGTATCACTCCACAGACTTCAGTTATTCCCAATGTACAAATTAAAAACAAGTAGCTCTGTCTTTGTGCATATAAAATGGAGGGTTATCATATGACCATTTAATTCCTGCTCTATTACTTAATTGCACCCAAAAGTACTGAAATAATTACTTGCAGATTTGCACAGAACAAAGAAAGGTCTTTCCTGGACTTCATATAAAATAATGGGAAAATATTCAATTTTATATTCAGTATTGGTTTTGTTGTGGGAAAAACATCTTTTAGGAATCTTTAAATATACTTACAGTTTGAATACCACCTTTCATATCATAGCGAATTTCAATAGTGCCACAATCTTTATAACCAGGGAGAGAGTAAGGCCATTTTCTAGTTGACATTGTTCCCTCTGGTTGGTCTCCTTTCATGACTCCATAGACTGCATTACAAACAGGGCAAACTTGCTTAATAGCCATGGCTTGGCTGATACAATTTTTGCAAAATGCATGTTTGCACTTTGTCAGTGTTTCTTTATTATTAATTCTCTCCATGCAAATTGGACACTCCTCGTTGTCTTTTTCTTCTGTCTTTGCCTGAGCCTGTCCTTCAGGAGCAAAATTCTTTCGCCTGACACTGGGTTTCTTCTTAGATGCTCCGGTGGTTTCTTGAGAGCTGAGACCAGTGGACAGTGGTACCTTATTTTCAGTTTGTGTTGAGTCTTCACCATTAAGAAGGTTCCTAATGTGCTTTTCAGCAGCATAGATATGGTCTGGTAAACCTTTTAAGATTAACTTGTCTTCCTTCTTCTTAAGTTTTACATGAAGACCTTCCAATTGTTTTTCATTAAGCAGCATATTTAAAGTATTATTCTGATCTTCTGAAAGTTTTAGGCTGATGTTTTTTTCTCTTAACATTGCAGAGGCACTTTGAAATGCGTTGATGAAACTTTCAGTAGCATGTGAGGACATATCAAAAGTTTGTTTCTTAGGCCTAAATATTATGAGTATCTGATCATATGAATAGTCTTTTATTTCTAATCTTGTATCAAATTTGTCTTCAATGATTTCACATTCTTTCCTTAATATGGTTTCCAACAATTTAAACACAGAAGCATCAACTTTTATTCCATCCCTGTATTTGTACAGTAGAGACGATATTTTCATATTCTTTTCAGCTTGGCTGTTCTCACTTTCCTCTGCTAGAAATTCTTTGGCAGCTAAAATCTCACACATTGGACCACGTAGAAGGAAGTGATTTCCTTCCTTTTTAGCAAGAAGATTACTAAACCTTTCATTTAACTTCATTATGGTCTCATCCAACATGAAACTGTTGGTTATGGGAATTTTTTCCTGTTTCAGATCTCCAACACTTCTCTGAAAAGTACTGATAAAAAAATTGCTACCTGCCTGTAATGAAGCAGGACTTTTATCAGAAGTTAAGTATATTGATGTGGTTTCATCACCATTGTCTTTATTTCTTAAACACACTCCAAAACGTTCATGTAGTTCTTTCATTTCTTTTTTGCGGGTATGACTAAAATACTCATAGAGAGCTGTCATAACTGTAAGCTCATTCATTTCTTCAGTATTCAGACCATTTTCATCTTTCAAACCATTCTGACCTTCAGAATGTGAAAAATCATGGTTTGGGTCATTGCCTGCAAGAATATCCTTGAAGTAGTGATAAGCTTTTTCAATATCTGTAAAATCTCCTGTCAATTTCTCAGAGACATTAGTGTCAGGATTTCTTTCTCTCTTTAAGTTTGGGCACATAATGGTAACTTTCCTCCTTTGCTCTTCAGTGAACATACTGGTATTCAAAGTAGCAGATACTGTAAGAAATATCTGAAGAAAAGACAAGAATATTTGAACATTAGTTTTTTTTAAGGTTCTCTGTTTTCTGTTTCTGTATTTTGAGCAAGGAGAAGTCCTGTTCATCTCAGCAGGGACAGATTACAATAAGCACATATGCACACAGTGTTTCTTTTATGTCAGGTATAAGGACATTACATACAGGCAAGTAACACAATCTGCTTCTAAGTCAGCAGCAAAAATGAAATTTGTTAATGTAATCAGTACTGCACAGGCAGAAACAGTAACCTTGCTCCTTAGGTTGACACTGTGCCCAGCACTCTCTGCTCCCAACCTCTCGAACAGGATTAGCGTAACTAATGCCATTTTACAAGGCAAACATCCATTCTCTGAGACTGTGTTCATCACATATTAGTCCCCTTTCCCCTCATTATCAGGCCCTAAAAGTCCTAAACATCAAACAGACAAAACAAACAGATTGCTTTTTCCCTTCCCTATCATTTTCATGGTTTCTGGGCACCAGGCTAAGCAATCCACTCCTTAATAGCCTTGAAGGTCCCAGGCACCCTGCCAAACAGGTGGTGTTGACCCCATCACAGAACAGGGAGGTTCAAAAGCCTTGCCTACAAAATCAACCAGTTACAAGTCCTAACTGGGAACTCAGACTGCAACTGCTGCTGGACAATGAGCATAATCCACCACTGGCACTGTCCTCTGCTTCCTTTGAGGACTGACTGGTAAACCTATATGCTTTTATGTGGTTTTCAAATCAAGATTGGGATTATTCTATCGATACAGCAGAGCCAAGTATTAAGATCTGCCATGATTTGACAATTTGACATGATTGACATGACTTAGTTCAGGTGACTAAAAATCACAAGCTAAGCTGTGCTATCAAATGCAGTGCTACACCACCCATAAAATTGTCCTATAGAACTGTGCTTGTAGAAATTCAAACCATTAATCCTATGCTAATCATAAAATTCTGTTAAAAAAAAAACCCAAAACATTAATTGTAACTACAACTTAGTGGCATCATTATTCTGCCAAGGATCCCCCAAAAAAATCTGTTCCTTTACTGTCCAGTGACATAGACACAACATGTTTTAACAGTACATATAAGTTACATTTCATTGTTCTTTATTTATACTAGACTTTCTAGTTTTCAGTTATCTTTCTTTTAAAATTTCTCAAAAGTCATGCTTTAGTAACTCAGGGCAAAAAAAAAAAAGGGATGCTGAAGAACAATAACATGTTCACATTCCTACTTTGCACAGGCAAGATAGGGAAATTTGCAGTACACTGGTACAGATGCCAGGTAAGCACTACGGTAGCACATACTAGACCTCAGAAGGTACATCTATGCCACCATGGAAAACAGGATAAACTCTCTGAGCCAGGTATCACTGTCTCAGCAGAACCACAACCACATCCACATCATGTAGATTGGCCTTATCCCATGTTCCTAACACACAGTTGATCCTTTCTTTTCTATATAACTTTTAGTTCAAAGTGTCTGAAATCATGCTTGCTGTCCTATATCACATCAGAGCAATTTTTTTTAACACTGAGGTAAGGGATAGAAGAAATTAGGGCTGTTCAATGGTGCAAACTATACTGAAATAGTGTTAGAAGTTTGCATATCTGGAGGGGGTCCAAATATCATACAATTCTTCCATCTTTTGGAAGCAGCCCTTGGTGCTTCCCCAAAACCTGCCAGCCTGCTGCTTTGGGGAGCAGTGGTCAGCACATGCCAAAGCCATGATGGAAAACATCCTGCCTGTGAACGTGTGTGGATCAGCCTCCAGTCCAGTGCTCAGAAGTCATTCCCAGTCCCCCTTTTACTGACAAAGTCACACAACTGACTTTTGCTGGGCACGAAATATTAAGGTACACGAAAAGGATACATGGAACTGCAGGCTGGGCAGGTTGTGACACCGCTCTTCCCGATGTACCTTTTTGGTGAGGACTTCCCTTGCTGTGTCCCCACGGCCATTGGCTGCCCACTGCTCCTGCTGCGGCAGTGAAGGGCTGGCAGGGGCGCTGGACCTGGCGGAGGCCTGCGCTGCAACCCGGCTGTTGCTCGGGTCCCCTTCTCCTGGATGGATGACTATCTTCAGGTGCTTTGAACCCATTTCCAAGATGTGATCCCCGCGCGATTCCACTTTCTTCTTATCTGCAGGAGATAAGGCTGATAAAGTTACTTGAAAACGAGCTGCCTACCAGTGTTGCCCACACAATCAGATTTGTTACCTGGTGAGCAACAAGCCAATAATAACACACTCCAGAGGGACACTGGTTATTTATTTCAGATGTTGTGGTGGTACTGGATTTTGCCAACATTTTGCAGCATTATTGACACACAGAAATTCAACTTTCCAAGCACATCCCCTCTATTAGGATTGATTAGTAATTTCCATATGTAACCCCAACAAAGCTTTATGCATGCTCAAGGGAAGGGTCTCCACCTGGGCAGGGGTCTTTTTGACCCGGAGGTGTGACCTTTCACGTTATAATGAACACAGTTCAGGCGTAGGGTACACGGGCCTCGAGTTCTTTGCCACCTTGGCAAAAACATACATCAACACCTTGATTTACTACATCCTTAAAGATTGTTAGTTCCTATATATCCTTGACTAAGGGATGCTGACTGCCGCTTGTCCCACTGATTAGGTATCCGTTGTCGGTGATTAGGTTTGAATGCCTACAAAGATCTTACAAAAAGGAACATCCAGTCTTACTTCTTCTTTACATATTCTACATTTTGCACCCCCGCTGGGCACAGGACGGTGCCCGGAGGACCCTCACACAGCCCGGCCGCCCCCCCAGCCCCGTCCCCTCGGGCCGCGGCGCTCGCCCCTTACCTTGCTCCTCTCGGAACACCACCCAGTAGGTGCCCGGCTGCGGGCCCGCCCGCACATTGCACTCGCCGCCCCCCGACTTCTTTCCCGACTGGAAGTACGCCTGGAGCTTGAAGATCACCTTCTCGCCGGGGTCTGGCGCGGGGATGAGCTGCACCAGCAGCGGCGCCGCCGCCATGGCCGCTCCTGACGCTTTCGCTTTCGCTTCCCACTCCACACCCCACCGATCCACACCCCTCTACGGCCCCGCTCCCCACCCGGCTCCGGACCTGCAACCCGCTCCGGACCTGCACCCTGCTCCGCTCCCCGCTCCACACCCCACTCCGGACCTGCACCCCGCTCCGTTCCCCGCTCCACACCGCTGCCCCGCTGCTCCACACCCCACTCCGGCCCCGCTGCTCCACTCCCCGCTCCGGATCCCGGCCCCGGCCCCGCTGAGGGGGAGGCGGTGGTGCCGCACCGAGCCCGCCTATGGGGGCCATCCAGGTACGGCAGCGGGGCTGGCCATGTGCGGGGGGCGCACCCGGAGGGAGTGTGGGACGGCACAGCGCTCCGGGATCTGGGAATAAGGGACTTTTCCCAGACGCAGCCAGAGGGTGCTGAGGGATGCGGCAGCCCCGGGCGGCGTTTCAGACATCAGGGAACTCGGGTGTTTGGAAAGCTGGCGCTGCCGCTTTGGCTCTCACCAGAACCGCTCCCGTGGGAAGGCAGACCGCGCACTTTGTTACTTGTAACATGTGTTTTCTCTTTTCCTTTACCCCGCTCTTCTTTCTTTTATTTTCCCGATAGAGTTACATTCCAGACGTCCTTAAAGGGAAGACCAGCTTAGGTAAGCACCTCGTCTAGCCATCTGCCAAGTGTGTGCCTGGGTGTAAGCTGAAAATCGCCGCCTGCAGCCCCCAAAGTGGAAACCATCAACGTGGAATAGCCCAAACCAACCTGAAATTCGTAACTTAGATGGATTGATGTTAATTAGGCGCGGTTGCGAATCCACATTATTACTTCAGCGGGATTTGCTTGCATTTCTCCCTTAAAAAAGCAAGAGCTCAGAAGTGTTTTGCTGATGTGTATACTTTAAAAGTGCAAAGTGTTAGACTCCTTTTTTATTAGCAGGCAGCATACTCCGGAGGAGAGTTTGATGATATTCACAGAAATTGATTTAAACTAATTAACATAATTACCGAATATAGTACTGCTGACATCGGCCAGGAGAGGGCTGTAGAGCCACAGTGATACTGTAAAAACTGCCCCACGTGATCTTTGTTCACTCAAAAAAGGAGTTTAAATAGCCTTTCTGAAAAAAGTTCCGTACGAAGAAAGAACTTGCTTGAGGGCTTTAAGTGCAGACCAAACAACACTCACAGAATTAAAGGTCAGCATAAGATCTCTGTGGCACAGTTAAGTGAACCTGTTGGTAATTGTTCCTCCGCTGGTGCGGCTGTGAGTCACTGCAGAGGCCTGGGGTGTTTACCCTCGGACCTTCCTGGAAATCAGTAACAAACTGCCAAGAACGCTCTGGAGGGGGCGGAGAGAAGCTTCAGCATGCTCGGCGAAACAATCTCTGAGGGGAAGAACTGGTGTTTTCTGCTTTTGCAAGCGTTTTGAAACCCTGATTATGGCGTGGCTTTTCACATTTTGCTTTCTCGGCTGAAGTTTTCGTGCCAAATGCAGCCCAGCATCACGGCGACGCTGCAGCTGAGTAACAAAGCCCTGTAACATTGTCTCTTTCAGAGACATTCCTCTCACACCTGTCTGCCGCTTTTTCCTCCTCACCATTTATTCTCAGACCATTCAGTTGTGCTTCTGCATTAGTCCTTTGAGGCTGGTGCTCTAAATGAAATTAAGTTTTGTAGTGTGCTTTATTTTTTTTAAATTCAGGTTATGTCACTGATTCATTGAAGGCTATGTCCCCAACAATGGCTGTGTCAGCCTAATGGTGGGGAGAATAAGCAGTAGTAAGGAGACAGAGAGAACACAAGTGCCAGGAGGGGAGACATCTTAACCAAACTTCCTCCTCCAGTGAAAAATAAGGCAATCTCAAACCCTCAAGTCAGGACAGGCTCAGTGATGCTGTTCCTGTCATCTTTTAGTGCCTTTCTTTGGTCAGTTGGGCTTTCAAAGCTTCTGAAAAAGGGAGAGAGATCACACTGTAAAATTATTGGTTAGTAATGACAGTAACATAAAATTGAAAGTTATAAGATACACTTCCATATTAAAAACCCCAATGTTTTGACAGTAGTATCTTCTATTTCACTTTATATTCTGTATCCTAGGGTCCAGCATGGTAATGGATGAGGTCAGCTTGATGATCCCCATCAACAAAGGTGTCTATGAAGCTCTTAAGAGAAGAGACAACTGTCTACGTAATCTCATTTCCAAAAAGTTTGCTTGTACATTGGCCTTCAGAGGCACAGAAGGCACTGTTGAAGTATACAGGAAAAAACTAAAGCAAGGAATTGACATTTGTGTTTGTAAGGGTGATCTCACAGGACACAAGGTTGATGCTTTAGTGAATGCAGCCAATGAATTTCTAGACCATGCAGCAGGTCTTGCTTTTGCCCTTGTGAGAGCTGGAGGGCCAGAAATACAAGAGGAAAGCAGTTGTTTTATTCAACAGTATGGCAGACTGCAAGCTGGCCAAATAGCAGTGACAGGCGGAGGGAACCTTCCTTGTCAGATAATAGTTCATGCAGTTGGTCCGAGGTGGAACACTTATGAAAAGGAAAAATGTTGTCTCCTACTTGAGAACGCTATTATGAGTGTTCTGCATTATGTCAGTCATCCATCGAAGACCATAAAGTCAGTGGCTATCCCAGCAGTGAGCTCAGGTATCTTTGGCTTCCCACTTGATTTGTGTGCTCAGGTGATTGTAATGGCTGTAAGGAAATTTCTTGAGGCAAGTTCCCCAGGATGTCTCAGGGAAATCCAACTGGTGAACATTGAGGAGGCTACAGTTGCAGAAATGAAGAAGGCCTGTGAAAAATTTCTGAGTGATGACAGTTCATTTCAGGAAACTCTGCCAGCTTCACCAAGCCAGTCTTGTATCAAACATGGAGGCATTCGCTTGCGCATCATTAGAGGACACCTTGATGAGCAGAAGGTAAGATTGTCCTGTCATTGCTTGAACATGGTGTTGCCTCCAAGTCTTTGCAGGATTTGGAGCCCAAGAGTTCAGAACACATTTTGTATCGGTCCACTAAACAGTTTTCTTCTCAACCTGATGAGAATTTACACATGGTAAGTAAATTACAGTGGCAAAGAATTATGGCTTGTTTTTTTTTTTCTAAATAGTTATTAAGCTTCAGAATGTTTTTATTTCTTTTTTGTATATATGCTGTTATGATGATAGGAAGCAGCTAGAGATTGGATAATCACTAATACATCTCTATGTTAGGGTTTATCTTCTTATAACGTCATTGGAATTCACATTTTATCATGCATTCCCTATTAGTCTATTCTTATTTTCTGCTTTGCTTTTTTTTCCTATATGTCCTCATAGATGCCATTGCTGCAGTAATGTAACAAACACTGGAACAGCTGAAAATAACTTATACAGATGATGTGCACCTTACCTGTTCTCTCCTGCTTATTGATAATTTGCAGCAGGATTGGATTGGATGAGGTATATGTGGGTAACTTGGATAGTGGCAGTAAAATTCAGTTCAATACACTCTCATGACTGGAACAGCTCTTGTGGATGCTGTTGGTTTCTGAAAATATCTGCATTCACTGCTACTGCAAGTTGCATACTTTGATGTATTCCAGTGCTGCCTGTAGTAATTAGTAAGAAAATTTTTCATGCAGCTGATCTTCTGCACTTAGGCCTTTTTACAGGAATTGTGCCTAGAAAGAATGCTCTCTATAATATCAAAGCTTGCAAATAGTAAACTTGAAGTACACTGAAACTTGCACTTCTTCCTTGCAGACTATAGCTGTTGTTAACTCGGTGTTTTTGAGCGGAGAACCTCCTGACCCGTTTTCAAGACTGCTGAAGAAAGGGGGTCCAGCTCTTCAGGCGAAACTTAAGGATCTTCTTACATTTTCGACACAGCCTGGGGAACTCTTTGTAACAGAAGGGAATCATCTGCCCTGTAACATGATACTGCACGTGGTATCGAGGCAGTACCAACACCCAGTGTTACGGTGTGAGGTGATAATCAGCTGCATTAGATTTTAATGGATTTTTATGTTGGGTGATATCAGGACTGAAACATTTGTTTTTTTTCCTGCAGGAACTAAAGTATGCAGTGAAAAGATGCCTGAGTCACTTGGAGGACTGGCCATCGCCCTCAATTTCTTTTCCAGTAAAATGGTCATTAGAGCTGCCTGTTGATATAGTGGCAGAGATCATGATTGAAGAGGTTTTAAATTTTGCCAGGGCACACCCCGAAAAGAAGAGCGATGTGCAGTTTGTCATTTGCCCAAATGACCTTGATGCCCAGCAGGTAACAAATCTGTTGTTAACTACCCATAAGGAAAACACAACTGTAAAATTATTCCCATAGGTGACTAAAAATGAAGATAGTCTGTGTTCTCTACTACTTAACAGCATTTGTGAGTGGCAGGTCCCTTTAGGAAACTATTTGTCTCATTAATAGATATTATAAATCTTTGCAAATCTTTATTTTCTCTTCACTAAATCAGAAGTCTTCACCCTGTGGCCTGAGAAAAGGGGAGAGAACTTTGAAATTCTCATGACTGTCAATGAATTTATAAGAAAGAGTTTACTCTTAGCTCAGTAGGGAATAAACTTACTCCTCAGGAATTTAATCATTTTTTTGTATGACATTCCTAGGTCAAAAAACTATCAACAGATTATATGACTTAATAGAAAGGTTTCAAGCAGACAGTGTGCCATTTCAACTGGAGTGTGCCATTTTCCACCTCTTGAGTATTTGCCTGATGTCTGATAGCCATAAAAGTACAGTTTGCTTTTATTCCAATTTAACTTCAACTATCCATTCTTTCAACTTGTGCAAGAACTAGGTGGAGGGGGAGTTGGAACTAGATGATTTTTAGACCGCCTTCCTACCCAAACCATTCTATGATTCTAAGGGCAGATCCATGTTCTAACAGTCCCAAAAACTCTAATACAAGCTGTAAGACAGCTGTGTGTTCGTAATTTAGTCTCTTGATAATTGGAGCACAGCAAAAACTTTTTGCTGAATGAAAAAGGCAATTTGCCAGTCCCCTGCCCAGCAGCCCCTCAGAGACTTTCCATGTGGGATCACAAAGAGGAGGTTGGAGTAAAGGCAAGGAAATAGTCCAGATGTTAAAACTGAGTAACGATTCATCAGCATTAAGTAGCAAATAATGAACACGTTTTCTTATGTGGTTGACTAAGTTCCGGATATGCCACAACCACAAGGAGCCATTCAGTATATAAGGTTTCTTACAGTAGGAGACATAGAAGAACAGGAATGCATTTGATATTGTCAGGAATAACATTTTGGGAAAAGCTGACAAATGGCAGCCATTAACAACTTCAGAATTTGGGAGTTGGGGGGGGTACATGTGGGGTGTTATTGCAGCTGTAAACTGCTTATCTAACAGAGTTTTAAGAGATGAATTGCATGTTTGACAACAGAGATCGAAAACTGCTCCTAAACTTTTCTCTTTCAAGGTTTTTCAGAGAAAATTCAATTCAGCACAACACAAACTGGGAAACAGAAGTGATCCTTTGAGTAAGTAAGGAACAGAAGAGGTATTTCAAGTAAACTGACACTGCAGATTTGAGAATCTGAAATCACATTCCTTTAAAAAGAGCTCAATATTTGTATATGTGTATTGGAGAAAGGGGGAGGCAAAAGTGTGTGAGTGCTGTGTATTTCTACATTAAAAGGAATGGAACTGGACAGTCCCTTTTAAGATTTTAAAACAAAAATCATTGTCAGTGCCTAGCTTATTGGAAGTCACTTGTAAAAGACAAATGTGTGTGTGTGTGGATCCTGGAAACCTTACCTCCTGGTGCCTAATCTCTTTTTTGAGCATACTAGAAGAGTAGTGTGTTTCTTGCACTGCACAGCTTGGATTACAAGTAGGAATTTGTATCAGCACTTGAAAGCTCTACACCCTTCCAATACACTTGTCATTCTTCCAGTTACAGAGTCAGGCGGTCAAAGCATAAAAGAGACTACAAGTAAAGAACTAGCAATTGAACTGAGGGGGAGAACACACACAGCATTGGAAGCAGCAGAATCGTGGCTCCAAAGTATGGTACAAATTCAGGAAGGTCACTGTGCTGTTATTAAAAACAATTACATTTTCTGCCTTGGTAAAAAGGAGTTTGCAGAACTCTCTCAAGAGCAGCCTTCTAGTGTGCGTGTGTCAGAGGAAGTGAGAGATGGACAAGCAAGTCTGGAGTTTCAAGGCCCTCCTGGTGCTGTGATCGATGCAGTGCTCACAGCTGAGAAATTACTGCTTCATATGCAAGAGAAGACTGTAGCAGAACAAGAGAAACTGCTCTACTCGATGTGTATGTAAATAGTGACTAAGAAAATAATTAAGTGCCTAAATAAGGTCAAGTATGCAGCAAGGTATATCCTAGTAGTGCTGAAATTGTAAAGAGGTGCCTTCAGTTCACAGGCACATACTGAGCCTTGCTTTAATTACTGATATACCTGTACTTGTGTCAGGTGAGCCTGTGGAAGGCCCTTGGTTAGTGGTGGTTGCTCACTTGGCAGCATTACCAGCAGGGCACAGTTTATACAGCGCCTGGCTGTGATGCACAGCCAGCTGTAGAGGGGCTCCCTCCAGGACATTATTGTTTTAAAACCTGGCCACTGGAGACTTGCAAAATTTGCACTTAATTAACCTTTACTGAGCTCTTTTGCTGGCTGCAGCTGCACCACTGTTGCAGTACTCAGAGCGGACTTGTTCTGCAAAGTCCTTGGCTTTCGTAAATAGTTGATGCAACTATTTTTTTGACATTACAAAAAATACTGAGTGACTGATTTTAATTCACGTTAGTAGTCATTCAATATAGATACCTTTATAGGAAAGCTGAGCTGTGGAGAAATGTAATGGAAAAGATAAATGTATATATGTCTCTCTCAATGTTAGCCTCTGACGTTACTTCAGAGAATACTTAACATTTTGTTCTTAACTAAATTACCAACTAAAGTATTGGATCTCTCTTGCCTTTGCTTCAGACATTACGATATATGAAAATTTTACTCCCTTATTTGTATGCAGGGCAAGCAGAAACAGGTCAACTCTCAGAAGGAGACTTTCACAAGATAAATACTGGTAGCTACATCCAGATTTTACCAGTAGAGTCACACCTTCAGGAATTTAAAGACAGACAGAAACAGTTTGAAAAAGCTGGACTTCGTGTTCTCAAGGTAAAGAGGGCAAAACTGAATCTCAGCTCATATATTTGAACTAACATGTTTAATATGTGTCTAAAAGACTCTGATGAACTACTTCAATATATTGCTTTTAAAAATTAAGATGTAATCAGCCTAAGCTTTAAAACAGATGCAGTCTTTACTCCTAATAAAAAGTATTTTAAATGTAAAGCAAATAATCACTCAAAAAGTGATTACATTCTGACTAGTCTTTTTAATTGTACTGTATATTCTTGCTGGTATTTCAAGCTTCAAATGCTCTTTTACAGGACTAGAGAAATATGAGATTGGTATGGCAGATTGACTACAATGTTCCAGGACACTAATGCAATGTGTTCTCTTTTTTTGTGATCTTGACATCAAAAATTAACAACTAAATTTGCCAGAGTGCTGGTCTGATTATATGTCAAAGCTGGGATCTTGCTTGGGAATGAGTGTTTTACTGAACAGGTGGATGAGGTGTGTAAGGCAGAGAAATAGATAAGTCTGTAAACAGGGATTTGTGTGCCTGGTTGTAACAGTGGGTAACTGGAAACCCCATTGCCACTGAACTGCCTTTCCTAAGAGAAAGGTATTTAACATTGAAGTGATAGCAAACACTCACCAAATGCTCCTTGATCTGCAGAACTAAAGACTATGCCGAGTCTCAGTGCAAAAGCTACATCAAAATTTAAAACAATGCTGCACTGGAGACCAGTCACAGCTCAGTTAAATGAGTTAAGAGAAGTTTGATTGTACTACAGCACCTTCTTGCTTCTAGCCCAGCAGTCAGAAGTCTGGCAGGAGGGCTGCTGGAGAGGAGGCCCTGGCACTGCCCCTTGATATGGGGCTGTGGCTGCCCAGTGGTGGAGCCGGAGTTTCTGTGTGATTTATTTACTCTGCACACAGCCACACACTGTGGATACAAGGGACACACAGACACTCTTCTCTTTGCCCCCTTTTCCCCTGACAGCTGTAAAGTTTTGATAAATGAGAGCTGAGGTTCTCCACACCTTGCTGGACACTTGCAGTTCTTTACACATCTAGGCTGTCATACCCACACAGCTTATTCTCACATATGCTTGATACTCAATCTGTTCAGCACAACTCAAGTACTAGAAGTCAGTACACCAGGAAATACTCCCACTGATCTTAATGAAAGGCATGGGATAGCAGTGTGACTCTTTTTCTTTGCATCAGTTGCACATTTCAGGTACTTTATCCACTACATGGTCAATGCATGCATGCTAAATCAAATGTTCCTGCACTGAAGAACATAGCCTGAACAAGAGCTCTTGTGGATTTCATGGGTACTGGTCTGCATTTGTTTATAATATACTATTCCTTATTTGTGTTGCAGGTTGAAAAGATACATAATCCTCTTCTATCTGCTGCATTCCAACAAATGAAAAAAAGAATAGAAGAAAGAGAAGGTAGCTCCAAAATAACCCACAAGTTGTACCAGGATGTTCCTGCTGAGTTCTGTAGCTCAGTTTGCCAGACTGGATTTCACAGGATGTATTCTCCAACAGGTAAGAACTTGCTTTGGCATCTTTAATCAAAATGAACAGTGACTGACTACTAAACTTGGGTTAAAATCAGAAAAAAGGGTCTTTCCTAAACAATAACTATTTTTCACCTGCATTTAGATTTCTATGAGCTTACTTTATTATCTACAGTAAGGTCTTCCTCCCTGACACTGTAGAGTCAGTAAGGCTCTGGGGGATAAGCCTGGATTCAAGCCTAGTCCAAGCACTTAAAAATTGTTACTATACACATAATTCCATGTCTACGTTTCATTTTGTTGCTTCAGTCTGTAAAGACCAGCAATGTCCTTATGTACCTGCTGCAAACATGCACTTGGCAGCTTGGTGCTTTAAAACATGTTCAAAGGCATTACAGACTATTGAGGCTGGAAGGTACTTCTGAAGGCCATGTAGACCAGCCCCTGCTTGGATCAGGTGTGGTCAGAGACAGCTCACAATCTGACTGCTCAGCTGCCATTTGTATGGGAAGAAAATTGTGGGCTCCATGAGATATTATAGTAGATGTTTTCAGAAAGGGAAAAGAATAAGCATCTAGTGCTTCATCCTGCAGTAGGTGAAGGGTGTGATACTTTGCTTCTCAGTTGCAGAATTGGGATTTCAGGCAATAAACTGTTCAAAAGTGGAGATTTGCCTTTGTTTATGCAATGTACATGGCAAATTTCCACACTTCAAGAGCAATAAAAAGGATGATCTGACAATTTCCTTGCACTTTTTCACAATACGTAACAGCACTTTTATGTGACATTCTTCTTATAAATACCGAAGGGATTTTTTGTAGTTTGCATTATTAAAATCTGGCCACCTTTGGTGCTTATCAGAGGGCCTTGTACATGATGATTGAAGTGTCAGTCATGTATTTATATAAATACTTTAGACCTTGATGTTTCAATCAGTGGATTAACAGCTAAATCCGAATGTTTATCACTTGTGTAGTAGGTAATAAAATATCCTTCCCAAAGGATGGCACGCATTAAGCAGTAACATAACGTGTAATCCTGAATCAAGCAGCAGTCTCTGTGACTACCACCCCAAAAGAACCAACTGTTAAATGCTCTGTTGTCTTCTGAAAATTTTTCTTTTTTTATTTCCAGAACAGAATTATGGAGCTGGCATCTACTTTAAAAGGAACCCGAGCAGCCTAATCAAGAATAAAGCTGTAGGGAAAATGGACTCTAAAATGTACGTGTTTGAGGCTGATGTATTAACAGGCTTTTACACTCAAGGCCGGTCATCTTATATTATGCCACTGGCCATGAAGGGGAATGCCTTTAGGGTATATGACAGTTTGGTAGACGATACAGCCAATCCTGATACCTTTGTCATTTACAACAGTGTTGGGGCCCTTCCACAATATTTACTGACTTGTTCCCCAGTCTGAGCATATGTAGATCCCTGGGGAAACCAGCAGCATCCTGAGCAAGAATTAATCCAAACTGCGGCTATTGTGAAGATCCCCTCAGAACAAAGTCTAGTGCTTAAATCTCAGAGGATGCTCTACTTAGCAATGTGCTGTGGTCAAAGTGCCTTGTGCAATCAATGTACTCTGAAATATCCATAAACAAAAGAGTAAGTCACTGCCTTGGGGAGATTAGGTATCTATGAGTGGAAAGGGAGAGCATCTCAAAATACAGTTTAACATTTACATTGTCATTTACTTTATACTTTACAGTGTTCTGAGCAGGGGACTATACACTTGCTGTTTGCATAGGCCATCACTATTCCATTGCATATGCTTAATCTGCAATATTAAATATGTTAGTGAAACACAAGAAATCTTGGTTGTGCCTTTGTTTCTTAAATTTTCTTTTGACTTAAATAGGTGAATGTAGCCAATGAAAGCTGATTCCCAGTTCGAGACCTGCTATTAAACACATGTAGTTATGACAAACATGAGGCAATAGTTCATGATCTCCAACAGTAGTTGCTGTATAGTTTTTATTAGTTATTTCAAGCATTGTAGATACATGTATTCAAAATAGAAAGTATGAATGCCACTATCAGTTAACTTCTATTTTTTTATATAGTCTTAAGAATGTGATTTGGACTGTATTTGAGCTTCAGATTTCTCAGCAATGTTTATTCTCTTCAAAAGGTTACAAATAGTAAAGAACTGTTTCAAGCCTACAGCTTGAAATTGATCCTCAGTTAATTTATCTTTACCAATATCTTTTAAAGATTACATTGTCAGCCTTGTAGCCAGGTATCCCCATATTGCTTCTGCAGTGACCAGAAGCCAGTACATGGAAATGCCCAAGAGCCATTATAGGAATACCACTGTCAAAGGGGATTCAGTCCAGCACTCAGGTACTCGGAAACTTTCTGTCCTAAAGCCTAAAACTATGACTGATGTCAGCAGTGTTTAAAACAAATCTATTGCCCCAAACAAAAAGTTACTACCAGATTTGTCCAACCTGAAGCATTTAAAACCACCACTTCTGGCCCTGAACAGCTTAAAACAGTGATGTAATACAGAAATAGAGGCTCCCTGGTCAGTATCAGGTCCCAGCAGTACCTGTCAGTGCCTCACCTGTCAGATCTGCCTCTCACCTGAAGTCATCTATGTTAAAGCTGTCATTACCTGGGGAGGAGAAGGGCTCACATAAAACCATTTAAAAAAAATAACTATTGTCACATGAGAAGCACTTCACTCACAGGTAAAGCATTGTGCTAATGGAGAGCATCTGATTTCTAAAACACAGATGAAATTATCATTTAATATAACTTTTCAAATTTCTTTGTTAATGAAGTCCCAGAATACTTTTACTGCACCTGCAACTCCGAAGCTAGTAGTCAAAGTGCTAGGAACCACTCACAAGTCCAAAAGAAATTAAATTAGAAAGGTCTAATTCTGAACTTTTAAGTGAGGTTGCAAGTGGAATTTTTTTTAACCATTACAAAAGAAACTTCTACATTAATATATTCATATTTTCCTTGGGGTTTTTTAAATTAAGATTAGCGTTATGCCTATTTTTGCAAAGTGTGTGAGCCTCTTAACACATGAGTTTTGTTCTCAAAAAATCCCAAGGCTGCTCTTAGATATTATGCTGCAAGTCTGAAAACAGCATCAGTCTATTCCTATTTTAATCATTCTATTTAAGCAACAAATTTGTTTCTACTTATGTTCCCTTTTTTCTTTTGTTTCTGCCATGAAAAGACCCAGATGTAGATTTAAGGTTAGACGGCACCGAAAAAGAATAAGATCTTATTTCAGTTTCCTTCAAGAGATTTCACTTTTTAAAACAATTTTATGGCAGAATTTTTTCTTCTATTTTCTTTTTTGAAAAAACTCAGTAGAGAGTTTCTGAACTATTGCAACAATTTCTAACCAGCATCAGTCTTCAGAAAACCTAGAGGATTTTTTTTTTTTTGGCACAAGTAAATTCTTGCTCCTAATGGGAATAAAGAACAGTTTTCATAACCCAGTATTATTTTAATACTGTTACACAAGTATTTGTAACTTATTTCACAAGTAACCTTTTTATTTACTTTGTAACTCTTAACTGCATCTGAAAAGGTTTGTAGTCAGCTTAATAGAAAAAATAATTATTGAGAAAGCTTTAACAGCTTATTCCAATGCCCAGCACATGCTTTCTCCTCCCTTCACATACACCTGCATTTTATAAGGATTCAGTGTCACTGAATATTTATCTTTCATTTTATTACAGCAAGATTTTTTCCTTGTATATAATTTCTATTGAAGTTCACTAGTGTTCTCCACACTTAGTGATATAATATATATTCTATATATATAGTTTTTTAAAAACTGGTAATAAGAGGTTTTATATAATTATTTCCATCTGGTCCTCAAATAGAATAATTTCACATACAGAAACTAGAAAATAAACCCAGCACAAACTAGATGTACCAAGTAGTACATATTAAAATAATTACCACAGTAATTGAAAATTCCTGATCTTAGTCCTACAATAATCAGTTAACTAGAGGCTACTCCACAGCCTCTGGTATTTCTCTGTTGTTCACAATAAGGGTATGAATAATCCCTTCCTTTCGTTTCCCACTACTGACAGCCTTAATGCAACAGCTGTGATCAGCAACAGTGAAGTGAGTTTCAGTCCCATCTTCAACAAATTCACCCTGGGAAGAAGAACACAAGAATAAAGACAGACACGTGATATTTCAGCAAATGAAAAGCTTGAGTGCAGCAATGTTAAGATCACGTGTTGTTCCCACAGTTACAGCAGCCATAGGTACCTGCAGCAAATACAGCCCAAAAGCTGAACAAAGTTCCAGAATTTCAGACAGGGTTTGGTCAAGGTGTCCAGTTAAAGATTTGTGGGTATCAGATGACAATCAAAATTTCACATAATCAAAACGGTAAAGTTGGAGTTTGTGAGTTAATGTTACTGATCCGTGTCAGTAAACAAAAATAAAAAGGCAGCTTCCTGCCCCAGTTATGCTGTACAGCCAGTAAGTGCTACAAAACCTACATTTAACAGGCAGTAAAAGGTCAAGTATTTAGGATGCCCTCTACAGCAGGATGAAGAGATGCCTGAACTGAGTACGAGTAGTGTATATTGGATTGTGTATTTCTGGTTCCTGCTGCAGTAATTTCCTGTTATGGATTTTGCCAGGCATGGCTGTGTTTCTGTCATTATCTTCAGGAGAGCAGAACAATCTGAGTGCCACTCCAATGGAACCACAGTTTGGCAACTAAACCTGCACATGTAGCTTTCAAAAATATCTCTTGACACACTCTTTCCCTTATAGAAAAGGCTGAGAGCCATCAGGAGCAGAAATTCTGATTTACTGGAGGGGAGATTTCTTCCACTGATTTCTAAATAAACGGAGCTCTGACCAACCTGATCTAAGGGAAGATGTCCCTATCCATGGCAAGGTCATAACAAGATGATCTTTAAGGTTGTCTCCAACCTAGGCCATTGTATGATTTGGAGAATCTTCATCCTACTCTCAGGTATAGCAAAACTGTTGATTTTACAGTTTGTACTCATCCAGGGGCTTTCCTGTGGCAGTAGTAACCACTTTGATACATTCTTCAAGGACGGGGAAGCTTACCTAGTATGCTTACCTAATATTGAGAGCCACTGTAACACAAAAAGACAAAATAGATTAAGCCTTCTACCTGTCAGCCTACTCTAAAAATTAATGCAGGTGTGTCAGAAGGACAGATTTGATTTGTTCCAATGAGACTCTTAAGCCCTAAGTATTAGGACCATCTCAGGATGGAAAAAAATCTAGAGTTGTAACAGACTACGTGTGTTCAATTTTCAGTCACTACTAACACAAGCAACTCTACAGTCTGCATCAAACTCAAATCCTTCCCACTCCCCTGGAAGTTTTTCCCCTAAAATTCCTGGGCAACAGACCCAGATTTCATTTGTCTAAAAAGTGTAAACAAAAGCATCATTTATCCTTATATACACAGATACTTCGCATCTGAACTGAATACTGCCAGGTATAAAATACAATGAAGGTCATTTGGAATAGACCAGAAGCATCCTGGCTGTCTTGCCCCATGCCCATATTCTGTGGGAAAGGGAGGTAATGTGCCTCTCTGGGGTTTATTTTGCTAAGGTTTTGGTTATGTAGCCATAGGGTGGGAATATCCTTTGAAAGAGATCACATACCGCTGTTTCCATTTTTTGACCATTGCACCACACATCCATAGTGTCCTTTTCTGTGAAGGAAAAGGAAAACAGAAAGTAGAAAGGACAAGGCATTTCTTCCCCTTACAAATAAGGATCTAGGAATTTTAAAAATTTACTGCTGAATTTCTTAAATAGCCACAGTACCTGAGCTACAGCATTTGTTCTCACAGCAGAGATGGGTAGGCTCTGTCAATAATAAGCAAACAACTTTTCCTTTGAACATACATTTTTACCTCTTCCCTAGCTGTAGCTATTGACACCGGGTTGTCCAGAGTATTGCCAGAGATATTGTGACAGTTTCAAACTAAAAAACCTGAAGACAGAAATATGAAGTCATTTTTGCTAATTATTTCAGTGCCATTTATTCAATGAACTTCTAACAATTTTTCCAGGTCTGTTTAATTCAAAGACAGCATAATTTAACATCCATCAAACTGTTTATATTCTTAAGAATCTCCTCGAAAGCCCAAGTACCACTTTAAATATCAATCTGAGATTTTCTTCCCATTTGAAACAGAGTATTCTTGTCCCAGCACATCCCCCTTAAATTATTTTGCTCTAGAATTCACGTTCATCCACAGGACATCAGCAGAGAGCTGAACCCTGCTTGCCTTTCCAGTAAGCATAGAGAGATTAAAATTCTGTGAAGAGACTTATCTGTTCTGGCATTAAAATTATCTTTCTTCACTGCTCCCTTTCATCTTAGGGCAGATTGTTCTGTCCTGAGGCTTTATAAAAATCATAGCCCAAGATCTCTTGTCTCCAGGTCTAACCATACAGCAATACCTAAGCGGAAATTTTCCCACTAGATGCCATGGACAAATACCTCAGGAGGTCCCTTCCTCCTGGGTGGTTGTAATGTACCTGGGAAAGGGGAGCAGAAGAGATGAAACGTATTGCCTGCTTATTAAAATAGCGAAAGAATATCACCTGAAGTTTTTTAGACTAAATTTGTAGCTAAGAAGTGATGCAGAAAAAATTATGTTCATTAATCTATTAAAAATGTAGAACAATTTTGTCGCACTTCCTCAAATAGAGAACTCCTTAACTCTGGCTGATGATTTTCGGAAGGAAAGCCTGTTTACCTGCTGAAAAAACATCATGTTTGATCACAACACAGATAACACTTCTGTAACAGGCTTCACCTGGAGAAATGTCATGCTAGGGCATCTCTATAGATGCAGCAGCCCTAATGCCTCCCAACCTCTTTTTCTTTTCCACTTTGCTTTTAAATCTGGACCATGCTGCCATAGGCTCACACATGTATAACAAGACCACTGTTTTTCAGACTGTCTTTGGTATCTCATTTCAAACTTCTAAACCACTCAAGATTTTATACTGCACCAGTGCTACCCTCTCAACTGCACTTTCTCTTAATAACCAGTTATTAAATGCACACAAATTTATTCAAAGGCAGCAATATGGAGTAATTCAATATTTACTTACCTAGAACAACTCTATAGTCTGTACCATCCAAGCTCAATATCCAAGTGTTGGTTGTTTTTAACCTGTTCTCCAAATACTTCTTGAGACTCTTTCCATTGATCTCCAAAGTATATTCATATGCAAAGCCACTGACTGCATCTATGTTAATAGTAGCTTTTGTTTTAGTAGCTCCAACAGTGAATGTTTCTTTACCCACTAATTTAAACATCCATTCTCTTCTTATTTCTTCCTGCAGAATAAAATAAAGACAGTGGGTATTAACTGAGAACCCTAAGTGCATGTTTTAATATTAAAAAAAATTGAACTGGAACTCAGGAGACAGCTGAGCTATTATTTGGGAATGAACACATACACAGTGGTTTGTATGCACAGAGTGCCTCTGCCCAAAGACAGCAAAGCACTTCATGAGTACTCACACCTTAACTGGAACTGAAAAAAAGAATGATGCAGTTCAGTAAATCAGATAAAGTTAATCAACTGAATGTACCTCACTTGCATCTATTAGCCTTTTGTTCTGATGCGTGTTGCATGAAAGTGCACTTATATAATCTGTATCACAGTGAATTTTGAGCGCATAGCAATTTCACCTTTCCATCAACATAGACAACACGTTTTCCTGAAGTGGTCCCATGTTCAAATTCAATCTTATGAACACCATCACTTAAAGCTACTTCCCAAACAGCCACCAAATCTGTCATCTTCTCTAAGTGGCTGTATCGAGACCTAAGGAAAAACCAACAAAGTAAATTAATTGTTGTTGAAAGTTCAATTCCTGATGCCTGCAGTTCAAAGCTTTACTGCTTCAGGGCAAGTCGCTTTTTGCAAATGAAAAACGAGACTTGAAAGAATAAGCTTACAGAACTGCTTATATTTTCATGTTTTGCAAACATTCAAATATGAAAAAATATCACAAAACAAAAACTGACGGTTAAACAGACTCACTTTGACAAACAGTACAAAGACACAGATACCCATCTAACCCCTAAAAACCTCTAAAACTCCCATTCCAAGTGACAGTAAGTTACAAAATTATGCTTAGTATTCAGATGCTCCTGTACAGTTCTGCTACTTCCTGGTAGGCAATAAAATACAGTATCTGATTGGTCTCAACGTGTTTCAGCCTTTTAGACTTGGAAAAATAGTCAGGATGACCAGTTGAGCTATTTGCTCAACGGATTTGTCTGTAATCTCATAAACACTACCTACATCATTCAGAAACACAACTCCGCATATAAAAACACTCACAGGGGAAGAGATCTAGGAAGATATCCTTTTATTTAAGCAGTAAAGTTTAGATACAGTCATAAGTGACCACTGGAACTGTGGATATCTTTCCAAATATGCTCATACCACGATTCTGATTTTTTACCTTACTTCGTCTTCACAGACAGTAATCTCCTCACCAGATGCCATAGTAACGCAAACAGCTTTTAATCCAATTAGCAGCAAGAAAAAATAGAAAAGCAGAATAGCAGCAGAGAAGTGCTGAGGTCTAAATTTTCCTCACTTTATCCAGTTAATATATAGGACATTTTTAAAAGCACTATTAACTAGCACACAGTGCTAGCGATAGTACAGAATCATAGAATCGATCGGATTGGAAAAGACCTCCGAGATCAAGTTCAACCCTTGATCCAGCGCCAGTCCATTTACTAGATCATGGCACCAAGTGCCACATCCAATCTCAGTTTAAAAACCTCCAGGGATGGTGAATCCACCCCGTCTCTAGGCAGGCCATTCCAATGCCTGATTACTCTCTCTGTAAAGAGAGATGAATATATGATGTATATATGATGAAACAAAACCATTTAAAATAAAACCATCTTTTCTCTGAGACAGGCAAATGTATTTTGAAAAAAAAAACCAAAATATCTGCAAAATCAGTAAGTGCAGTTTATCCTAACTTTTTTAGCTTATCATAACTTTGTCAATTATTTGATGGAAAAATTGTTTGTCCAACTTGTGAACCAAAGCAGGAACCCAATCCAGAGCTGGCCGTCTCAGTCTCGGACCGTAAGGAACTCGGGACTGTGAAGCAGCACAGGCAACACTTCCACCTACTCATTTTCCTAAATCACTGCAGCAGTTTTCAACATGCACATTAGCAAACCTGACCTGGCATTTGAGTCACAAAACCTGTGTGAATGACAAATAACGTATTTTCTCCTTAAGAGGTTTTTGGATCATGGCGGTGTTTTACAACCACTGGCTGATTTTTAGCATATTATTTTCGCTAATTTGTTCAGCGTTGTCTGCCTTGCCACTACATATCAATAAACATTATTTAAACACAAACAAACAATAACACGTGCTAGTAAATACCGGGGAGACTGTTTAAGCCATTCCTGAAGCTACTGGTTAGGAACCAACCCAGAACACACTATTTTATTTATTTATTTTAGCAAATCGTGGCAATGAGGCAATACACTTCTATTTTAACCCTAAGCTGAACCCAGACGCCAGGCCAGCCACACCACCCCGGTCCCGAGGGAAAGCCTGGAAGGCCCAGGCGCTGCTCGCTCCCCACAGCCCGGGGAAACACGCCTGTCCTACACCGCCTCTGCGGCCACCCAAGACAGCGGCCCAAAGCGACATGGACTCCTTTATCCACGAGAGCCTGCCCTGAAAGCCAGACTGGCATCACCGCTCCGCATCCACCTAACGCCGGCAGCGCTCATCGTGGGGCGGCGCACCGGGAAGCGCAGGAGCTCCAGGGCAGCAAAATTCCCATCACTCTACCCCTCACTGTTACCGCCGGCAGCAAGGGGATTTTTGTAAAAAGAAAAGAAAGATAAAAAAACCCATACAAACCCCCCAAATCCCCAAGCGCCTACAGCGACATCCCCAACAGGCCCGGCCCGGTCCGGCCCTCCCCACACCCCTCGCGGCGCCGATCCCGCTCCTACCTCGGCCCGGTCTCCTCCCCTCGGCGCCCGCGCAGCAAAATGGCGGCTCCCGCCCGGCACCGCCCCTCAGAGCTGCCCCTTCCCTGAGCCCTCCTCCCTTACCTGAGCCCACTTCCCTCAAAGCTGCTCCCACCGAGCCCTGCTCCCTTCTCTGAGCCCACCTCCCTCAAAACTGCTCCCTTCTCTGAGCCCACCTCCCTCCCTCAGCCCCGCTCCTTCAAAGCCGCTACCTCAGCGCCGCTCCCTGAGTTCACCTCCCTTCCTGAGACATCCCTCTCTGTCTCTCTCAGTCCCGCTCCCGGAGCCGCGTTCCCTCATCCCACCTCCCTCCTTTAGTCCTGTTCCCTGAGCCCCGCTACCTCAGGCCCTGTCCCTCCCTGCCGCTCCCTTAGCCGCTACCCCTCAGCCCTTCCCGCTCTCTGAGTCCCGTTCCCTCCCACCCTGAGCCCCATTCCCTCCCTCTCGCTGCCCCGCCTCGCCCCGGCCCCGCCGTGCCCGCGGCCCTCGCCATGGCGGAGGTACCGACCGTGGCGGCCGCGGCTGTGGCTGCTGGGGCTGGGACGGGGAGCGGGGTGAGGGGCGGGGGGNGAGCGGGATGAGGAGCGGGGCTGGGGCTGGGACGGGGAGCGGGATGAGGAGCGGGGCTGGGGCTGGGACGGGGAGCGGGATGAGGAGCAGGGCTGGGACGGGGATCAGGACCGGGATGAGGAACGGGGCTGGGACCAGGACAGGGATGGATCCCCCTTCATAACCCTTCACACGCCGGCGCTGAGGGCTCCGCTGGCGGCGGGGCCGCTGCGGTCGCCTGTGGTGGAGGGACCCGAAGGCCTGGGCTCCTGGAAGTGGCGGATTTTGCTCTCTGCACATACTCTACCTGCTAATAGAGATGGGGGGAACTGAGCGTGCTGTTTGTTGTTAAGGACGCCTTTCCCTGGTGTAGTTTTCAGACCCTATGGGAGCGTCTCCCAAGCCTTCCTGTAGCGGCTGGGGATCCTTGGGAAGGGGGGCGGGGTCAGTTTGGTTTAATATAGGGGTATTTGGGACCCCCCCGCCACGGCCTGCACAACCGAGCTGCGGAACTCAGGTTTCTGCCTCTTTTTCCCCTTCTCCCACTGCAGCAGGAGAAGACAGAGTGGGAAAACTTAAACAAGCTGTTGGTGCGTCATGGGTTGAAACCAGTGAGTCTTGCTGCCCCTCAATGCTGCAGAAATTCATCAAGTAAGGAGTGCTAATTCCAACACTGTTTGTGTTTGGAAATAGTAAGCCTAAATTCATAAGGCATCTCTAAAGCTGCCACTTCTAAATGGCAGCAGACATTCTTGATCAGGTGTTAAAAGCCTCCCATTGTGACTTTGCTTATGTTTTGTATCTCCAGCTATGATTGTCTTAGACAGTCAGTCTTCTCTAGAAGTAAGGCTTGCATTGAAAACGCTGATGGAAGACATTGAGCGACAGCAGAAGTTGATGCAGGGCCTCATGGAAACGAATCGAGGTCTTAGGTGAGACACAGTGGAAGGATTTTACCTGCTAATGTAAAGAAAAAGCACTATCAGTGTGCACCTCCTGCCCAGTGGAGATCTTGTCTCACCAGAGGCCCAAGACCTTTTTCCTGAGGTGAATGCCCAATGTGCAGCAGTGTTGGCCTAGTGCCTTTTGAGCTCTTCTGTTATTTCATTTGCAGCTTCTTCTCACATGAGGATATTTCCCATACCCGCCGCCACAGGATATTATCGAATGTCATGACATAATGTCAAGCATGTCCTTCCAGCACTGCCTTTAGTGAAGTGAGTTTAATTTAAATCAAGGATTTTTATTTTTTTTTTTCAGAGATGTGGTACGACAGGAGCAAGGTCGGGCATCTCGACAAGAACAGCGGGCTAATGAATTGGAAAATGTGGTGGAAAACATTAAGGCCAAAATTTGTCAGCTGGAAGATGAAACAATAGCTAAAGCTTGCCAGCAACAGAACCAAGTCAAAGAACTTAAAAAAACACAAGAGGCTTCACAGGTAGTTCCGCTAGTGCTTCCTGGGGATTCAAACTTTTGCCTTTTTTAAAAAGGCCAAAAATATTTATATTGATCAAAATAAACATGAGTTTATAGCTAAGTTTTCTCAAGCTATGCAGAATTTTCTAGCAATGACTTAGAAAAATGTCTGTGTTCCTCTTCCACTGTCTCTTCAGTATAGCTAAAACCCAAGTACTGATCTTCCTTGGGACCAACTGTTTACCTAGGCATGTATAGAACAGTCAGCTGGGGGGGCAGAACAGTTCAATAACATTCCCATTACCTGCTCACAGGTCAAATACCAACAGCAGCAGGAAACGCTGCAAGAACAGGAAGAGATTATTGCCCGTTTGCAGAAGGAGCTGAGCAGGGTGGGGATGGAGGAACGGCGGCGTGGTGCCACTCAAAACAAGATGTTTTGTCAGTTTTGCAAAAGAGCTCCAAAGTCTCTGCTAGATCAGAGGTAAGTGATCTTCTTATACTGGTGAATGATCTGTCACACTGAGTGAAGAAACGGATTTCAAAGTAAGACTTCCTGGTATTTATATGGAGGGAAGAAAAACTGGAGACCTTAGGGGTGCAAGCTGAAATATGAATTCTTGTAAAGATACATCAGTGCAGTGATACTTTTCTTTTGTAAAGTTGTGAGATGGATAAATCCTTGGTAGGAATTAAAAAATTTCCAGCCACTGCCTACACTAGGTGTCAGCAAAGGGAAGGAAATGATTCACTGCTCTGGAACTTCAATGTCTGCTAGGATGATCTCATACTGGGATTCTAACATTTAAAGGTGTAAATTTTAAAAAACCTGATTAAAAAAAGAACAAACACAATCCGCAACCCCCGCAAAAAGAACCCTTCCAGTTTGGGGAAAGGATCTTTGCAGTTGCTGACTGTGGGCTTGCTGTGAGACTTACAAGTACTTCGGACCAAGTTCTGAAAGTATCCCAATCCTATATCTCTTGCCAGTAGGATTTCCATATCTCTGCTATACTCAGAGATATGTTAGTTCTTAGGCTTCAGGTAACCATTGCTCTGTTGTGCTGATGTCGCATGGCTTTCCAGGTATGGCCACAAATGTTTACCTGGGAAGTTTTTAAAAGGGATTGTGTGTGCACAGCCCTTTTCTCATGTCCTGACTGTATGAGAGGAAGGATCACTGAATTTGGTTCACTTTGCTCTCGTGTCTCTCCTAATCAGACAATCTCAGAGTGGCCAAGGCACTTTATTTTGACTGTGCCTCTCTGTTAGGCTTGCTGGGTAAACATAGTCATAAAGTGAGGAGGCTGTTGGGCGGATTTAGGTTTTTCCTTCTCTTGAATGATTTTGCCACTTCTAGACTAGTACAGAGTTAACATTTCTACTTTTCTGTTTTGGCAAACTGTGACCACGGTTTTTTGGTATGAGAGAAAACCCATTGTTGGGAGCAGCCACTTAGGAAGTGTAGCTGTGTAAGCTGGCCTGTTCCTTGGGGTTGGTCACAGTATCTTTCAGGCATGAGTTTTTTGAGATTATCTGAAATTCAAAATGCCATTTTTCCTTTCTTCAGGTATCTTTGTCTAATTGATTATTATGAATCTCAAATTAGTCAGATTAAAAAGGAGCTGAGGTAGGTCTCATCTAATGCCTTATGGTACTACTGTTCAAAATTTACTTACTCCTAACTGTTCTTAAACCTTATAATGGTAAATATTCTGTGCTTCAGATGTCTCTAGCATGTAAGAAACAGCAAAGGGTTGTAATGGTCATAGAAGTTTGGATTTATCCAGGGAATAACTGTCCGTCCAGGCTAAGCAGCTCCTCAGTCAAGAGGCCAGGAGAGCTGCAAAGTTTGGGATATTCAGACACTTGAGCTTTGTCTTTTTATCTTTTCTTTTTTCTTAGCACTTCCCCTCCTCTTTTGCCAAAATTACTGCATTAGCTGTGCTCAGCCAAATGATCTCCTAAAACTGAAGAAATACTGAGCTGCCAGCTCTATCACAGTCCAGAGTAAAAAGCAGATACATGAGACATTCTTATAGTTTGAGATTATTATCTTGAAAACTGAAATGGGATTTGCTTGTACTGGAGTTTCTCTTGAGGATAAGTGCACTTTATCAGCATATGAAGCAGCTTTCCCAGAAATTAGAGCAGGGGATCATAGGGCAGAATTTCTATTCTATTTACTTTGTAGTTTACGGAAACATTATTATCATACATAACTGCTAACTAAAACCAACTTATTGAGTTAATTGAATTGCAGAAAACTAAAACAATTTTTCTCCTTGATAGGCATTATAAAAAAGATGAAGATGATGTACAGAGAGAAGTGAAAAGCAAGGAAGAATTCTTAAATCTAGATGCTACTCCTAATTACAGAGCACTGCTCACGGTATGGAACTGCCAAGAATAAGTCAGTGCAGATCTCTACACGATAACCCTTCAAGATCCACCATGTCTTCTGAACTTGTAACCTCTCTGGGCAGAGTTCCCTGTCTTTGTGCAAAGATTCAGCACTACGTTGTGAGTCTCTGCTGGGGGTCTGCATAGACCTGCTTAGTTGCAGTTCTGCACCTGTGGTCTAATGCAGTTCTTGGTCTTAGACATTTGATTCCTCATCCATGCTGTCTGGTGTTACAGGCAGTTGTGAACCTTTCCTAACATGTACATATTTGAATTGTTCAACCTTGTTGACTAAGAAATGAGTGAAACAAAAGAAATAACATGTCTATGTTGCAGTCTTTCCAGAAGCAACTTACTGAAACAAAAGCCAGGAATGAAGAGCTTTTGCTTGAAAATACACATCTCAAAAAAGATTTGGAAATAAGGTGAGAAAGGATAAGTATCAGTCTTTGCAAGACCATTTCGGGTAGACTTTGCTTTACAAAGAAAGAAACCAAAAGCACCAACTCTTGTACAAGTGTAGTATGAAATCTGCCATCAAAGAAGATATGGCAGCAACAGCCAAACTCCCCTGCCTGCACTGTTAATAACAACTGCTAGTGGTTAGTTTGCTGTTTATTGCTGTTGTCACATAGAAATGTAGCAGAATATAATTTCCAAATGCTGTTTTTGCTTCCTTATTTTTTCACTTGGCTGAATTTTATAGATACCCTTCAATGCAAGACATATAATATGGTGCTTTTTCTTTCTAACAGGCCAACTGCACAGGAATTAAAATTTTACAAGCACCAAGTGAAGAAACTAGAGAAAACTTTAAAGAAAATTACCCAGTAAGTCTGTTTCTTTAATAACTTTCATGAATCCTCTGGACTTCTGAAAGCAAAGTTATTCTGCAGCCCATAATGTAGATAATAGCTTATAAAGCATGTATCTTATCAGCATTCCTCAGACCCTGGTTATGGCCAGGAAATGCTGCTGGAGCTCCAAAGCCCTGTGAATCTCTGAAGTGATGGCAGGGTATCCAAATGTGGGCACAACAGTGTGTCTTTTTTTATTTCACTTTGTCTTTCTGGATTTGATTTGAGGGCTATTGCAGACAATATAGACAGGGCCATCTATGGTGTTTGCTGTTTCCATGAGCTATAGAGAAAGTTACTGGTTACATTATGGATTATGAATGGGAATGTATGAGTTGGGAAAATGTTGCAGCCACTGAAGTTATGTCCATATTACTCTTAGAAACTGACTTTGTTGTTTTCTGAAACACTGCTAAGAAAATACATTGAAGGAATTAAAGATCCAGTATAGATGAAGTATTTTATTTGTAATTTCACTTGGTGATTTGTGCATGTGTATAGAGTGATAAATATTTTATAGCCTGGAAAAGACATCACTTAAAATTTAAAATAAATATGCACATTGTGTATATTTAAATGGTCTTTTGTGCAGTGGATAGTAGTTTTAGAGAAAGTCATCTTAGATTTGACAAGAGGGGTGTTGAGCTATATATAGATAGGCAGGAAATATATTCCAGCAGAAGCAGATAAAGACTGTGAAGTTGTAATTTGACCATTTTGAGTAAAACTCTGGATTTTAAGTCTTCAGCAGTAGTAGAAACTGTGGTACCAGAACAACTGTATATCTGGTGGTGCCCCTTCTAAATCTGGATAGGGTCTGGGATTGCCTTAGCCTGGAGGTTTGAGATAAATTGATGATATTTACATAAGGTATTGTGTTGTCAGTCTATACTAGTTCTGTCCAATGGAATTCCATCATAACATGGAGATTTTACTTTGAAGGTGTGAGTATGTCCTACATACCTACATTCCTTTCATCAAGATGGAAGCAGTAATTCCTAAGGAAGTACTAATTGCTAAGGCTGCTTGTGTGACCCACTGTGTATTTTTGTGCAGATCTTTGGGAAGTAGGACCGGAGAAACAAGGGAAGAGAAGAAGGACTCTGGTAGCATTGCAGGAGTGAATCAGCTGCAGGCAGCTTGTCGGCAATACTTACAGGTACACAAGTTTTATCTGTACCATGTGCATCTAGCATTGTTGGTACAATGAAATACTGTACATGTTTAGTTTAAGTACTAAACTGGAGGGTGCTGGTTTGAATCTGAATGTTCCTATCAAGTCCTCTGTGCATGATGAGTAATGTCCTGGATTTGGCAGTTAATGTCGGCTGGTATTTTGTTCTATCTTGGTGTAAACTACCTGAAAATATAGCAAGGAAGCAGACACTAGGCTGGCAAATATCAAATCCATGATTTAGCTGAATGATTTTCAGGACACAGGGATTTGTTCAAGGTCTTGAGCAAAACAGATCTTTAGGTTATGGTTTTAAAAGCACATGAGGAGATAGTGGCTTTTATTTTTCTTTGCATTTAAAAGCCCAAATATAATAAAACTTAGCAAAACGTAAACTGTGGAAGTAACAATGCCTTGAGTGGATAAATGTTAAATACCCCTCAAATGGAAATATATTTGCATTAACTTTATATATCTTCTAGTGAGTGAGTGTATATATAAATCTTTGAAACTATTACATATTGAATGCTTGTGTAAAATTCATCAATAGTAATATTGGATTGATAATAATATTGGAGCTATTTGCGATTTAATATTTAGACAATCATGACTGTGAAAGAGAGGAATTTTCTTATAAAATGTTATACATATTTGAGCAATCACACTTGTTCTTTGTTGTTGAAGGTTTTGTCCCATATTGATTCTATTTTGCGAAGTCCAAGAGCTCCCCCGTTAATATACCGGCGCAGCAAAGGGCCAGTGCAAAATTGTATTAAAGAGAACGGACAGGAATGTGGATTTGAGCACCTTCCCCTCACTATAGAAATGTGGGCAGATCAGCTGATGGCCCTAAAGGTAACAACACATTATTGTACTTGGCTTTACAGTCTTTCTTTCATGGGCTCACCACTCCTTGGTCTCTCAGTGTATGCAGTTGTGGGTTTTTTGTGTGTAGCTTTTCTTCTTGCCTGACTTGGTGTTAAATTTTAAAAGTAATTCTGCTATCCATGTGAAATATGTACCAGATAAACTTCTCTGTGTATATCATTTAAGTTTCTTTTTCACTCTCTGAGTCCCCACGAAGACAATTAAGCTTTAGAGTCTGGACTTGACACATTAATGATGGTGCATTCTAATTCTTCTTTTTGTCTGGCTAGAACAGTAACTTTTTGATCCAAATACAAGTGACATAGTTTTGTTTAAAACCAAACTCTGTGACAAAAAAAAGCTTCTTAATTCACTGAAACTGTAAAATTGCAAATATAGTATTTTTAGACTTAGGTGTTCGTTTCAAATCAAAGAATGTCAGCAAAATGCTGTGCTTAAATTCCATGAAAACTAAAACCTTACATCTCCAATACTGGAATGTTCTGGCATATGAGAAACAGAAAATCTTCTTGTTTCTATGATGAAAACAATTTTAAGCAGCTTCTAAAATAAGTTGTGTCTCTTCCCTTCTTTCGAAAGGATTTGCATAGGTCCTTGAGAAAACTGTCTCTGGAATTGGTGCCTTGGCATACTGCAGATCCACAGGATAACAGAGAATCCATACGAGTTGAAGACCTCCAGTTCATAGTAGATGCAATTTTGGAAGAAATAGAAAATAAGGAAAAGGTAATTCTCACCAGGGGGTCATAATTGTGTTACATTCTTAAATGCATTCTTCGCATGGTGATTAGATTGGTGCATTTGAAAGCGTTCTGGGGTTTAAGAAATACCTGTTTGAAGACTTTCAATAGTCAAAGACTGTTTTAACATAATGGATAAATTCACCTTGGGGAAGACTGCTTTGATCAAAGGCACTTGACCAGTGAATTTGCATTGCCCTGTAGTCTCAGGAATGATCCTGTTCTGTGTTTCTCAGTCAGCACTGAGAATATGTAAATGCACTTCTCAGCAATGGAGAAGAAAGCTTTTGAAAGAGTATTTTGGGTTTGGTGGATATTTGTGTCTGAAAACTATTGAAAATTTGTCTTCAGATTTAAGAATATTTGAAAGGCCGAGATTTAGTAAGGGAAGTTACACCCCTTTTTCTTCAGACTGGTTTTAAGAGCGTTTCAGTTTGAAAGCATCCTTGCCTTGTTCAGCAGTAACATTGATGAGTTCTTCCTGCTTGCTGCAGAACAGCCAGACACCATCCTTGCAGACCCTCTCTGGGATAGTCTCTCACTTCCAGAAGTTGTTTGATGTGAATTCTCTGAATGGTGTTTATCCACGAATGAATGAAGTTTACACAAAGCTTGCGGAAATGACCAACGCTATGAGGAATCTCCATGAGCTCCTGGAACTAGGTAAAGACTGACCACCTGCTGTTTGTTGAGACCATCCAGAGGAGCAAGAAAACAAGTGAAAAGCTGAGCTCTTCATAGAAAATAATACTGAATTGTTAAGAAATGAGTAAACCAGGTGTTTTCTTCACTGGAAGGATAAAAATAGGCTTCTGGCAATTTGCAGGTTAAATTGCAAATTCCTGTTATTTTTAAGTCTTTAGCAGTTGCTGAGGAATAGCAAGCAGAAGAAGGGAGTGACAAATAGAATTTTTATTTTTTCCCCAAAGCTTTGTTTTCTGTGAGTTGACTTCATAATTGTCTTTCATTGTCTACTTGAAAGATAACAAGTTTAAGGCAAAAATTAATTTCTGCTGTAGATTTCTACTCAGTAATTCATTCAAGTGTCCTTGTGTCCAGTCCTCAGAAACTTCCATTGTAAACTTAAAAAACAAAAGAAGTTGAGTGTCAAACACTGTCAGAACAGAGGTATATTTAGTTACTTCTCTTCCGGTTTGTACTTCCACTGCTTCTGCTCCTGGGTTTGAAGGTTTGGATGGGCTGTGGGATGTCCAGGGCTGCTGGCTGCTGAGCCTCACTCAAGAAGGGAAGGAGTCTTCCTGCCTGCAGCCAGCATGGGAAATGAGGAAGTCTCATGTCGCCCTAATAACTGCAGCTTACAGGATGCCTTCAACCCTACTTCTTCTGAAATTAAGAAAAGGCCAAGGAGTCTGTTACTTTCAGTCACAGCAGTCAAAACAGGTAAAATCTAATACTAAAACAAGGTCTGTGTTTACAAAATATTTACTAAGCAGGTTTCTTGGTGGCCCAGACCCTATACTGTGTCTGCTGTGTCACAGGAACCCTTTCTCTATATATGTAATTTCAGTTGACTGATTTCCACTGACATTGTAGGGTGCACTTTAATACCATCTCTTCTGTGAACACTCAAAGCTCTGCCAATTTTTTTTAGGCACTAAAGGATTAGTGAGAGATTTCCCATTTCTAGCTAACATTTTTTGTCTTTCTCATGGCATACAGCACTTTGTTGTCTGTGAATGATGGAGCATGTATGCATAGAGCTATGAAAAACAAATAAAATCTGGATACCTGCAAGAATTTGACTATGTCTAGATTACTTCCCTGTTATTACTGTTACAAGAAACACTGTTTGTTTTTCCACAGACAGTTCAGCTCCACCCACTGTGGTAGTGGATACTGTTGGGAAACTGTGTGACATCATTAATAAGAATGTGACTGAGCAGGTACAGCAGCTTCTGGGGACCCAAGACATCCACAGGTATGTGGGGCTGTTCCATTGGTGACCATTCCTCAAACATCAAATGTGGTAATTGAGACAGCTGACTAGACTGATGGTGAAACAAACTAATCATTTGTTATGAAGTCAGTGAGTTGTGACAGCAAAGGTGTTACTATTATTCTATTTGAAACAACTCCAGAATCCTTTCAAAAGGATAAAGCTGGCCAGGAGAGGAAGTGAGACCAAAACGTTCCGAAACGCCCTGTGGTTTGTGTGGATAAGGTGATCAAACAAGCCTTAATGGGAATGTGTTTCAGCAGGAGACAAATCCTGCATGTAGGTAGGGAGGAGAAAGTGTTGCAAGTTTCAGCTGTAATATGGAAGTGTATTAGTTTATAAGGCAGCGTATGCCTCAAGCTGCCTACAAATACTTTCAGAGCTGGTCAAATCCTGTTCCATCTTTCAACAGATGACAGCCACATCTAGGTGGCAGCAGACTGTAAGAGCTTGCATTCGGACTAAAAATGGGAGCAGACAGCAAGTCTGACACATGCTGAGTTAACAACACTCACTCAGGCTTTCTGTGCTTATTCCTCACAGTTTTAATTAGAGGACAGCTGCTTATAAAGCACTTTTTCTCCACCTCCAAGGCAGTTATATCAGCCACCCCCAAGCAGTATATTTAGCATATATAGACTGATGTTCCAGTCCACAGAGGACCTGGTGCCATGTGAGGAGGAAAGGAAGGATGTACATGGGGCATAAACAGTGAAATCAGAGATCCTCCTGACAGCTAACCTCTTGCTGGCTACAGGTTTCAGAACTGGAGAACATAGTTTTGATGTCAGTGTATAAAACCATGAAGTAGCAGTGTTTTTAGAAAGTCGTGCAATGTCCTTGCAGCCCTTGACTGATGGTCCCACTTGCACATTTCAGTATCATCAATAAGCTAGAAGAACATGAGCGCTTCTTTCCACCATTTCAAGCTCTTATCCAAGATTTGCTGTGTCTTCTAGGTGAGTAATATTTGCAACAGTTGTAATTATCTTGATGCAAATGTTTCCTCATAGAACTTTAAATATCTAACAAGTGTTTTGTTTACTCCTGGTGTGCTAAAACACAAGGAGCATGTGAGGGAAGGTGCTACCTTTTTTTCCCCTCTCCTTTCATTCTTTCCTCATGAAGTGACCAAAATACTCAATCATGTCCCTCAAAAGCCCAACTGAGTTTTTTCTAAAAGCATTAAAAGGTGGGAGGAATTTATTCACTGTCTGGTTTCCTAACATTTAAGTTAGAACTTTGGCTGACCTTGAAGGTGTTCTGGGTATGTAAGCCTTACTATTTTTCTTTCCATTCTGTTGCAGAGATCAGTAACCTGGATGATATTTTACCTGTGGTGCGAAGCCTGAAATGGAGAGCTGGTTAAGAGTGACTCTGCTCTTCTTGAGCAAGATTTATCTTATCTGTGAACGTACTTGTTGGTGTGTATGACATTACAACTACCTCTAACCACTGTTTCTATAAGCAACAATTCCAGATAAATAAAAGTTGCTGCATTTTTTAATTTTTTTCTTAATTCCTGGTCAATTTAAGAAATTTCACTATAACTCCTCTTGACTGGTTTGTTCAGTCAGAGAGGTACATTCTCTGTGAGTCCAGGAAGCTGAACCCAGCACACCACCAGGAAAACTATAACCACAAACATTTTGAACATTGCTGACACAGTCAGTATGAGATAAAGGTGCTCTAACTGCCTCAGCCATCACACTTTCAGCATTTGCCTATCTTGATTTTCTGGAAGGTCTTTTATAAAATGTTTACATTCTCAGATCATATTGCAACCACGTTGTTACTCAGTGAGTCTTTCATGTAATGTAAGCAAAAAATACTCAAAATTTGCTTCAGATGATGGTTGGAAGTTACCATGGTTATATTCCAAAAGCCAGTTTCAGAAAGGAATAGATCAAGTTTCTTATGCAAGACAGTAGTTTATTGTACAGAAACAAGTACACCAAGCTTCCAAAAATACTTTGCCTCGATATTAATAAAGCTTAATTTACAAAACTCAGCTGTTCCTCAGGCATAATCTGGGTTTACAAGATTTTGAAATGTACTGTAACAAAGGACAAAACCAATTAAGGTGTCACAAACTAAAACCTTAATGACATCTTTGTAAACTCATCTCCCTGCTTTTGGAAGCTCATTCTATACATACCTGCAGCCACAGTCTGCTACGGTAGTTCTAAACAGTGGAGTACCAATTTCTTATTTTCTCAAAAAATAATTGCCATTAGTCTTAAACAGTTTAATGGGTTCTGTAGCCCTACAGCTGAAGAATGCTGCTTCAAAAAAGTACAACACTTCCATGTTAAAACAACATGAACAAGATCCTGGGGACATGCGACTGCCAAGAAAAGCAATGACACTTGGCTGACAGTCTAAAATATCCTCAGGTACAACACTTCCTTAAGAGAGGAATCAAACTTAAGGGTCCTTCAGGGGGTGGTTTGCCAGAAATGGCAAAAGTGAAGGACTTAGTCTCTAAGGACAAATTATTCCCTGTACTTGGGGAAATAGTTCTCACTGAAATTAAAAAATAAACCTAATCTCCCAAATTAAATTGACATGTCCTGAGCTGGAGACTGCTTCAGATTTGCAATGACCATGCAAAACATGTTAATTACAAGAGATAGGTACATTCATATAAAGTTGAAAAATTAGTAACTTATGTACATGAGAAGAAATCAAATTCTCCTGCCTCTACTCCTTGTCAGCTCATACCTGCAAGACAGACACAGTAAGTAATTACAGTAGTTCAAGACTTTGAAGTTTTAACTGGCACAATAGAGAGAACTTGGGCTGCTTTATTGCTTGGGCTTCACAGGCAGCCTGGCAAAGGAGGCTCCAGAGACAGCCTCAGACTTCAGCTCTGCACCAGGAACTTTGGGTGTGTTGTTTTCACCTCCTCCCGTAACTGCCCTCACACACACACACACACAGACACACGCTGTGCATGGGGAACGTGGTTTTCCTATCTGGAATACTGGCTCCCAGACTGCCCACACTGCATTCCTTGGGATCCACTGAAGAGGCAAGAACTACTGTCATTAACTGGAGACGTAAAAGTGAAAAAAACACCCAAGCCTGGTTTTTAGTCTCTGCCTCAGATGAACACACAAACTTCAGAAACACAATGAACACACAGGCAGAACTCTTAAATGGCTTATTATAGTAGTTTCTATATATGCTTTGTAATTAAAGTTTTATCGTATACATAAATGTATTACTGATCAGAGTGTTTAGTTAAGATCTTTATCAGAGTTAAAATTTGTTGCAAGGTTGCTTTAACAAACATAATTCTTTCACTTAGGTGTCCCCACGGCTTTAATGGTAACTTAAAATATGCTGAAGACTATAATTGACACACAGGCATCTCATTAAAGTTTTCACAGGGCAGACACTGCACAGCCCATGGATTAACACACAACTTAGATAGAACTACCAGATTAGTTCAAGTTAGTCCTGTGTTTGCAGGTCAAATACTCTTCTTGCTCACCCATATACAGCCCAGTTACCAGCACCGCAACAGCAGTCATGCAAACTCACAGCAAAGCAATGGGCAGTTTGGAATATGGAGATGGTACTTACCATTGTGCAAAACCTTTTATTAAGTCCTCCTGGGACAAGTCAATCTGCACCTTTAAAAATCAAATGTTATTTGTTTGTATATTATTTGGCATACAAATTGATTAGCGAAGATAGCACTCCTCTCAAGTCAGACCCACTTCCCAGTTCTAGGGCTGCTTCCCAGGGTGAAGGGAAAAGTTGCTTCCCACATTCCCAGGATGGT
This sequence comes from Formicarius rufipectus, assembly GCA_013399695.1. Taxonomy (NCBI): domain Eukaryota; kingdom Metazoa; phylum Chordata; class Aves; order Passeriformes; family Formicariidae; genus Formicarius; species Formicarius rufipectus. The sequence continues at coordinate 317,685 of VXAU01001192.1, forward strand.
GTTGGCATGAGCCAGCTCAGTTTCCTAGTAGCACTACTTGGAAATTTATCTGCCACTAAAAAAACAATCACAGTTTGCTTTTCACAGAATCAAGGCTGTTCACAGAAAGTTTAAAACACCATTGGCAAACTCGGGGGTTCAGTCACACGCCTTTCTCAGCTCTGTGTTTGCTCTCCTGGGGCCATTCCCCAGCAGTGGTCTGAGGAACCATGCCTCATTTCAGGAGCACCCTTCTGGAATGAAGCAGCACTGCATGAGACTACAGCAGCTTCCACACAGATACAGCCTGATTTCAGATGAAATTCTGACAGAAGATGTTTCCAGATTGCCAGTGAGCTACATTTTAGGATTACAGGAACAGCCCAGACTGCTCAGCCCTGTTAAATCTATAGTGTGGATTTTTAAACTTACTTTGCCCAGCTCCTTCCTTTCCTGTGAAATGAATGGCCTGCTGTTTTTCACTGCAATGTCCAGTGTCCTTTTCTTGACATTTTCCAAAGATTCAAAAAATTCAAACCTAAAAGTAAAGTTTGGAAAGCAGAAACTTAAGTCAAAACCTAAAATCTTGTAAGCATAAGTGGCCAGAATACAGTTACAGAATACAACATCAGTGGCCAGGACTTCAAGAGGGAAGGAAGACATATAAAAGGCAAATCTATAGTTAGATTTCATTCACATTGCAAGAAAGCTCTTCCAGGCCTCATGAAAGATATGTTCAGACTGTTCCCTGTGCTGGGGGAAGGAGGAAAACATGCATCCATGACGAAATGCCATTTACCATCTTTTTTCTCCCCACCACGGAAGATGAGCATGTTTTCCACACAACCTTCATTACTCAGAGGAAATAGCTGAGCCAACCCCCCAAGTTCACAGAGCAGCCTTGCACTGAAGAACTGACAAAGGCTGAAACCTATGGCAATTAAATTCTTAATGTCTCTGACTCAAGCGTCTGGCACACATCACTAATGTCAAGTGATTTTTGTCCATGCTAAATCACTTCAGTTGTGCCCAGCTGAATAGCTTTTCCTCAAGTCAGAGCTGTAAAACAGGTAATGTGTTTTGGAGCTAAGCATTGCCCAACCTATTATCCTTAATTGAGGACGTACAGGATACGTCAATACTGAGGATGAGGAAAAGGAGATGATGCTCCCAACAGCTGGGTTGGCACTAAATCAGTGGAGCTACTCGGGAATAGACAGAAGCAAAATCCACAGCTCTAGTGTTCTGAGTGTTAAGATAAAATATTTTTAAATCCTTTCCCCATGTCTGACTCACACAGAAAGGACAAAACATAGGAAAAATCTAAGCTACCCAGGATCACCCAATATTCACATATTTTCACATATATGTGCCTTCCTTTAATTATGGGATTAAAACCACAGCTCAAGAGAGCTCTACCTCTAAGCATTACTGTGTTTGGGGTTATACAAAACACATTCCATTTCAGTGGCAGCGCTGTGCATGTGATACTGTTGGCAAAGAGGCAGGAGCATTTTACCCTGCACCACCAGGTCTTGATGAAAACATCCACCTATCTATCCAGAGAGTGGTTCAGTCTCAAAAGGCTCTGCACTTCTGCCTGGGACTTTTGGAAGGATGTCAGACCAAGCATAAGGCAAAGCAGTATGAATAGAGAAGTAGGCTCTGAGGTACCTGAATGAAAATATTGTCTCTGACATGACAGCGAGTTAAACACGGGTAGGGGAATGCCTGTGTGCAAGGAAACAGGTGCAGCCTGCACCTGCTGGGATCAGGGAAGGGGCAGGGAAGAAGGTTTGCTCTGCTAGAGAGCGACACACAACAACACAGACTGAGCAAGGCCATCCCCAAGCACTTGGAAATCACAGTTAAAGTGCCATTTGTTTCAGAAGACCTGCAAATGTTCACAAGACAATCCTCACGACCAACAGCAGCACACCTTAGGAAGCCCCTTCATTACACAGACACCATAACTATTTCAGCCAGAATCTTAATTAACATGTTCTTACTTCTCATCATATTGAGGGTTCAGGGTTTTTTTCTTAACAGAAGTCTTCTTCCTGCTTGTCCATCTTCTATCTGGAAGCAGGTATATACGAACATATGGATCTACTCCACGATTGGAAGAGGGCACTAAGTTTCTGTTAAAAGAAATACAAGCAAGACAGGTTCTCCCACTGTGTTTTAATAACTTGCCTGCCTCTTGGAATCAGACCAACCCTTCATGGGCCAAAAACATTCATCCTGGGAGTTTGAATGAAAACTTTAAGGACATTTGGTTAGACAGAATTTTCACTACTGAGTGTGTGGCCACTTACCAGGGTTAACAATTACAAATTCATCAATCCTTGCCATGATGCCTACCATGACACCCCAAGACACACATCAGTTCTCAGTGCTGTTCAGAGGAGGTTTTGGATGGATGATAGTTAAAGTGTCTCTACTGAAATGGGCACTACTCACTGGCCTCTCTCCCTGAACAGAGCTGGGCTTTGTGAGGCCGCAGAGACTGAGGGCCAGCCAGTGCTGAGGCACCTCCTGCTGCACTGGTTCTGCTCCAGCTTTGCTGAATGACTGGCACAAGCTTGGAGAGCCCTGCTCTCTTTCAGTGACTGTCAGCGTTACCTGCAGCCGTTCACCAGCACGACGAGGCTCTGCCGTATGGACGCATAACGCACTGTCAGCTGGATCTCTCCCAGGGGCATTTCTGTACCACTGCAAGACAGTTGCACAGTCAAAGCTTTTCAATACAGCTGAACAGACCACATGCAGACTAAAACCAACTTTTGTGGACTTATCCTTCATTCTGGCATCCTATGGTTTGCTTTCCAGGAAGCAGCTGGACAACAGAGATTCCACAGAAACACCACCATCCCTCCCATCTCCAGGGGTACCTGATTGGTAATTGTGTTACACAGCTCCCTCAAGAATGCCTGTGGATGCAAAATGTGTATTTTTATATTTCACTCTGCATGTTATTAAAGTGGCTTCAAAACCAAGACACTGCTTAAAAATGGTTTAAAAATAGTTTCTAAATAGAGCCCTGTTCAGAGCTAGAGAATTTGCCAGTCCAGGAATACTAGATTGAACAGATGGAGCTGGGCTTGATGTTCAGATTTATAACTACTGTGATGCTCTCTTAATTGAGGTGGACCTTCTTTGCTACTTTTGCTCATTAAGGATTCTACAAGCTCCATTCTAGGTCCTAGAAGGGACAAATCCTTCTCCATCCTCCCTGACAGAACAGCCTCACAGTACACACTGTAGAAAGGACATGCATATAGCCACATCTGTCCACAAAAACCTTGTTCATGGTATTACCAATCTAAAAATTCATTGTATAAAACACAGCATTCAGAGCTTTAAGCAGCCAGAGGCACTTATGAAAAGTTTGCATTATTACAGGAACGGGATGTTCAGACTTCCAATATCCTGTTGCTAAAAGAGTGTTATGGTCAGGAATGATGAGAGATTCTTCAACAATATGAAGCCAACACATGCAGCACCTCTTAGAAAAGCCAGAGAGAAAATGCTTTGACTTTACATCTGATCTGTAACTTATTTTGCTGTTGACTGGAATACTTAGGCCAACTCTTTGTAAGCTGACTTGAGACCCAAGATACCAAATGACTTAGTAGTCTTTAAATTCACCTCTATGCAACAGTGATCCACAATACCTAAACTTTCCCAAAAGAGAAACAATTCAGCTGGAAGAACACCTACTTATGAATGTCCAGATTGCTGCTACTTAATTCAAAGCAAGAAGAAGGCAGAGACCCCAGTGAAGTGACACTGGGTGCGAGCCTCAGCTCCTGCACTACTGGCAGCGTGGGCACAGCCGCAGCTCTGCTGTGCGGCACCGACAGCAGGTGTTGTTCTGGGTTCTGCTTGTGCTCTGTCTCGTCAGGGCCAGCCACAGTTTCACTTGGTCCAGCGGCTGCTGAACTGTCTTTAGTGTCCAGGTCTTCTGTGCTGTCCCTTTTTGGCAGGGATTCAAGTGCAGCAGAGTCTTTACTTGCAGGAGGTACTTTTGATACTTCTGGTGGGGAGTCAAACTTTTGTTGGTTTCCACCCTTTTCCACAACACACACGGGACATTGCTTTGAAGCACTGACACCAGCCTTGACTCTTTGTGGATCAGGCTCTTCAACATTCAGTGCCTAAAATTAACAAGGGGGAGAAATGAGTGCTGCTCCCAAAGCACTGGGGTGAATGCCAGCATTACCACCCAGGAGGAAATTTCACCACAAAACTGTAACAGCAGAAATCTGCCATTCGAGATGAAAAGGAGTCTGTGGTATTCACTGTGGTGTTCTGTTCTCTTATCCTACTGCATATGCATTTAACAATGCCTATGCACTGATCCAGAGCACAGTGAGAAAATTAATCCTAAGCATCAGTCTTCTACTGTTGAGGAGCTTTGATTTCTCCAGCTTAGATTTTCTCAGTCTAACTCTTCATTGTTGTGAGAAGATTTTCAGCCATGTCTCTACACTAAGTTTTAGGAAGCCTCAGGGATACCACTCAGCTCCACCATACACTCTTAATTGCACTTAAAGATCTTGTCACACTTCTACTTCCTACTCATCTATGAAGCAAAGCTTCTTTTCTCCAGACTCACCTTTCATCTCTGTTGCCTGGTTAGAACTGGATTGTTCTGCTGGGGAAGGAGAGTCAACATGGGAAAGAACAACGTACCCGCAACACAAGTTTCATCTTAATAAAGCTGTCTGAACTGGAGTGGTCCAGCTGGAATCTCTCATCCAGAGTCATGGTTGGGTCCTTAAGTAAGTGGGATAGACATACCACTGAAGTTCCCAGGACACTATCCCGCTCCTTGTCTTTTATCTGGGGTCGGGGGAAAAAAAGGAACAGAAGTTTTTACTAGATGGCAAACTGGGAAGCAAAGCAAGAAGCTATTTCAGACAGAAACCAAAATTAGCTTATTTACTTCTGAACTTCTGGACAAACTATCAAGTATGGTTACTTCCAAATTGGCAATGCCAGTATTTCAGGAGTGTAACGAATTACATGTTTGGAGTAAAAATCCCATATTAACTATGCAGAGAAGGAACTGCCTTAGCAGAAAAACCAGGCTCTAGGATTTACTGGACTTCCCTACTTGCTTCAGGGAAAATGGCCCAGGCAGCTGGGATGGCAACTGGTCTAAACCTTTACAAGCTTTTTAGGCAATCGTGTAGCCTATTTAACCTCAAGACACCTTCTGAGTTCAATTCCACTTCTGTATCTAAGTGATCAGCCATAGAACTGGCTGTGATTGAGATGTTGCTGGTCAGAGACAAGACTGTTTAATGAGCCAGAACACCAAGGTGAAGAGGTAGGGCTCAGGTTTAAAATTATGAAGCTGCAATTTCTGACAGCAAAATTGGTCTTTACTACACACAGATCTGTATAAAACCTCCTTTGCACTTTGCAGCCAGAAATATATTACATTTTAAACTAAGATATTACATGTTACTTGACCCTAGAACAAAGGTAGATACCAGTATCACCTAACAGAGAATTACCTGTGCAACAACAGGTGCTTCTTCTACCTTTTAAGTAGGAGGAACCCAGTACAAGACAATCTCACACAGAAAAAAACAGCTCTGAGCTCCATAAAAAAAGGTTTATTCTACAGATGTGCAGTTGGTCTTCAAAGGAAAAGCTTTTCTCTCACCTCAACATGGAGTGACTGGGAATGAGCACTGTGGACAAAGAAGGTGAAAGCCTGGCCCCACATGGGATCTTTGCTGAAATTGCAAGTCTGCAACAAGAAGACAATAGCACATACATTAGCTTATTCTGTAAGCAGCAAAGAATCCATGACACTGACCACCAGAAAGGGTCATGGTGACCCTTAGCTCATTCAGTGATGCTACACCCCAGCTGCATGGAGAGAGTGGAAATTCCAGGTTAGAAGCTGCAGAAGCAAAGTCTCTGTCAAAACCAGAACAAGTTCTGCAGGGTGTGGAAATGCCAAAGAACAAGTCTGGTGAGCTGCAGTCGGCCCCAGCCAGAGCTGCCTGTACCAGCAGCCTGCCTCACCTGCAGCAAGGCACCACTCCCACCCTCCCACCTCTCCACCTAGGGAGGCCAGAGTGCTGCTTCCAGCCTGCAGGCACCCAGAGCCAGCTCCCAAAGCCACAATGAGTTGACAGGGAAGTGCAGGAAAGCTAGAGGGGCTGTTTCAGGGGTGTAGAGCTTGTGGGAAGAGTAGGATGGCACAGCTTCAGTACCATCCGCTTCAAGGATGAAAGAGCATGGAAAGCACCTGTGGGGGCTGTGGCTGCTCCATAAATCAGATGCCTCCACCAGGCCATGAGTGCTGCCAGCAAGGGGGAAGGAGCAGGGAAAGGCTGTAGGTGTCACCCAGTTTAGGAGAGGCAAGTGATGAGGTAGGAATATTGAAAGCCAAAAGAGGTAAAAACACAAGCAGAACCCAACTCCTGGGTGGAGCAGGTGGAAGAAACTGTGAAAAATAGGAGTCAATCCTATATGCCCTTGTGTAGCCAACAGGATTCATTCCTATTTATTGGGTGTCCAAAAGAACATAGGGCTGCCCTCAACTGCATCCAGCTGCAGGACAAGGAACACAACAGCTACTGGGAGGGCAGAGCTCAGCTGTTGCGCGTACTCATCATTACATAATGAAAAAGGAACTGAAAGTGGAGGAGATCCAGATACATCTTGCCCAGAGGAGCTAAAAAAAAAAAGAAAATTTAAAAAAAAAATAAAAACATCAGTAAAACTGTGATACAGAGGAGTCAGGAAAAGCTGATGAGGGAACAAAGGCCACGTTGATGCAAATGACACGCTGATCTGACAAACCATGAACCAAATTTGAGACCTGTCATTTTTATTCTCTTCTACCCTTACAGAACCAGAGTATTTTGACCAATATGACCTCATGGCAATGAATATAAAACTACACACCTGTATAGCAGCTGATCAGACAACCCTTAACCACTACAAGTCAGTGACATAGGGGTTCCATGTGCTGTCTGATCCCCACCTCCCAGGCTCTGCAGCTTTTTGCATCAGCTTCACAAGGATTTGTGAGCTTCCTTCCTTCCTTTCCCAGGGGCTACTTGGAGATAGTCACCCATAAAATAGAGAGTATTTAAGAAAAGCAGAACAGTTTAACAGCCTCACCTTACTCTTCTGAGTCTTGTTTCCAACAGTGAGCAGAACAAAGGAGGAAGGTTCTCGTTCCATCTTCTGTCATTTAATACAAGGAAAAAAAAAGAAGAAAGCAGAAAAAAAATTGATACATTTATAGTTTACAGGAAGAAATATCGAACCACTACTCTAACGTGAAATAAGTTGCTGGAAAGCTGACAGTGTTTTTCAAATGTGGGACATCTGAAGAATGTAGGACACAGGAAAGCCTCCAGCCATAACACAGCAGTCTTTACCATTGAGAGCACACATTTAAGCCAAAGTTGTATGTATTTAGGTTTCAACAGGAGACCAGTTAAAAAAATTATCAGAAGCTGGGAGGGAACAGAGAAGAAAGCTGAAGCCTCAGTGGGAAGTCTTCAATATTCCTGAATGAAACAGGACTTTCAGAATTGGTTTCCAATGCTCAGGATTTGCAGATAGAGGCGAGTCTTCGTCATCAAGTAACAACTCCTTTCCAGAAGTAATAATACTGAACCTCTTGTACTTCTTTGCATTAATGCTCTAAAAGTTAAGGCTGAGGAACCAGTCTTGGCACGACATTGCATACAAAGGACACACAGTGAGGTCCAGAATTAAGTGCTAGTAAATCAAATCAGTTGTGAAGACGGTATTTAGGAGAGAAGCTACTTGGAGAGAGTGGAAAGCTTTATCCATACGTCAGAGCTGTGACTGTGTCTAGCTTGTTCAAGAAAAAAGCAAGAAGGACATTCTTCCCTATACCCACCACTTACATCATGGTAGCAAAATGCAGTATTTGGGGAAAAAGTAAACAAAAGCTATGAGAAAGGAGGCATGAATGACAGAGAGGTTTCTGAATCCCACTAAAACCAAGGCGGGGAGGAATCTGGTTTTCAGGTCTCCAATGGACAGGAAGGTTACCACAAACAAGCATATTCCTCCCACCCCAATGCAAAGCTGGAACAGCTCAGCATGGGAAGAATCCCTGTAACAGCAGAAAGGATACCATGGCTTAATTTGATGTCTAGAGGCGCTCTGTCCAAAGTATTAAATGAAAGACAACCATGCATTAAATTAAATACTTCTGTGTCACATTCCCACTTGGACCTTCTAGACTTTCACTGGGGTAGGGGTGGGCTTTCAATCCCTATTTTGAACCTCTAGGCACTTAGATTCTGACAGTGGAGACATCATTTCTCTTTAACCACAGTCAGTTTCAGTAGCTACAATGCCACATAATCCAGAACATTGTTTTGCAAGCGTGGGAGAAAAATACAAATCTTACCTTGAGGTACTTGTTATTTTTGATCTTCTTTGCTCCACATTCACCATTCGAATACTCAAAGTGGTTTTTCTGAATTAGTAAAAGAGCATTTAAAACAATTAGTTTATGGTCTTATAAAAAGAGGGCCACAAGTGAAGGCTGCTGCATGTGGTTTATACTTACTGGAAGGTTGAAGGCACTCTCCAAATAGACTATCAGAATTGCTGTAGACAGACCCTTCTTATCCTGCAACGGTCAGGAAAGATAAACCAAAACAAAACACAAAGTAGGCATGATGACCCACCAAGGACAATTTAAAACATAACAAAATTCAAAGGACAGTTTCTGAAGGTCTAAGCAGCTCTCTGCCTTTCTCCTAAAACTTGCCATTTAGGGGAGCGCAAGCCAACACATCATGATAGTTCTATGCTGATAAATTAGAAGACATGACTCTTCAATTCACTGGCCTTAGTGCTTGTCAGTCTCTCAGCGCAGAAATCCTTGGATTCCCCAGTGCAGCAAGACACATAAAAACATGCTCAGTCACATACATCAACATCAATCCAGTGTCACCAGAACAAAACCTAGAAACAATTTTATTCACTTCAGTGGAACTCCAATGGTTTTGGTTGGTTACGAAGAAACAGCTTCCCTGGGAGATGGGCCTTATCCAAGCAGTTCTGCTGGACAAGCAACACATCATTTGGAAACATGGCCCTACCAAGCACCAGTGCTGGGTATTTGTCTATAACTAGTGCAGGTTATTTCAGGGGCCTGAGGCCATACACAGACCCTAGATGAAGAGAAAGGAGAAAAACTGTCAAAGAAAAGTCCTGTGAGAAGCTGCTTTGCAGCGAGTCAAACAAAGGTTTGCCAATTCAAGCAAAAAGAGCAGCCAGATTTGAGTTACTCCTCAATTACCAAGGGACCTGGGGCAAGCAAATGCTCTTCCTCTGTAGGAGCAACAGGGAGGGAAGGAATCACATCAAAACTTTGCCAGACAAAAATAAACTCCCACAAGTTTGCCTGGGGATCCTAATTTTGCTCCCTCTTTTGTTGATCACTGGACAGGGATCAGAATACCTGAATGCTTTAAGCAAATATACTCACCTCGTGTAGCTTTTCTTGGTCATTTACTAGTGAAAGCCACTCCAGTTTTAAATGCAAGTGTCCACTTGTTGTCTTACTTAAGGGAAACCACTATAGGGAGTCAACAAAGAATAAATTGAGAACTGTGAGGCAGAATAATTTTTATACATGTGGCAGTCTCTGAGATTGATGTATATTAGACAATATAAGTTGTACTTGATCACCTTGACTTGCATTTTTGATACTTAGATTGTAGCATGTCTATCAACTTACAAACACAAGCCAGAAAAAAATGAAAGTAAGATACCCATATACAGGCAAAGCATATGGATATTTCCGACCAGCAGCAGCAGAAGACAGGCACCCTGACATTGTTTGCATAGTGCTGGGTTGCAGGGTGAACCACAAAAAGAACAGATCATTTCTTCCCTCAGCAATCAGACTGCTTCACCAAACATTATCTGCAGCCTTGTAGAAAACACTTGGTACACATGGGACACAAGATACCAACACAAGACACCCCACTGCTGGCTCAGTGTAACTTCAGGGCTGTCTGGGGTTACCAGGTTGGTCATTAAAGTTACTGTAACAGCTACTCTGTAAATTTTCTGAGCAAGGTATTTTCTTTTTGTTAAAAAAATACAATTCAAGCTTCAAGCACACAGAAAGTAGCAGTAGCAGAAGGGGAGCACAAATGAGTACATGTAAGCACACAACACCAACCACATTTAAAAATAAGCTGTTATCTTTACCTCATCAACAGTTCTGTCATTCATTACATCCACTAGGCCTATAAGCAAGCTGAAAGGCAAAAAGCAAACATTTCAGTGTGTACTGAGGCATATAGCATGCTCTTGTTGGAGAGAAAAGAAACCACCACCAAAAAGGCCCACACTCTAGTCCGTTCCAAATAACAACTTCAACACATTCCATGTGTTTGTGTGCTGGAACCACTTACACTTTTGAAATCTTTCCCTTGAAATACTTTCAAAACTAAAATAAACTTTAAGTAAATATCAAGCTAAGTAGTAACTATCCCTTCAAATGGCTTCCCAGGATTCCTTGGAGGAGTGTGGGCCATTCTCTAACTTGCTCAAAGTTAGGTGCACAACAAACCAATAACTTGGGCACACTAACAACTGGGCAAAGGGAATCCCAACGTTATTAAATTGCCAATATGAATAATCCAGGTGTCCTGTAGCAGAGGCTACTGGACCCTGAGCAAAGGTCATGCCAATTTACCTGCCCATGAAGTCATCTTTATCTGGATCTTCATCATACAAGTCCACTTCTAAGTCCTGACCAGGCACTTCATGAACAACAAACTGGAAGAGAAAGCGGTATTAATAAAACCAAAAAGCATTCATATATGTTTATTTAGGCCCAGGCTGTGGACAGGAACATGACACTTCACAGCTGAGTAATACCCTAAGGACATTCCCTGCTCTTTAGTGGCTAATTGTGTAAAAAATACAATTGATTATAGGTGAAAATGTTTCAAACTCTGTTTGCTTGTTTTTGCACTACAAGTTAAACCCCTCAAGCTGGTATCCCTAATAAGTGGGGAGGAACTAATGCTAGAGCAGCCCGCAGCTGCACAGACTGCTGCACTGATTGATATTTAAAGCAGTGCTTTGCACCCCCTCCAAAAACCCACACATGTAAATCAGATCAACCTGAATGTCATTTCAAGCTTACAATGTAAATTTGAACTTAGTTTAAGGGATTGAAATGCCTCAACCAAGAAAAAGGCAGCCCACCTGCTCCAGTGCAGTCAGCTAAGAGAAGGTCCTTCAAGCACAGCGATGTAAGCGGCTGTGCATCCTACAGATGGAGAGATCCCAAGATTCAGTACCTCAAATGTCTCATTCCAAACGGGATTAAGATCTCTGGAAACTGTCTTGCTGCGATGCTGCACCATGCCAACGCGAAGGAGAGCGTACGGATCAGACTTCCCCCTGATCGCACCAAGGAAACTGTCTTTTTGGACAAGGTTTTCAGCTTCTAACAGATGAACCCTTATTACCCCCTGAATAAAATGAGATACAGAATTGGTCATGAAAATGCAATCTTTGGATAATTATAATATGCTGCCTCCTAACTAGTTATTTCAGGCAGCAAGGGCAGCCACCATGACAGTTCTGCGAAGACACGTAGTTTGATGCAGTACATTTCCAATGACAGCTGCATTAAAACACTTTTCCCATCATTTACCTAGAGGGCAAAAAACCCTTAAGCAGTTGCACAATCCAACCTAGATAACTGTAGGAAACAATATTCAATTAATTTTAAATCAGAAACATACATATGCACACAGCATTATAGTCACAGTAAAATCAAGAGTAAAGGTCAATTCCCAATGACTGAGGAAGGAACTAAGCACATTGCCAGGTTCTTATTTTATTGCATGGTAGCCATTCAGTTTCAGTTTGGTGAGACAAGTTTGCAATAGGGAGCATCCTTTTGTCACTCATTTATATTTATCCCCATTAATAAGATTATTAGGTATTTGATGGATGAAGAAGATTGAAGACCTGGATATGTCAGTCTTTAAGAGATTTGTTCTTGGGGGCTTTTTCCCCTCCTCCTTTTTTTTTTTTTCCTGTAACATAAGAGATGTCACCCTCCAAGTTCCCTATTTATACCCTGTCACAGCGTTAGTAAAAATGTTTAATAGACTGATAGTCACTGCTCATGTACTTATCCTCTCACTTGAGTATACCACAGATCTTCAGTCAGAGACTAAAGGTTTACTTGCTAAACGAGCTCAGAGTCTAAACAGGCTTCTTATGTCAGGTAGAGATGGTAGGAACCCCAGTGTCCATGTCCCCCCTCCCAAATTATGAACTATCCAACATCTGCTTTTATATTTCTGAAATATCACCCACAAACCTCCCATAATTCAGGCTGAAAGAGCTGATTCAGGATCCTAAGTTCCTAAGCTTGCAAGCATCCACATGGTGGCAAATACACACTCAGGCAGATAAACATTCTCACTGAAAGAGCAACTCACCTGGGGAATGGGGAACCTCAAGTGGGCAATGTTCATGTTCTTTTTCAGAGGCACTGTGATCCTGTTCGGTAGAACCAGCCGTGAGGCAATGAAGTCTTGAATTAAAGAGTCTGACATTACACTGCAGGTGGGGGGAAAAAGGGAAGGTAAATCTCTACAGTCAATCACAACTCAGAATGAAAGAAACGGGCACTGCAAAGTCAGCAACACTGCCTAACTTCCCTCAAAGGGTGTCAAACATGGAAATAATTGAGTCACCATCCCTGGAAGTATTTAAAAGACCTGTAAAATTGGTTCTTAGGCAAGTAGTTTATTGTTGGGCTTGGCAGTGTTAAAGATCATCAAGTCCAACCATTAACCTAAAAGTCTTTTCTAACCCAAATGATTCTATGAAAGAGTGCAGAGTGGCCATTCAAGTTCAATTTAGTGATGTAAGTTTGCAGAGTGGAGCATCCCTATTGTCTGATATGAATTTGGCTCTAGTGGGTTGTAAATGAAGAAAGGGATCTTAGGCATCATGCACACACCCAGACAAGTCAAACTCTTGTGTCTTCTGGGATGGGTAAGGTGAGGAGGGGAGCAGGAAGCTTCACCATTTCACAGAGGGCTCAAGGCCTCGAGCTAGCTTGTTTTTAAGATTAAGTTCTGTATCTTGGAATATTTTGTGCTAAGAAGGAAAACCTTCATTTAAGGAACTCACTGAATTGAGGGTACTGTCTGTCTTGGAGTTCAGGGAACCTTCTAGCCTAATTACAACTTACATATTTTTAACTTCTCATTTTAAATATTTTCTTTACCATTCCTCTCTTTGTATTGCAGGGAAAGTGAACTCAAACTATTTTTCCTGAGCAAGAAATACATGGCTAATCACAGATTTCCAGTACTCTCCACATGATTAATGAAGGGACTTCAAAATACCACTACAAGTTGTCATGAGCAAAAGACAATATTAAGAGGAAAACCCCAAAGCACCACGTTTCTGACTTTAACCCTTTGATAAATTTAGTGCTTTTAAGGCAGCTTATCAGGGTAAGACTGTGTAACAAAAGTGTCACAATCCAAGAGGAGGCTGGATTGTGACTACAAAATCCAGCCTATAAAAGTTAAACTACTACAAAAGTTAAACCAGGAGCCTTGATCAGGCTTGTTGGCTTCCTGTAAAAAAAAAAAAAAAAAAAAAAACCAAAAAAAAACCCAAACCCCACACAGAAGTGTCACAGCATTGTCCCTTCCCTTGAGACTAAGGGTACACCCATCTAAACACTTGTATGTGAGGACAGAGAACTGCATCCAATTTCTTTGCTCTCTTAAGTATGCCTGATCCATTTGAAAGGGAGGGCTCTTGTTAAACCTGTACTTCAGCCCCTTCATGGTCAGGCAAGTTTTGCTCCCAGCTTTCATTGCAGTGCTGATGAGCAGGCAAAGGTTTCTGTGTTCAAATCCTTGTGAGAGAAACTGGGAGTGAAAATTTAGGACACCAAATTTGCACTTAATTATATGAGAGGCTGTAGGTTGGAACACCTACATATCTTCTCCCTGCAAGGATTAGGGAAGCCAAGTTAGAAAAGAACAGATTAATGCCTCTGATAAAAACTGGAGCTCTCAGACCAAACTTCAGGACGAAAGGCCACTCTGGCCTCACATTAAGAGAGAAAGAAAGCTTCCACTCACTCAACATCAAAAAGTCTTCAGTGGTCCTTTAATGCATGAACAGGCACCTAAAGTAGTCAGACTTATTGTGAGTCTGCAAACCATGAGTTGCAGGGGAACAGAAGAGTCTGCATTTGCAGTGGAAGGGGGAAAGGCAAAGGCTGAGTAATCAAATATATTTCGATCTTATGTAATAAGAATTTTCTCCTTAGATTAAGGGACAAGGACAAAGTGAATCCCCAATCTGGTAAAACAGTTTGAAACTTACAGTACTGAAAAGCCATTAAGATTTGCTGTGCAAGTTTTATGTGCAACACCAACCCAAGAGGCATTGGGGAAGAACTACATTTTCTGAATAACCTAAAGGGTGAGCACATTACACAAAAAGAGAACATTTCCCTTTATAAATCTGGAGCAGCTTTTCTTTATCACGGACTGTATTTGAGTTTGCAACTATTTCTCAACACTAAATCATTGTTCTTTGAGGGATTTACTATTTCCCTCCTAAATGCAATGAAGAGATTGAAGCAATTTTGACAGAACATAAAAAGGACCCTCCTCAGGTTTTGCAAACTTCACAGCCAGGTACTATGGGATGAGTATCAGCACACTACCTCGAATACAGCGTTCTTGAGAGCAGCTTTGATGATTACTGACTGCCAACTTCTAAACACTTTTTGAATAAGAATAAAGTGAAGCAAAGCAGACACTCACTTAATCCCTGGGACATCCAGGAGGTTGCTCATGCCTGCCCAGTTGATTTCCAAATGCTACAAGATCAGGGAACAAAAACATACAGGACTATTAAAATTTATTTCAAAACAAATGTAGAATTTAAAGGGTAAATGATTCTAAACCAAAACCAGCTGTTTAAAGAAAGGAAAATCTGCACCAGTGATTGACTGCATCTGTACCTTGAAACCAACAGCTGGTATCAATTCCCTCATAGATTTTATCTGCCATTCTGAAATTAGGGTATCACTGGGGACTTAACCTGCAAGCACAAGGAAAGACAGCACTCAGCCCTTAGCAAGGGCCTCTGGCAGATGCCCTGGGGTCATGCAGGAAATCCAACTTCACCTAGACTTTGAAGTTGTTTCTTCATCCTTTCACTCGGATTGGCCTATGCCCTGAGGCAGGGAGATGTTTGTATTCTTACAGTAAACAAAAAGGGCTTATTTTTGTGTGCCAAAATAACGCTACTAAATCTAAACACAAAAACACCTCATGCAAGATCAAAAATGTGTGACTCTCATGAACTCAAGCAGAGCATAATCCACAAGTAAAGCTGTGTGCTGTAAGATGACTAAGTGGCTCTTACAACACTAGAAAGTTTCTCATATTTTATAAAACCACAATTCACTGCAAGACACATAATCTGAAATAAGTAAGCTTTCAAAAGGCAACCATGACTGCATTTAAAATTTATGAATAGGAATATCCCTCAGTCAGGAACCTTGCAGCAAAGGCCTAGGAAACTGCGCTGTCACCAGAAGAAAGTCCTCTCATTCTTAGAGTGAAGCAAGTAACTTTTCAGGCACTACTGCAGAAGTACAGAGCAAATTCATTCATGCCCTCCTGGAGTTCCAGAGGAGCACTTAACAATCAGAAGTTCGTTATTCAAGCACCTGCACATGAGGCATTCACAGTTACACAGTTTGGGTTACCAGTGATGGACAGCTCATGTCACTCACTGAAGACCTACCGAAGCACTGAGACAGACCAAGAAGGCTGCGGAGAGCAGTTCTGACTGCTACTGACTCACCGGTTTCTGCATAAAAAACAAGG
Source organism: Formicarius rufipectus (assembly GCA_013399695.1). Taxonomy (NCBI): domain Eukaryota; kingdom Metazoa; phylum Chordata; class Aves; order Passeriformes; family Formicariidae; genus Formicarius; species Formicarius rufipectus. The sequence continues at coordinate 333,611 of VXAU01001192.1, forward strand.
TCACTGCTCCAACAAAAGGTGCCTCGCTAAGAAGAGGTTCCAGGATCACCCGCAATGTCCCATACAACTGCAAACAGAACAGACCATGGAAAGCTGAGTGTTAAGGTGTTCTCAAGATGCAGTTTCAAGTGTGAGCTTTTCAGTGATGGAGTAATTTTAAAAATCCTAATTAAATTCAATTTTATTTAGAATTTAATAACAACAACGATCTCCTCCAGCCAAGCCATTGCTGTTGATACCAGGAAATGCTTGCTGTGTTTGTAGAGTCTCTCTGCAATCCTGCCATACAATGGAGTGCTCTCTCTACTAGCTTTCAACACTGTAAGGGCAGGTTGTTGGTTTAATCTACAGCAGTTTATGAACATCTGGTTCTTCTGAAGTTCTCTACCAACATGCAGCTCTTCTCAACTCCAGTGGCAGAAGCTGGCCCACACAGACTCAATGCTCTAGCACTGTTTAAGAGTCACACTGTGAACCTTAAAAGTGGTATTTAGGTGCTTTCCATGGAAGGCATCATTTCCCCAGCCAAAACACAAGGAGATAAAGGCAATAGTTCCAAGCCTGATAGCTGGTGACTTCCCAGTTTAGTGTCATGACCTCCCCACTGGAATGTGCTGCCTCAAGCCCCACACAACCCTGAGCAGACCATGTTAGCACAGCACGCACCTGTACACCCTTCACGCCAAGATTAAATTTCGATATGTCCATGTGAATCTCACAGTCCCCTATGTAACTGAAAGAAAATTCTCACATTATTCCACAGTTTGCAGTAGCCCCATGAGAAATTTGGGACTGTACAGAGTTTAAATTACATTAGTTTAAGGTTTGACAACATGACCCCACAGGCAGAAAAGGATTTTCAAGTGAGTGAAATGGGAAAGTTGAACAAGAGTCAGATCTGCACAAGAGAATCCCTGCAGTCAGGTAGGATATTGATCTACCTGTAAAACATCAAAACAACATCTATATTTCAAGGTTACTTTTCTATTCTTAAGCCTGGTGGTTGGCTGAGGTGAGCTTGCTGCAAGGAGGGGATCAACAGGCTCATTCAAAATTAAAGCCAAAGCAATTGCCCTCTTGCTCCCTTCTCTGCCAAAGGCCCCACAATCTGGTGACCCAGCTCCCAAGCTGGTGCAGAGTGGTCCTGCTATTACTTATGGGGTTCCCACCTTGCCCACACCCAGAAAGTCCATAGATCACCTTCATCCACAACCCGAAAATCCAATTAAAGGACAAACTTATCACTAAAAATAACCTGGTTTCCCTGAGGCTGAATTAAAAAACCCAACAACTCAGATGTTGGTCAGTTGCCATGGACAACATCAGACTTTAAATAAAGCAAATGCCAATGCAGTAGTTTGGCAATTTGGAAACCACCTAAGACGTACAAATATCACCTCATGCAGAAATTGACAGCCACTCCCCAGGGAGCAGAATGTAGCAGAGCTGTTGATGCCTCTGGCAGAAAACAACTGAAGGAAGCTACCAAATTCCCTTTCAGCCCTCTGCGAAATAGCTCCGGCTGCAGACACACAAACACCCTACAGGTAAAAGCAGGGTGTAAAGGTACAGCAGTACAGTGAATGTGCTGTGCTCACCTTCCGCATGCATAATTTCACCCCGTAATCAAAGGAAAAGAACAGGATTTCTTCTCTGACCACATGTACACAAGGCAAACAGTGCTGCAGTTGCCACAATTTCACACCGTAATTGGCACACAGATTCTCTCCCCACACCTCAAAAAAAAAAAAAACTGACAAGAATGTGCAATCCTGTGAATTTGTCCTCATTTTTGCAAGGTAAGTTTTTTGTGTATTTGTTTACACATAGTCACTTAGCATAATTTTAAGAGCTCATAACACAGAGATTAAAGCCTTTAATGTTAGAGCATTCTCATTTCTTAAATAACCAACCTCACAAGCCATGCTGAAATTAACACAATCTTTCTTAAAAGCTAGTCACATAATTAAAGTTATTTTACATTAACTTCTACAGTTTTGACATTACCTTACAGCTCATTACATTGGGTGCTAATAGAGCATTGTTACAATAAAATTCTAAATGAGAAGCCAAAATGCCTTCCTCAATTTGCAGTAATTAATCCAAGAGGATTTAATTCAGCTGTTGCCAGTGTCCAACACAACAAGAGCTGTGGTATTTCAGCCTTTATGCCTTTCCACACAGTCAAAAACTCTTCCTACCCAGTCCTAGATGTCATTTTTTCAGTAACACTCCAATACCTGACATCATGTTTTAGAGTCTAGATGCCAGAGAAGGCTTAACAGAGCCTGAGCCTTTAATTATCCTTAAATCTGCCACACACAGGCATCACCCCCACACCAGAGTGACTGATGGGAAGGATGCACTCTTTTAATTAGTTTTATTCCTCATTTCCAGTCCCAGCTGCTCATGCTTCCATCTGCTTCCTCTGCTCCGTGTAACCTTGCTGAGCTCTCTGCTGCCATCCCCCAAAGAGAGCACACCTGAGCCAAACTCTAGCCTTGACATTCTCAAGCATGCAAGCCCCTCCACTCTACACAGGACCCTGCTTTACCCATGTGTGACAGTGGAAGAACTATTCATTTCTCTCCTCAATCTCCTGTTGCACAAGGTGATGCAGATATGCCTGTGCTGTAAATGAGAAGCTTGTCCAGGTGCACATACCTGTATCTCTTCTGTACTTGGGTGGAAAAGCTGGGCTCAGTGTTTATGATACAATGGCAATTCACTGGCTGAAGGCAGGGATGCCACGAGCACATGCTGACAAGTTTAACTAACCTGGCTGTCTGTATATCCCCTCTAGAACAGGCATGTGCAATAAAGCAGCTGCCCACAAGTCCCACCTTCTCATGGCTTCCATGCTACAAGTCCCTTTTGGCCCAGCTTGCTTTGCACAGACTATGCAGTCTGTCTGACTTAGGACTTGGGAGATGAACACACGGTATTAGACAAATAACAGAAACAAGAAAATGCAATCAGGTAACACAGCGTATGAGAAAAACGAGACCACTTCTGCCTTTCCCCATTCCCTATCCAGTCAGGCCCCTGAGGGCAGGCATCCTTTTCTGCTCAAGACTGACCAGTTTTTAGTTTTCTGTAAGAACCTACAAACTGAGTTAGCTCAAACTCCACTAAAGCTCAAAGTACTGTTACACACTTCTTTTGACTTCTTTCTCCAAGCTGACTGCCTTTCCAGCCTTGAAAGACTTGCCGTTAGAAAGTCCAGAGATTCTTTTTTAAGAGTAAATTGGAATTAATACATTTTTATACATCACACTGTTCTTCTATAACATCTCACATGCTATAAATGTCACAGAAGATGATGGAAAATTCAGAACATTTCCAATGCAAAATTATTATGAGTAAAAGCATATAAATTAAATAGGAAGGAACAGTATTGCAAGATATTTTTCAGGGAGGTAGTAGTGCCTTCAAATACTTTGAAACTCCATGATTACAGCCAATGACTATTTGGCTGTGTAGCATCTCAGGCAACTGCAGAAAGTGGGAAGAAAAGCAGCTGTAGGAAGTCAAGTGGCTGCACTTGGAAAATTCTCATTTTGGAAAATGAAGTTTTGAGAACATTTCTGGAATGCTCTGACACCAATTCATTTGGAGAACGTGACTGTCAGCTCCCTGTGATCAGGGGCCATCAGACTGATGATTTAGATCTAGGACAAATTGTTTGGAGACCCCAGAGTATTGCCAGTTTATGTCCAGCTGGGATTTCAGGTTTCAAATTTGGAGATTTCAAATCCCAGTCTAGCAAGGATCTCATCTCTCACTTAGTCACTGCAAGAATCCTGATACTTTCTATGTGTTATATGAAAGATGTAGATCAGGTATATTTGCACTGGAAAACAGATATATATATATATATATGAAATACTGACACGAGAACTTTCAGTCAGGTTAATAACCAACTTTTGTACAAAGATCTGAGGGTAAGAAACAGTTATCACAACACTCCTGTTCAGTCATATAAGCTGTGACAAAATTTATATAACTTAATTTAGACCAACTGAGTGTACTCTCTCAGGGACCAAGAAAAAGCCTGAAAGAAAACTTGTAGCCTCCTCTACTTCCTTTGCCAAAAGATCTTGCTGTCTCACCTCTGTGTAACCACCTCTGAGTCTTAGTTTTCCGGCCAAAAACTCAAGTATTGTCCTTTTGAGTGGAACAGTAATAAGATGGAGCCCTCCACAACCATTTCCAATGTTCTGATGCCACAGCCATGTAAGCTGTTGTTAACAGATTTAATTAAAGCAGCTTCTTGAGTTCTTTAGGAAACTCCAAGCAATACCAGATCTACTGCATCCCTGGCTCTGCTGACAGCTACTGCACATATAAGGAACCTTTAAATGCTATTTTTCACACTTCCCAAGCAAAGGATGCAATTTGTGATAGCACACTGCCAATTTAAAACAGAAGAAGGGAAGCCCCTCTTCTCATGGCACAGGACTGAACCACAGCATTCAGCACTGCATCATTTTGTGGAGGTCAGAAGCACCAATTAAACAAAGTCCCTGATGAACCACATGCTCAAGTAGCTATTCAAACCACACAAATGGTTCCATACAAACCACAAAGTAAAGCTAAGAAGGAAAGGTCCTTTCTAGTCCTGCCATTTTCCTGTGTTTTCCCCATGTCAAGTCAAAGACTGGGCTTGAGCAAGTAGTTGTGTCCTTGATAAAACTGAAGGGAAAAAAAAAATAAAAATCTCTCCTCCTGTCCTGCTGTGAGACTGAAAGCAAGAAGCATTTACAGAGTACACTGCTATTTCTGGATGCAAGACACTGCCTAACACAGAGGGTAACAGCACTGGAGGGGGGCAGAGCTGCTGCCAAGGCAGGAGTGCTGAACAAACACCAGGATAACAGCACCCTGTGTGACTTCCCAGTGCTGCATGCAGGGGTGACCCAGCCAACACGTCATGCTCACGTGGGTTCACCACTGAGGGAACTCCCACAAAATTACAGCTAGCAAGCATCAAGGCCAAGGAGACATGTTTATAACATGCAGACTAATTAATCCTTTAATGTCCACTGCAACACAGCTACGCTTCTCTGAAACCTAACCCATGAGAGGAAGGTCAGTCACTGTGGTGTCAGCGTTGCACAGTGCACCACACGGGCACCCACAGCACGTCACTCTTCTCCAGAGCTGTGATGCCAGAATGCAGCTCTGTAGATAGATCCAGACATTTAAACCTCACCAGCACACAGTGCCTTAGAGGGAGAGAGTGCAAAGGGCAGCAGCATCATATGGGGCTCAACTCAACTCCTCTAAGTAGCAGAAAAAAACCTGTTCTTTTGGTAACCTAGGAAAAGGCAGGTAAATAACACCACTGCTCATTGATTTGCTTCATGTTTCTGGAAGTAACACACTACCTCCTGGGGACACTGCATAATGCACAATCCAGCTTAGTTGCAGAAACTGATGTTGGTGTGTTAACACAGCTGCAGCTGGGGCCTTAACAGAGCCCTGGAGAAGAGACCCCCCCATCAGAGAGACAAGGTAGACTGCACATTCCTGTGTGAATACAGAAAACATTTGGATTATCAGATTACAGTTCACATCAGGTTATCATCACCATGAAGAACAGAAGTGTTTGGCCAGTTTGGAGATGCTGATGGGTCTACCAGAGGGACAGGAATTTGGGGGTGGGGGAATCCCTCTGCAGAAGATTGTTAAAAGACAGTGAAAATGAGTATGTGGGAGAAGCAGCCTGGAAAAGCAGTTTAGCAGAGAACAGCAAGCTTCTGCAGAGCCTAAAAGGCATCAGATCTCAACATGGAAAGCAAGAATGACTTGCCAAAGACCCTAACACTGACCTGGCTATTACAAAGAGCACTTTGCTTCCAGCAATGAAGCACAACATCTGGCTGAAAATCAATCATGTTTTACAGGGAGTGATGCTAATCTGCCAGGGCTGGGGATTCTGCCACACCATTGCCACATTAAGCAGCAGGCACAGTTCTGAGGACCTCTGTGCTGTTGCCAAGACACTCCATAATTTCACACTGTTTTTTTCCTGGCACTATCAAGAAAAGCCATTTAAAATTAGGCAGCTCCATCGCCCACTAGACTTACAGAACTACAGCAGCATGTAAATGGTAATTCCCTCAGTAATTTCATTCTCCAGGCTAAACCGGGAGAGAGTTTAATTCTGTAATGGCTCTGATGTTAACAAAACATAAACTCATTCAGAACAGCCTGGGAGGTATTAAATGTTTCATCTAATTTTGTTGTTGCTGCTGTTAATAGAGCTAGAGGCAGTTTTCTGCTCAGAGAACAGCCGTAATCAGAAAAACAAATGTGTTGGGTGGCATATGGAACAAATGGTGAGTAAAACAAGATTATTAAACTAGAGGAAGGAATTAAAAAATAAATAGTGCAAGTAGTTCTAGAAGAACTGGAGAGGTTGGACTAATGAGACTCCATAGTGGGCAAGACAGACTGAGCACCTTCATACCTGAGAGCTTTCAGAACAGGAAATACAGTTTCAAAACTTGAGTTCTTAATGCCATCAATGGCAAAGCCAAGGGACACCGTTATTCTTGTACCCACAGCAGCAGAGACGGGCCAGAGTAGGCACCCCCTAGACCCATGCAGGTGCTTTCTGACAGAGGCTGACGCACAACACTTCACTTCTGTATGTATTGAGGACATCCAGCTGGGGGCAGATTATCTATTATCACTCTAGGCTGACATAAGATAAAGACCTCTTCATGCTGATCTTAGTGGACCACATGTGCAGTCCAGCATGACACACACACAGAGGTATGAAAAGGGCAGTGAGTTAAGAACAATCTGCATAATCAATGATGCAATGTTACCATATCTGCAGGTCTAGAGTAACTTGTCTTCTACTAATTTCTTTGGTGTAAACTTTTATTCCATTGATTCTAGGGCACTGAAATAAAGACAAACAAGATATGACATAGTTAATATTTGTGAAGCCCAAGTGCAAAGTCCTATTCACTTAGATCACTTTGAATACAGAAGCATTAATTAAAGACTTTGTAAAATGCCGTGTAAATTATGATTAAACCACATTAGTTTTTTTCCCTTAAACAAGGAACAGCCTTGGCAGCCCTCAAATACAGGGCTGGTTGCAAGTAGCCCATGCTGCAAGCCTTAGGAAGCACTGAAAATTCCTGCTGTAAGAGTGCAACAGAAAGAAATATGGATATAGCCCTTTTCTTTCTAGTTCCAGTCCCAGGATACTGACAGCAAGAGGGAATAGACATGTGTCTCTCCTGTACGATCTTTCCTTCACAATGAAGATGCTCCAGACAACACAAGGAGGGAACAAACCTATTAAAGAGCTGAACTTCAGACTGTCCTTGCACCTGAACCTTTCAGAAAAGGGCAAACCACAAGTGTTACAAAGGACTCACACTACCTTCTCACCAAAGTGGATCTTGGTAAAGGTGCATGTTTTCAGATGTATATTCTTTGCTCTGATTTTCGGTTCAAGAACTTCCTTAAATGTTTTTTCCATGATTGTTCCAAAGTATGGCCAAGCCTGGACAAGGACCTAAAGAGCAGCAACAGCAGAAACACACTGAAGATTCCTTGCAAAAGATACCTTTTGTTGAGAAACAGACACACTCATTAGAGAACACCTGGCTATTAATATCAGTCCTTTTAAAATACCAAGACACATTTGTGCACTTACATCACCCTTATGGAAGGATCCATCCCAGTTCCTCGGAACAGGAATTTCTTTCAGGAACTGAATGGTGAGTTATCAGCACCTGTTTCCAACCACAGGAGCCAACAAAGCCCAGGTTTAAGTCTCCAAAGTACAATAGTCCTTAATTACTCTAAAGTGTCACAAAGTCCCTTGGAGTTAGGCTTATTTAGTGAGAAGATGAGTTTTTAGGTCAAAAATAAAGTTTGCTAAAGGAAAAAAAAGTCACTGGCTGCTTATTTTTGAGTTCAGCTGTTTTGCTTTCAGTTCCACCAAGTTCAGTTTCAGCGTGAGGTTAACTACACCTGCTAATGGTAACATATACCTTAGAGCTCTCCTTTGGTAAGAGGAGGTACCACTACTTTTTCTAAAATAACTTTACATACACACACATATGTACATACACATCTATATATACACACACATATTCACACACTCGCTTTCTTTTTTTGCCCTCAGAAGGAAATGCTGCTGTCAAATTCACCAAACCTGTATCAACCAGGCTCACACTGGCTCTCACCAAAACCTCAGTAGCAACTCTATAGTTAAGTGGCTCCATACTTCAGCAGTGACACTGAAGGGATTGAGACATATTTTAGTGACTTGGCAACTTTCTCAAACTTGTCCCACGGAGGTTGCAGTGGGATGTAGCTCAGAGCAGTGACCTCCAACTGGGGTTCAGAGTTCCTCACCTTGTTCAGCCACTCCACTCGTTCAACATCAGGGAAGTGAACCTGGATGCAAAGAAAAATAAGTGAGTGCCACGTGCCACCTGTTTGGGCACACTGCAACACATGCAAAAGACACCATGGAGCATGGAATAAGAGTTAGTGTTAGAGTATACCTTCATACATACACCCTTTATAATTTACTATCTAATTGAAAAATCATAAAAGGCAAATAAAACAGTTAAGAGCTGTAAAAGGCAAAAGAACTCACGTGCACTGATGTACCAGTATGCCTCTGGGCACATTTATATAATTAAAGCAAGTGTCACATCCTGTTCATGATGTAAAACAGCATTAGATTTCTCATCCTTCCCTTTGTCATGCCTTGGGAAGGCACAAGGAATTGCTTCCTTTCAGGATCACAAGCTGTGTTGGACACACCCGGACTCAGGACAACAGTCAGGTTGTGACATCCCAATAAAAAAGTCACAGCTCACATGTGAGATCCAACAACGCTCGTGGCAGAAATGTAGCACATTATAAACCACTGAAGTTGTCTGGAAGCCAAAGGCCCTAGAGATAAAACTGACAGAAGTGACCAAGAACCAAGCTGGGGGCAAAAGAGAGCTGGAACAGCACAAAGGACCATCAGGAAAAAGGCAAAAACCATGAGAAAAAGGCAACAGGTAGACCCACCATAAGAAAAAGCAAAATTGAATTCACTGTTTGAGTCACAGACACCTGAAGCAGACAGCCCACAGCAAAGTCCAAAAGCAACCACAATGAATCACACAGCACTGTGTGACACCTCAGACTGCTGGGGTGGCATTAGCAGTCACTTGTGGTACATTTCTGTCCCACCTGACACGTGTCTGCAGCCCAGCTCCTGCCCAGACACTCAGTGCCTCAGTTTCCTCTGACAGACAGAAGGAATAGCAGTGCTGTAGCTCAATGGTTGGTACCAAAGACCACCAGGGGTTCCTGGGCTAACACAACAGGGTTTGCAGAGGTGAACACCACAGAAACAAGATGACTACATGTCTCTGGTGAAAACCAGCCTTCTGCCTGTTATGAAAGGCCACCAAATTTCAGTGCCAAAGTTCAGCTCTACTCAATGGGAATACTAAATGAGCAGTTCTGCACAGAAAGCAGAGCTGGGTATCCAGGTGTTGCATCAAGATTATCCACTGTGTAGTAAGACAAACTCTGAGCAAATTCTTTCCTACCCACAGGGTATCCCCATAACGTGTGTTTCCTGCTAGCCAGCATGTCATGTGCCTAGTTCAGCCCAGTGACACCACCAAGCTCTCATCTTGGCTCAACCACTCATTCCAAGCCCTTATTATGTGTTAATTAAACTATGCTCAATTCCATTCTTTCGAACTGTGTGCTCTGGATTTCAGTCCCCTTTCTGCCCCTTGTTAGTGGTGAGAGCCCTGCCAGCAAGGTCTTGCCCTAAAATTTGTCATCAGTGCAGGTAAGAAAAGCCCAAAACACTTCCTCATAAGCCCAGAACCAGACACCAGGAGCTGCCAAAATTGATACTAACACAAAGTAAGATTTAATCTGTAGCCTTGGGCAAATCACACTATCAGAATCAGTTTTACCCACCTACAAAAGCAGCCATACTTCTTGCGAAAGTGTAAGGAATGCTGCAAAAATTACTTAGCATTTGAAAAGAGCTTTGAAGATCAAAAACACAAGGCAAGGGGCAATTACTAGCAAGTAAAGGAAATGTGTAAGTTTCTGCATGGCTCCACCTTGCCCTGGAGCAGGACACACCAAGGATCACAGCAATAACAAAAGCCACATCTGACATAACAGCGCCATTCTGTTCAAATACAACACAGAAATCTACGCATCAGAGTTTGGGTTTTGTTTGGTTGGTTGGTTTGTTTTGGGGTTTTTTTTGAGGTTGGGTTTTTTTTTAAGGGACTGAATTTTTAGCTTATCAAGTACAGGGGCACAAAAAACCCGAAAGTCTAAACAAGATTTTTACATGAAGAAGGAATTAAAAGACATCATTTTAAAAGGACAGTTCTTTATGCAGTAATATTTCTCCTGGTAAAAGAAGTTTAATATCAGGAAGGAACCCAGCATACTTGAGTCCTCTCATGTGCAACCTGCTAACAGCAGCAAACACAACATGGAGAAGTTGCCACCACCCCAAGGAACTGGAGTGAAGGCGGAAGCCTTGCTACCTCTGCTTTGAGCACTGCCTGCATTTACAGAAGTCATGCTAAAGGCTGCACAAGCCGAAGTCAGAAAGTATCAACTCTCCAAGACACAGATCTGCCTGCTTGCCATGAGCATATTTCCAGACTTGTTTCCTAAGGAAGCACTGCCTGCCCACATACACTATCTAGCACAGGAATGCCTCTATTCCAAACTCACTGGCTGATTTCGGTGCTGCAAAGTAATCCCCAAAATTCCCTGAAACAGATGGCTGAGTAGATTAGGGAAACCCTCCCAGCAGCCCCCCTGAAGGAAAGGCTCTGAGTATCTCCTAACAACTGATACCAGGACTGAGTGGAACCCGAGTCACATTTGAAGAAGCCACTGCACTGCTCTTAGGGAGAACAGTTTCGAACCAACAGCACAATCAATGATTGGTCTTAACTTGACAATAGATGGATCTCCCTCATTTTACTACAGAGGACATGAAGAGAAAGATTTACAAATCCCAAGACACACTGCCATTGCTTCACACCTCCAAAGCCTTTCCTAGGATTAGAACACTACAAATCTATTACATGCTCCCCTAAGGGTGAATTGTATTCCTATTCCCACTTCTGCATGACAGGAGAGATGAATGCAAGGGACATTTTTAGAGCTCTCTCAATTAAAGACTCATGAACACTGAAAGGCAAAAATGAAAGATAAAAAAGACAACACCACAGAGAATAAACTGAATAGACACCATATAAGAATCACACTCCAAGATCAGCACGGGGAGAAAAGGAAGATCAACAGAGGAAGAGAATAGAAGAATTAAAAAAGGAGTTAAAAAAGCACTGAGTACAAGTGTGGTGTGGTAGTCAACACCAACTGATGAAGAAGTTACCAACACAGAAAAGTCAAGTAGAAGTGGCAACATGGATGGAAAAAACCTAAAAGCATGGGGTGCTTTATTGTTAAGTCCTACATCTTGCCTTCTAGCAACTGGCTTCACGAATCTGGAAGTCAGGCATCAGCCCTCTGAAAAGAGTCTGACTCCCCATCTCTCTGAACATGTGTTGGGCTGTAGGAGACAGGGGTGAGGTACCCCTTAAACCTTCCCTTTTCTCCGAAGAGGCTGAATAGTTCCTCTGTGCCGGCCTCTCCTCACACACCGGGTGCTGCAGCTCCTGACCACCTCAGTGGGCTCTGCTGGAGTTTCCCCATTTATCCAAACATCTCCTGTGCTCGGCGCAGTCTTGGGAAGGCTGAGTTCAGGGCAGTCAATAATCCTTTCCATCAACTGCCTGCTCCCACACAAATGAAGCTTGACACTGTCAGCCACAAAACCTAATAGAACTTTTTGAATTTGTGTGCATTGTGGGGGGCAAGTCTGATTTTTCAGCAATGACTAAGAGACTCAATTTCTGGTTACCACGACTCAGGGCACTTGAGGATAAAACACTGCTCTCACAGCATCAGGGCAAGAGCTGACACCACCACACTCATTAATGCTGAGAGTTGTTTTAAACTCTCTGTCAATACAAACAAGCAGAAACCTCATTCAGAGAGGTTTCTGTGCCTGGCGGGAGGGAACATGTGCAGAGAGCTGCCCCAGCTCTGCCAAGAGACCCTAACCTCTCATCCTCAAAACTTCCAGCTGACTCCATTTCCCACGGAACTAAGGAAAGCCAAGTTCTGTAGGCTATATAAAACTTTGCTTACTATAAATGTCTACATACAACGCTTCTTACAAATAGAGCTCTTTGATATTCTCTTTCTTACAAGAAAAGCATTTCCCCACCAGTCCCTGGCAGATTTTTAAGTGCTAAGCAAATGATGATGAATTAAAAAACCCCCAAACATCTCATCATACTTCCCATTAGCAAACCACGCCTACCCAACAACCAACCAAAGATGTAGAATAAAATGTAGATTTCCTATTTCCTAGTTTATTCACTTTAAAACCTACAGTGGCCAGAAACAAATGTGAATAACAAACAGGGATTGCCTTCCCATACCATCCACAGACGGCTCTTTAAAGAGAAATATTTGTTTTTTAGCAGGCAGAGACTGTTACGTTTATACAATTTTGATTGTTTTTAAATTACACTGAAAGGGAGAAGAACTGGTGGGTGAGAAAGTCTGCAATAAGTACCCTCGACAGCAAAATACCTGCAATGCAACAGCACATATCTGAAAGGAGGTTCCTCCGGCGGTACAGCACTCTGCTTTACGAACCCACTTACTGCGCATCTCCTGGGCTAAAACAACTTCCAGTTTAATCCTCGCTTTACTAAGCAAGACTTCGGAACCAGAGACGCTACTGCCCGGCCCGTGGCATCAATGCCACCTCTCCGGCTGCTCGCTACGGGACACCCCGCCCTGTGTCCCACTCCCGCCGCACCGCCGCCGGGTCCCGCAGCGTCCCCGCTGCCGGGGAATGCGGGGCAGCACCGCCTGGTCCTCACTCACCCACGCCGGCAGCTGCCGGGCGGCCAAGCCCCGGCACACCGCCTCCCGCTCGTCCTCCAGCAGCGCGAAGGCGGCGGCCAGGCGGTCGCGCTTGCCCCTCCGGTTGTGTCCCCAGCAGAGCCACAGCGCCAGCGCCAGCAGCACCCAGGTGCCGCTCAGCCCCAGGTACCCGGCCAGGTACACTGGTCCGAACCACAGCAGCGCCCGCGCCGCGCTGGAGAGCAGCAGGCGCGGCAGCGCGGCGGGCCGGGGGTGCATAGNCCCACCCGGCCCCGCCCCGCCCGGCTCCGCCCCGCCCGGCTCCGCCCGGCCCCGCACCCCTGGCCAGCCCCGCTCTTCTGTCCAGTTCCCCCAACCAGCTCTGCTTCCCCCGGACAGCCCCGCACTCCCGCCCGGCCCCGCTCCCCCCGGGCATTCGGCTCACCGCCGGCGTTGCAGCATCACGGTGGCAGGTCGGTGCTAGGCGACCTGCGAGGTCGCGAGGCAAGGTACAACCTGTTGGTTATCAACGCTTTGGTGCTTTCCAGCTTCTTTTTGCACTTCTCATCCTATTTTGATGGGGATGGTGTGGTGTGGAGGCGGTTGGGTTGCAGGCGTCTTTGGCCTTGAGAGAATGCAGCTGTAGGCATGGGAAAGCAGAAAAAATACACCTGTGGCCTTGTGCCAGGCCTGGGAAAGTAGAAGAAAGAAAACATCCAAGAATAGCAAGAGATTTGCCAGCATGAGGAGAGATTATGACCACCTATGACAAGATGGACTAAGAGTGATGGACAAGAACACCTAGCCAATGAGATGTAGCACAGATGTGTGTACAGTAGAAAAATTGTATAAAAGATAAGCTTGTAGTCAATAAAGTGCTTTTGCCTTTTGTTTTTTGCCTGACAAAGCCTGAGCCTGTGTCTTTAGTCTGTCACATAGTGGAGCTTCAGATTTTGAAATACTGATAATCATTGAATCAGAGAATTGCCAGTGTTGGAAGAAGCCTTTCAGACCATCAAGTCCAACCATCAACTTGGCACTATCACGGTAACTCCTAAACCACATCACCCAGCACCAGATCCAGTTGCCTCTTGAACACCTCCAGGAATGATGATTCCACCACCTTCCTGCACAACCTATCCCAATGCCTGACCACCCTAACTATGAAAAAAAATTTCTAATATTTAAGCTGAATCTCCCCTGCCTCAGCTTGATACCATTTCCTCTTGTCCTTTCACTGTAGGCAAGGTAGAAGAGACCAACCCCAACTCACCCACAATCTCCTTTCATGGAGTTGTAGAGAGCAATGAGATCCCCCTGAGCCTCCTCAAGACTAAACAAACCCAGCTCCTTAGCCATTCCTCATATTACATGTGTTCTAAGGGATCATGAGCCACTTTTTGAGATGCTTTCCTCCCCCTGCAATATTAATTCTATACATTTCTGTTCATGCCTTAACAGACAGGCTGTAATTGTACAGTTCTACACTCTGTTTTCCATTGCAGTTTTCCCTGGATGAGGCAAATGCCACTCTTTGTTCAGTGGATAAGTCTGGAACACCAGTGAATGATGCCAGCTTTTATTGTGGCCCCTTTCTGATAATGGCTGCACAAGATAACAAGTGATGAGCCAGATAAAAACCTCCAAGAAAAGGAAGTTGACCATGACTGGGAGAACTAGGTTTGGCCTCTGCTTTGCCATGGAATTAGTATTTAATTATGAGTCAGTCAATAAATCAAACAACACCACAAGTGATCCTCATTTGTATGTTAATCATTGTGCATGACTGATCCGGGATAGAAATCAGTTCAGGCATCTGAAAACTCAGATGCCTCACATTAGACAAACTCATGCATGAGACATTATAAAGAGGCACTTTTGGTAACAACCCTCCTAAATCTTTCCCTACCGTCAGATGAGGATGAATATGCTCTTCTTCCTGGGAGTGTTGCAAGGATGTAACATTATAAAGCACACTTAAGGAAGTACTTCTTCACACAGTGGATCGAGAACTTGGAGGAGGCTGCTGCAAGGCAGATGGTATCAGCAGGTCCAAAAAGGAATTAGGTAAATTCTCAAAGGAAAGGCCCATAAATGTGCTCCTTAGCATGATGGATGCAACAGCTATGGAGGCTGGGGAGACTGAGGAGAAAGGGCTGCAGGAAATGCCTGGGCTCCTAACTCTCTCTAAAAAGCAACTCCTATCACCACTGCAAGGGGACCAGAGGGCTGATGTCAGAGGGCATTTCTGTTTCTGAAGCTATGAAGGAAAGTCCAGAAACTGATGGATCTAGTAGCTGAAGGAGTACCTGCCCTCTTAATACTATACATTAAAAACCACACAGTGGTTAGTTTGCACAATTACATGTATCAGGAGATACATTTACGTGCAAAAATACACCTGGTTTTGTTCTAACTGTGACCAAAGGCTGAAGCTGACTTGTTATCTATTTTCCCCACTGTAATTTAAAGCTTTGTAAAACTCTTTTAGCATGCCATTTCAGCCATGAGGTTAAACTTCATATGGATAAATTCAGCTCTAAAGTTTGTCCTTTAAGAAAAACAGAAGCTTCTGGGGGAAAAGGAGGCTCTTTCAGTGATTTGAAGACTTAGAAAGTTGCTTTTTCTGTCAGGAGATATAATAAGAGGTAAATACAGTGTTTTCCTCCTTCACATTTCTACTCTTACTGAGTTTGAGATAATTAGCTAAAACTCTGAGAGCCATGCAATTTTAGAAGCATCACCAAGTGGCAACATATTGAGCAGGACAAACACTGGGGCTGCAGTGAAATACATACTTGCTAATTTAATAAACAATTTGAGCTGTTCTCAAGTAGTCAAATAATGCTCATGAGAACAAGATAAATCAATAGCTTTTGAGACCACTCAACTCTCTTTATGATGGATAGTAGTTACCTTTTAACAAATAACTGTTTCCTCCAATTTTCTGAAGTGTCAGAGGAAATACTGAATCACCAATCAAGAGGACCACTTAAGACATCAATTTCCTACTGGAGAAACTATGATCTTGACTGCAGCAATCTGCTTCCAAGCACCAGATACCTGAGACACTTGAAGCCAACCTTATTTTCTATTACAGAGAAATTCCACAACCTATTTCTCCCAATATACAGTCACTAAGGTAATGACCCAAGACTACTGTTCTGGCCTGTGACAATCTTCACCCCTTATTTAACTTGACTAGACATCACCACTGTGCTTACTAATGCTATGATAAAAGCATATATTGTAGCTGATTATGACAGAGAGATTTTACAGAAAGTGCAGAGCTTTCAAAATGTATTAGTACTAAATTTGCTGTCTCTCAAGCTGGCCATGGTAACTAAGGCAACCCATTTTAAAGGTGGAGAGTTATGAAAAACTGCCAACGCTTTTCTTTTAACTACAGAGAACATGCAAAGGCATTAATCTGAAATATCAATTGAAGCTCATACCAACAATCTATCAAAGGGTTTACTGAAGATGACTTTCTAAATTAACTTTCATGTGACTTCAGGGTTTGTGAACACTTTGAAATTCCTTCTTAA
This sequence comes from Formicarius rufipectus, assembly GCA_013399695.1. Taxonomy (NCBI): domain Eukaryota; kingdom Metazoa; phylum Chordata; class Aves; order Passeriformes; family Formicariidae; genus Formicarius; species Formicarius rufipectus. The sequence goes on from VXAU01001192.1 coordinate 350,137, forward strand.
ATGTTAGAGGTGCACCATGTTTTTTCTCTGCATCCACAGCAATATATAAAATAGTTACATAAGGATAAAACCTCACTCCTTGCGTTAACAGAATGACTTCTGTATCAAGACCTGATTAAAGCTGTTGCCCCTTTTGGCTCTCCTAGTCACTTTACAAAGCATTATAGTTTAGTTTCATCGGGGTTCCTACTATCCATCCATGCACTGTTCACCCTGTCAAGCAAAGCCAAATCCAGACTCTATCATAGGGCAAAAGCCTTGTATCTACTCCTGCTGTCTGCGCTTAAGCAAGTCTGGAGTGCGTTTCTTCAGGGCAATCTGTGGCTCCTTCATTCTAGCTGGTTCTGTCCAAAACTGAAATATGATCTGGGCAGCTCAAATTTGCCCAAGTTACATTGTTCATCCGGGGTATTATTGTTGCTGGAGAATTGTAATTCGGTCATGAAAATAATTATATATGTACGTCCTGTTTTGGGAGTCATCCTGTTGACATAAAAATTACCAATATAGACCTAACCAGTGTTATCTATAAACCTGGTTTGGACTGGTACAGCTAATGGATTTATTCACATGTGAAAAATATTCACATGCGGAAGACTCCAAACCCAGGGCTTTAGTTGGGAATATATGCAAAGCCAGGCTGGGAGTACATGACCCTTGCTTTTAAGGGCTCTGCTCCACTGAGCTCACTCCCCCATACTGTGCCTCACATCTGGCTGGCTCATAACTCCTGACTGCTTTTGTGCAATGGGCACAAATGGCTGAAGAGCTGGCAATGTAACAAAACCAGCAATTTATTTCACACATCTACTTGTTCTTCTACAGTGGGGTCATTAATGTGAGGGCAGGGCTGTAGGGTTTAGAGTATCCACCACAGGAGGTACAAGGGCGGTGTGACACAGTGTCCTTTGGCCAGCCTTGCCCTTCCTGCCAGCAGATCCTGCTCTGCTCTGACACTGCAAGTCGCTGTGGACAGCTGGGTTAGCAGAGCACTGAGAAAAGCTGTGTCTTCTATACACACTAATTATGTAACTTCAGAGGTGGGGCACAAGAATGTGAAAGAACACAAAGCACAATCTGTGATGGCAACAGAGAACGGGAAAAAGTAAACTTCCCTACAGTGAGGAGTGTGTTTTCCAGTGCCTCCAAAGATGGCCTGGGAGTTGGAGCTGTCACATCCCTGGTTCTGGGGATGACTTAGTTTTTCAGGCAAGACACACCAGCAACCTTGGCGTTATTCTGGAGCCTGTGCTGGCTGTGGGCAGCTGGTGCCACCTGCTGAACATTATAACATTTATTCTGAATTGAGGAAAAATAAATTCCCACCAGAAAAGTCAAATCTTACTGAAATTAGATTGTCTTTCACATAGAATTAGCAGAGAGCTGCAATGAGCAAAAGAGACTTCAGTTTAATTTTTAAAGTCTTTGCCAAGTACAACTTCTATTATTGTCCCACACATTTTAAGCTCAGAAGCAAAGCCTGCTAAATCTGTTTTACATTTTGCCACTGTTATAACATAAATTTATTCCATTTTTCTGTTTGAACAGTTGCATCTGCAACATGATTTGTGAGCTCAAGATACAATGTCTTCGGTCTGAAAATAGTATAACAGATTTGTTGGAGGATAAAATATTTTGTAGATTTTGTTACATCAGTTAGTGGAAGGCAAGCAAGAAAACCCTGGGAAAAAAATTGTCCTCCCATCCTTTTAAATCCTTTTTGATTCTGCTGAGTGAAAGAGTCTGCTGGTAAGGCTACTGACACATATCAGACTGTAAAAATTGCCTTTCAAGTGCATGATGAATTTCCAAAACAAGCTTATTAATAATTTATAGTTTCGTTTCTAATCTGTACATCTTACATCTTGGTGTATTTTAAGTGCTTAAAAGACTTGACTGAGCTCACAGAAACATCTTCTTATTGAATTTGAGAGCTCAGCCTTCATGAGCTACATTAAAAGTGTCTAGCACTGGAGAAAGGTAATTCATGAACTACAGAACTACTGTCCCAGCTGACACCTCTTTATCAGTGATGAAACCAGAAAGAAGAAATTCCTTGTTTACGTTCTTGGAGGCCTGTATCTTGTTTAGCTGGCACCTTCTGTTTGAATTGTCACAAAATGAAGGGGTTTCTTGGTAAACTGGATCTTGTTGCTCTCTACAACTACCTGAAAGGAGGTTGTAGTGAGGTGGGTGTTTGTATTTTGTAACAAGTGACAGGATGAGAGGAAATGGCCGTAAGTTGCACCAGAGGAGCTTTAAATTGGATATTAGGAAAATTTTCTTCACTAAAAGGGTTCTCAAGCACTGGAACAGGTTGTCCATAGAAGTGGATGAGCCTGGTGATGTGGCTTAAAAGATGTGTAGATGTGGCACCTGGGGACATGGCTAGAGGTGGACTCAGCACTGCTAGCTTAGTGGTGCGACTTGATGATCCTAGAGGGCTTTTCCAATTTAAATGATTCTATGCTTTATCTAATAACACCATTCTTATGCCACTAGTGTTTTTTTACACCCAGACTTTTAAGAGGCATGGATATATCACTTGCTACTTTCTCTCCCCAGAATGAAAGGAGATCTAAAACCTGGCACTTTCTGCTCCTTTCTATCCACTGCAAGATTCAGCCATAACAGCACCTTTATTTAAGTCCATTTAAAGTGCAAGTTTGCCAGAGGACTCTCCATATCTATGCTCTGTACTTGACACAGCATGGGGCACAGATCAGATTCAGACCTGCAGAGTAACAGCAGGAACAATGAAGGTGAAGCTGTGAGGAAGGCTGTTTACAGTTTTGCCTGCTCAAATTCCCTTCACCCTAATGGATCCTGACACAGGAACACCTGCCTGCCATCTCCTTCTTGGAGTGTGGGCTGGCAAAGATGGCACAGTTTGCAGTGGCACAACCCGGCTGGCACAGGGATGGGCATTCAGTCAGTCAGAAGACACTTTCTTCGAGCCAGGTTATTGCCAAGCAGCAATGATAGCATCTTGTCTCTCTGCAAGGCTGCACCTCCCAACTCCTGCTGAGTTTCTGCTTAGCATCCTTAGCCTTTTCTTTGAGAAAGGGAAATACACACAGCCTGACTGAGAAGCTCCCTCTGAAGAGCTCCTCCCACCTGTTTCCAGCAAAGAGCTGATGCTCTAAAATGAAGACCTGAATTTGGGGAAGGGCTGCCTTCAAAGCTCCAGAGAGTTCAGTGGAAAACCTATTCACTGCAGAATCAGTGCTCAATTCAATAGTGTTTAAAACCTCTTTGAACAGGCAGGACTGCTCTATGCCAGTTTTGCACTTGAAGACATGCATTAGGTGAATTTTCTGATGACTTTTCTTAGCTTAACATGAGCCTTTGCAGCACACAAACAAATTGAAGACACAAAGGAGTTGAACAGCATTGTGAAGTAGGTTACTATGCCAAAACTGGCTTCCTTTACCCAGTGTTTCTCTCTTTGCAGCAATGTGCACCCTGAACTGAAGAAAGTTAGGCACAAAATTCTGAATTCCTTTGACTGGGGGAAGATGGGATGATATGACATGGGTTTTATAAAACTCAAAGGGACTGAGAAAAACTTGAGGAAAGAAGACAACTTGGGAGTAAGTTAACACTGCCACTCATAAACACAAAATCCCTGTCAATGGGAACATGAAATTACAGTAAATTCAGCAGATTCAAAGCCCACCTCAGCCCTTCACCACACCCCTGTGATACCAAAACTGAGCCCCCACGGGCTACATCTGAGCTTTTACTAGTCCATCCAAAAGGGATGGCAGGTCACCATTAAACTCTGACACAAGTAAGCTGACAATCTGACTTCAGGTAACTCTACCAAACTGCACGGTGTAGCCACAAAATCCTGCTTAGCATGGAGCACAAGGAAAAGAGTATACTGGAGTTCTTTCCATAAAGATTTTTTCCCTCTGCACCTGCTCCAGATAATTGCTGACAAGTAGCAGTCCACCTAGAGTGCAGACAAGCAGCAAAAGCAATACTTATTCCAAGATTATTTTAAAAATCTTGGAAAGTTTGAAAAACCTTCCAAAGATGCCTTCTTTCTAGCAAAAATCCTAATCCTTATCCCAGATGCTGTCTCTCCAGCAGCAAGCATGCTGAAGTACAAGGCCTCCAGCGTCTTGTACAGCTCTTCCTACAATCTCTTAGTGGCCTCTGCTGGCCAGGAGTGAGATCCTGGAATCTGTTTAAATGTCAGCAGTCCTGAATACAGACAGCTAAGATTTACATAGATATTTCATTGGTGCCAAAAGCAGAGACACGATCACCAGTCCTGAGTTAATGTGGGAGCATCCCATTTGATGCTGAGTACTTTGCTCAGGTCAGCCACTGACAGCAAGAGCCTTGCAAAATAGCACAGATTTTCCAAGTGTTTCCTACTTCAATTTTGTGTAGGTGCAGGTATCCTGGCTGGTGTGCGAGGCTCTCTAAGCAATGTCCTAGAGAAAACTCTTCTCAACGATTTCATCTATCACCCAAATCTTTAGCAACTGATAAAACTGCCTAAGTGGTACATAAGGTTTTAAGTGGTAAATTGAGATTGGTAGTCAAGGCTAGATGTTCTTTACTACGGATAAAAAGAGAAATGCATGGAAAGTAAGCAAGGAATATCAGAATAAGTGTCCAGAAACACATCATGGGCTATTGTAAACTATTTTGGCTCCATTACATTTCGTGGAGCCAAATTAATACAGAGCAGCTGATTGTCTGACCTGTAGTTCAACATACGTAACACTAATGCTATTAAAGGCATTTCCAAGAGCTAAAACAGGGTAGAGAAGTTAAACAACTATCTTCGTAATACAATGAAGAATCCCAGCTTGTATCTGGTTTCCAAACCAATGTTTGCAATGTATTTGTGATCTTTTTCTTTCTTGGGAAGCAGGAGAGAGAGCATTACTGAATCAGGGAAGCCAGCGTTACATCTGTGCTTGTGCTAACTGGAGTTCACTTAGATGTCTAAGGTTTAAAAAATCCCAAAACATATAACCTCCATACTAAAACTTTTTTTTTCTTTTTTTTTTTTCTGTTTCCTAAAAGGAAAAAAGTAGCAGTTGATGTAATCTTACTATTTTATGAGTTTCATTTCAGATGTCAAATACTGTTCATTCTCACAGTAAATTCAATTGTTGCATATTAAAAGCTCACAAACAGATGTTTAGGAAGTAGTATTTCTGTGCAAGCACTTGGGAGCCTGGCCATCAAATCCTTATGCTTGCACCATGTACTTGCACTAGAAAAACAATTTGCCTAAAAAAATCCTCTAGTTTCTGCCATTCACTTTCTAAAACTTCAGGCTCACTACCATCATTTATAACCATCCATTACCAGGTCAAATTTAATACACAGGAAAGTTAAGGAACAGAATATTTTTGTTCTGAGGAAGTATCTGTTAACGAGGGATGAAATTCTCCCCCTGCAGAGGGAAGACAGAAGTGTCTGTAGTTCCTCACAAGCAGGGAACGAAGCTGAAACAAGAAAGACTTTATTGGTAAAGAGAAAGAATGGAAAATCAAGTCTGTGGGTCTGGCATTGTGCATAAGAAGATGACATATCACAGACCAGAAAACGCAAAGCTGATTGAGAGAGATTCATGTCAGTTCCTGTGTCTTTAACACATTTACTCCTCACAGCAGAAGCAAGGTCTCCCGAGAGATCCCTGTTCCACTACAGCTACTTGTTTTGGGCATGAAATACTTATGGAAAAAAAAATCTTGATGGGTGCTAATCAAAATTACTGAAGTCAAACTTTAGATGTGATTGCTGGCTTTCGATTTGAAACTGAGTCATCTGTTCAGCTTCATGTGGTGCTATAGGAATAGCAAAAAAGAAGACACTGACTGGGAGCATGCATGGCTGGGAGTGATCTACTTTTCCAAGAATAGCATTTTACGGTAAAGGTGTGAACAGAAGTGCTCTCAAAGAAATTGAAAATATCATTATGGTTACTCATCCCTTCAGCTGAGATCTTGCCAGAAAGATTGCAGAAATTATATGTCTGCTGTTTCCTGGACATCAGAAAAATAGGGCTGCCTTCCTGGTGTTCTCCCTAGCTTAGTGTGAACTCAGATTTCCAGCCTCTATTTTACTTTCTTTGGAGGTATAAATTCTCTGCAGCTAGAAGAATATAAAGTTATCCTATCACTATAAACAGGCATTTTTCTCTTTGTTTCTTTATGGGAGTTTGGTGGTCTTTCACTGAAGGATTTATCTTTCTTAGGTTATCATAGCTCCAGGTTCTTTCCCCTACCTTGCAATCAGTTTTCACTCTCTTATGAGCTTCTGACACCAGTAGTCACCCACGGAAAAGCCTGTTGATACAGAAAAGAGAAAGGTTAATTATTTTGTTAAAAAATAATAATTAAAAACCCCTTTAATACTTAAGAGGATTAATATAAAATTTGGGTTTCATATGTTGTAAATTAAAAAAATTAAAACTTTTTTTCACCCTTTATTTCTTTGTCATAATTCTAATTTAAACATTTAAGGCAGATTTTGCTTTTGTCCTTTTTTTTATTGATATAACTAAAGATTTCTGTTTTCCCACAGGTTAACCAATCACTGGAACATCAGTTAAAATTTGACACTACCATTGAATTACTGTGTAAATAACTAAGATATACACTGCCTTGCAGCCTGCCAGTAGTCAAAATTGTATCTGCTGGGAACCATAGAAAGAGTAGGTGCAAAAGCATAGTATTTTAAAAATAAATAAAACAAAAAGAGAGAAGAGTCAGAAAAACTCTGAGTGAGCAACGTTCCTGCCATTCTTCCCCACATGAAAGAAATACTATGAATCTTTGTGGAAAACATGAGAGACGGTTCTTTATGTCATGGTAACAGAACTCTGGAGCTCCTTGCCAAAGGAAAATGGAATGGCAAAAAAAATCACACGAATTCAAGAAGAGAATGGACAAGTACTGAGAGAAGAGGCTTGTTGAGGTTTAGTACATCCGGCTCAGGAAATCCCTGAAATGAGAACAGTTTGAAGCTTTGGGGAAGTATTTAAAGTGCTTGTTTTTACCCTCCCCTAAGCAGTTGCTTATGGATACCAGGATAACTCCTGGTCTGAAACTTATGGCCATTCTTACATTCCCATGTCCCACAGCAACAGGGTGGGATGAAAAGTCCCCTTATCTCCCTACAGGATAGGATCACAGCCTGTACTTTCCATTACACCTTGCTGTAGGATTAGAAGGTGGAGAGTAAGGCAAGGGCTAAGTCCACCCCACTCAACCATTAACTCTTTTTGAGGTGAGTTCTTTTTGAAAAAGGCTAAAATACGACATTTGTTTCAAATAGATGCCATTTAGGGATGCTTCTTCAACAATAGCTGGGTCAGAGTAGCAGTGAATCCTGCAGGCTAACAGTAGTAATAAAAGCCTGTCCTCCCCCATTTAGCAACTAAACCTGGTGAGAGGGGACGTGCCATTCACAAGAGAATGAACGTGGAAAAGACTTAGATTCTGTTTACTGAGAAAACGTTTTTCTTCTGAGCACCATGGCCAATAAAGCCATTACTGATTCCAAATTGGAGAAGCCCTGATCCTTCTCTTTGTCCAAGTTCTTCTGCATCTTTTTTTCTTCCTTGAAATTAGCTTATAGCTGAAAAACCCTTTCTTGCCAGTTTCTGCATTTGTTTCTATTGTGTTTGTTACCACAAAATCATTTGTTCAGAGGAGCAGAGCAAAGGCCCCCTAAACTTACCTCCCATTCAGTTTTTCCAGTAGTACTGCATGATTTTCAGTTTGTTTTGTTTTGGTTTTTTTTTAATAACGCTTTTCCTTATAGAAAATTTAAGTCAAATAAAAATGCAGAAAATATACCCACTGGAGGGCAGACCTGAATGTGGTAGAATGTGCTGAAAAGGCCTAGAAGGAAAAAATAGTAAAGTTACATTCTCCTGAATGAAAGCTGTCGAGTCAACTGGGATTCAGCAATTAAAAACTAAAGAGATGGTCTTTTTTTTTAAAACTATTTCTTGACTACAGCTGTATAGTCTATAAAATGAAAGCTCTAGTAAGAGTTCATGTCGAATAAGAAGGGTCCTAGATGAAGTTTCTGATCTTGTCTACATTAAAATAAACCCATCATGACAATTGTTAGTTGGAGCCAGCAAATCCCATCAGTGGGATCAATCCCAACAGTTCTCATCAGACAACACCAACTGCAATCAGTGGAGCTGATTTCCAGGGCTGAACTTGGCTCAGAGGTTTCCTGTGTCATCACAGCAGCATTGCCTTCCAGCACTGCCATGCAGGACTTGTGATCTGAGCTGGCTGGGGGTGAAAGGTGCTGCACAGCAGGCTCTTTCCATGGCTGTGCCTGCACTCCAGAGGCACATTGGATGTGCACAAGCAGAAGCAGTGCCTGGCTCCAACTCAGATTCACAGCCAGATCAGACCCTAGGCATGCTCAGGACAGAACTGTTCTGGGTGGGCACCTGATGTCCCACTCCCTAGACTTGCCATATGTGCTCTCTTTACTGCCAGGTCCCCTACTACCATGGAGATGGCTCTGCCTCAGGGTTAATTATATGAGACTAAATGAAGCACTTCATAAGGTACTTGTTTCTAACAAGAACTGAGTTTGGCTCAGCGGTTTGAGATGTTAAACCTTTGACAATCCAGATATAATTTTTGACTTGATGTGAGTGACTTGATATGAAATGACCTGATTTTGAGGGCTGTCAAAATCATAACAAAAGGAAAGAGTTTGTTTCATGTGGCAGCTGAGGATCACATATTTAATGCTGCCTGACTTTACTGACCCTCAGCTTTCTTTCAGACAAACTAAAAACTCAGCTTTCCTTCTGCTAATTTCATGGGATCATATTAAACGAACTTCCTCTTTTCATCAATGACTCACTCCTGGAAAGGCTATTTCACAAATAGTATCTCCATTCCAAAGGAAGCAAGCTGTTCCTTCTTACATTTCTCAAGAAGTTGTAGACAAAACTGAAATATATTAAGTCAAAAGATTTCAAATATCATTAGAAACATAGTTCAGAGACAGTTGGCTTTCTATCAAGAGGTTTTCTGACATAATTACTGCCCTTTAATGAAATCAGTCAAGCCAAATTCTAAAACTGACAAAAATTCTGAAGGCCTGTCTGGAGCACCTTACCATCACAGAGAGTCCATTTCATAACTTCGTACTCTTGGGGTATTTAATGTTGGTCACAGAAAATGTCTACAGTCTTTTTTAATCAGAATCAAGATCTACATCAGAATAACTCCAATCTGAGATTGCTAACAGTCAGTGAGACATCTGTTCAAGTCCACAGCTGCAGATTTTGCATAAATTAGTATCTGTTTTCTGCAATGTGAACTGAAGTCTTACCTGCATGTGTGAATACGGTGATGATATGGGTATTTTCATTAATAATAATTCTGGCTGTATTTAGAATTGAGCTGCTACAGCTCATTTCATCAAATAAAAGATGCTAAGAATTCCTTAAACAAACAGTTAAACCACCAAAGAAACAGTTGGAAATAGGTTATCTTGACTGCATGGGCCTGAAAGACAGTCTGGACAGGATTACATTTGTGTCTTTAAGCAAAGAGAAAAAGAAAAAAACTTTTATAAGAGACAAAATCTCTCTCTGGCTCTGTCTAGTATAACATATGAAAAAGCAAAACTGTCATACTACATGTCAATCACAGGAAGGATGTATTTGAAAACTACTCTTCTGAGGAGTATTTGTAAAAGGCAGCAGTCCTTAAAGCATTCAGTGGTACAAGTGTTACAAGTGACTAAGTATCTTTCTAGCTGAAGGACAGTCCAAACAGCTGTGATCTGACCACCACATTTGAAGCCAAGGGACCACTAACTCCAATATTACATTGAGTGATTAAATTAAAACATTATTAGAGTCTTCTCTATGAAACTGCAGGATTGTCCTACTGTTGGCATTGCAAGAATTCACCTCGGGTATATGATCTGTAAATAGGTTTTCCAAGCATCCATGCCAAGGAGGTGTAACTTCATGCTATCAGTGGAAAGCTTTGCGTTGTTAGATTTCTGTCAGCATTTATGGACACTGTTTCTGTTACACATTGCGAGTGCAGCAAATACTCAAAGGGAATAAGATAAGAGATACGCAAATGTAGACACTACAAAAGCAAACAAGACTCTGGAAGAATGCAAGACTTTCCAGTGCTAAACTGTGTGTAAATGACTATAAACTGATGGGAACTCTGCCTGCAGGTTAAACAAATAACAGCTCATGTAAGTAGTTATTTTTGTCTCTTATTCGTGTCATTGTGTCTGGATTTCTTTACTTCCATGGGCCTGAAATCATATTGAAAACATCAATTCCTTACATCTGCATACCTTAACAGAGACAGACTAGCATATATTTCCTTGTCTTACAGATAAGAGACTGTCACAACTTCTTGCAGGGTCAATGTGTTGTCTTATCCAGTACTTTCGTATAGAGCCAAAAAATTCAGTGATCAAACACAGGCACCTCTTTCCATCAAAGATGGCCCTTTTTGATTTTTTTTTTTTTTTTAAATTAACAGTTTATCAGACTTGGATTGTTCTGGTTTGATGGAGAAACTTTTTGGGAAAATATTTTTCAACCATGCCACCATCATGGACTTTATCTGTTCTCAGTTCATCCTTTTCAAAAGCACTTTCTTCCACTATCTATCACCCCTACCTTGAATAGTTATTTTAATGTAATAATTAAACTGCACCTTAGCAGGGACGTTCAATTATACATCAACCTCCAGCTCCTGGAACAGATGCTCTCTTAAATAATTACAGCAGTAACTCATTACTTCTTTCATAAAAAGTACAAGAATAGTTTTACTTCTCCTGTGTAAGATGTCAACAGCAGAGAGTGAAAAATTTTGACATCTTTCAGGGTACTCACAAACTTCTGTCACCCTGTTTCATTAAAAAGGAGATTTTCACTGTGATGTGGTATGTTTTAGGGTTGGAAGAGCAGACAGGATAGTTGTGCTTTTCCATTGTCTCCTCCTTGATATTTTTCCACAGCTTTTTTGTTATTTTTAGAGTGATTAGTATAAATTAGTAATGTTGCTTTGTCCCCTAGGGAGTCTAACACACTCCAGAGCAGTAAGAGCAAACAACCTGTGGGGTCTGAGAGACTGAACAGGAGGACTGTCCACAATCAGCAAACTGCTACAATGTTTAAGATTAAAGATCTTTTTGTTTGCATTCTGGCACAGCTCTTAAACTGGAATCTATGAATATACTTGGATGCTTCACTGTCAGGGACATCAGAGGGAGACAGGTACTTCAATTCTTTGCCATCTGCTCCCTCAGTGATTCACAGCAGCAGATGATGCCATTATAAACATACAACATTTAAGAGAAAACATCTAACAGCCTTTAACAGCAGAACAAAGTAAAGGCTTTCCAAGGAAAGCAGACTATTGTCAGACCTCTCCTGAGTAATCCCAGCCTAGCGGGATGAAGTTATCTCCTGGGCACCAAGTTCCAATCTATCTCTGTAAATATAGGATTGTATCAATGGCAAATGTTTAATGTGGTGGGAAAAATCCAAGCCTGAAAGGGTTAATACTAATGGCACTGGAGTCAGTGACATAATCCCTGTTATTTTCAGCCAAGACAGATCAGAGCCGAAATTCAAAACTCCTGAACAAACTTCAAATGTCACTTTTGCAAAGCTAACTTTCCTTTTATCTATCTATTGGTATAAACAGTCTTCTAAATAATACATCAGAATAATGAGTCCAGTAATGGCCAGAAATAGCCACAATGATCAAGCTGTGACCAGGAACTTCTGATCAACACAGTGTTCGAGTCTCAAAAGGAAATGTCAGAAAAGTAGTTTTAATGTTAATACAGATCTTACTGTTTACAGCTTAATTGTTACAGAGGTATTCTGCTGAAGTTTTCTTGAGGGCTGTTACTCCTTTACTGAACCTTCTTTGGACCACAAAGCACCAAGGATGACAATGGCTGTTCTCAAACAACACTGACAGGCAGAATCACATATATCTAAACATATGGTGATATTTCAGAAGCTCAGTTATTCCCATGAAAACAGGGTCTGATCCTAAACCAATCCACAGGCGAAGCTGGTTCATTTGTATTGATACTAGAGGAGAATTACCAGCGTTAGGACACCAGCAGTAACAGTGACAGTGTCTGGTGTTCTTATAAATAACTAGTTTGCAGATGATCAAGCAATATATATTTTAATTTAATATATTTGAAATTAAGATTCTAGCTTTCATAATATTAAAAGGAGCTTTAAAATACACTTGGACCATAACCTGCAGCTCAGAAACCAGGAGTAAAAGAGCAAGACTTGCAGATTGGTTAAAAATAATTCAGACATTTTGGAGATCTGTCTTGAGCATTAAATGCCTACATATGGTATTACTGAACACACTGGCTAAGATCTGGCCAGAAGTTTTGCCTTTTAACACTCATTCCTAACACTGAAATCATATGAACTACATAAGAGCTACAAACAACATATTGAAAGTATATGTGTTCTCCAGAGAGGGCTGAATCAGTTTGCAGCAGCTGAGGCTTCATGCTGATACCCACGGGTGCTCTTTCAGATTTCTACTCTTTATTCTGCTGGTTCATAGAGTAATCAGGATCACTCATTATGTATGTCATATTTATTCACTGCTAACTTCAAATTCTGAAGAAGTAGCATTGTACTCTAAAAAGCATGTCTCTTCTAAGGTGGGAGGTCAGACTGCAGCCCAGAAAAGCTGTCCACACTAGTTTTAATGAAGGTGTATTTAAATGTGAGCACCTTGAGCCTCCTTGGATGCTGGACACTGATGTCAATAACCAGTCTGCACTGAAGCCTGTCTTTTCTACTACCAGGATTGAAACTGTCAGGTTTAGCTCAGGTTACTCCTCCTGGCGAGTGTGTGAATGCTTCTATCAGTACCATGAATAGAAGCTCACAGCTTCTCCATCACCTGCTTTTAGCAAGGCAAGAAGGTGACGATACTAATTTGACTGACAGCAAAACAATGGATGATGCATTAGGAATGGCACTGAAATTCCTGTTTCCATAAACCAGTATTTCCAGTGGTGCAGATAAAAAGGGAAGGCCGTGGACAGGAAACCCTCGCCAGACCAGGACCCAAGCACTGTGTCTCTAGAAGGCAGCTTTGAAAGACAACTCATCAGTAGGATCTTCAGTGTATTCCAGGAGGAAGGATCCATTGAGGAAGGGTGCATATAGGCAGCTGGAGAGGTGCTTGCAGAAGGAATGAATCAGTGACCAACATAGGTATTGCTCTCATAGCAGACACAGCTGCTTTGTTCCCTGTCAGCTGTTCTACAGTGCTACTAAACAAATTACTCTGTGTTCCAGAAGGGGATGGAAATACTCCCCACATTGACAGGGAGCAGTTAGCATGAAGAACTGAACTTCAGAAATGTGAGATTCTCCTGTCTGTATCCTACATGAGGAATCAGAAGCTTTTGGCTACAGTTCTGGCGGTGGACGTAGTTCATCAACACTTTGCAGCATCCTGAGCTTTCTTGTACCAATATATAAAATTACTGGATTGCTGACAGTACCTGCATGGGGACATCTGTGCCTGCTGTGTCACCAGAAGTACCAAATAGGTTGAAATGTGATGCGGCCTGCAGGGAAAGGTGCTTCAGAGGCAGGGAAGCAAAAAGTGAATTGTTAGAAAACAATTCTCTCTTGATACTTGATGTACATTCCCAGGGTAACATACAGAGAACTAATCATGCAAATCCAAACTCAAGGGAAATAAGCCTTGGTTTCTTCATCTGGTGCTCTGAAACTCAGCCAGCAACACACACAGCCAATATCCCTGAGGTGACACAGCGCAGTGTTGTTTGGTAGGCAATGCATATTGGATTACTGGAGACTCCACACTGTGAAATTATTATAAACCAGTAATTAGTTGGTGATGGTGATAATTTGGTTCAGAATTCTGAAGCCAGATAAAATTAACTTACTAAAAATAATGCACTGTTAACTCAGTCTCCTGTGCAATAAAAAACTCATAGAAACTGACTGAAGTAGTTGGAAACATCAGGAAAAGATGCAACCATTTAAAAACGTGCTCAGATAACAATAGGATTGGGTCTTGGACTGGAAACTTTATTTCTTTAAAAGGCAGAAGGACATGTTGGTACTCCTTACCATGGAGAGCCCTCACTCAAACACAGTTTAGCCTTTGGATGGTAAAACATGAATGTGCTGGAACTAAATGGTGCCTGACACCGGACAAAGGAGCAGCTCATCAGAAGATGTTTTCTGATGTACCAGTACTTTGGAAAAATACATCCTGCAGGTGTTCTGAAATCACCTGGAGTTTTTCAAGAGATGTTTGATTTAATTTTCAAGTTCCTGCTGTGGTCATACAGGCATAATCTGGGAGGTCCCTCACAACCAATTACCTTCTGCAGGTGTTAAATGGCAGAAGACATAGCCCTGTCGGATGTGTCTGGTATTTCTTTGCCAAATCATGTGATCACTTGATTTTTTTTTCCTTGTGGTTGAAGTATTGCCATGACTTTAGTTTTGATGAATTCAGCTTTCTTGGAGGACACAGAGGGACATAGCCAATGAAAGAACAGCTCAATACAGCAGCAGAAGTATTTATGGGAGACTCCCAACAAATTCCAGCTGTGTAGAAATGACATATTACTTGAGTGGTTCATAAAAATGAAGACTCACAAGACACTTGTGATAAAGTCCTTCAGTCTGTGGGTGCAGTATGAATGGGACTTCATTCCTGGGAATAACAGAAGGTCTCTTCTGAGCAACTCAGGGACTCTGCTACTGACAATACCCCAAACCACAACGCCCAGAGAGGAACTGGATGTGACTGTAGCTCTGCACTCCTGATGGCTCTCCAGGCCCTACTCCAAAGCAGCTATGACTGACCACCCTTTGTTGCTCAGTCTGGAAGAGCTCATTCTGTGCCACCAGACCAAACACCTGTAGACACCACTCACTGCTTACAAGTTCTCTCTGAAGGTTTCTTACTTTTCAGGAAAGAAAAACAAACCAAAAAAACCAAATATGCCAAATATTTTGAGAAAGTTGTCTTATCAAGCTGCAACTGCTTGAAGTAGAAGACTTATTCCAAGCAACCAGTGTTGGTACTCAGTGCATAGGCTGACAGCAGGAGAAGCAGAAAACAGAGGAGAAAAAAAAAACAATTTTTAAGTCAATCCTGCCTTAAAATAACTTCTACAAAAAGCCATCACTGACAGCTGTGGTGTTCAAAGGTCATAGAAGCCCTTAGCACATCAGTTGTTTGGTGTCTCTACAGAAACCATACAAATTATGCTCTTGTAGATTGCAGAGGAACATTTAATTACATTTTCAAAGAAATTTATCCACACCAGTACACAGAGAAGTCCTCATTCTCTGCCTTTATCCAGCTCTCTGAGGAAATGACACAGTTTGCGTATATCTCACCAATTTCCAACTAAACTAAACTGAAAGAGCAGCAGAGATCTCAACAAGAGCTGAAATCCTCCATGGTTTTAAACATCTAGAGACAAGTGTTTGTGGTGTTTCCATAAGGCAAAGGATTCAGTGTGAGCACAGACAGAAGAAAACCCGTGCAGAAGAAAGACTAAATAAATGGCCAGACCTCAAAAAAACTTCAACCAGAGCTTGGAATAACTGAACCTTGCCTTAAAATCCCAAAGGTAACAAGGTTTTTTTTTTGTTTGGTGTTCATGAAACCATTCTTATGAACTGAAAATATTTCACCCATTTCTTTACATCAGACACAGTGCTGTTTTTCTCCCAGACATTTTATAAAATATAATCAATTGACATTTTAAAGATCTTGGTGGACTTTCTCTCATCATGGAACAGGAAGTGAGATTAATAATCCAGTTACTGAGCACTTAAGCTCATTTCTGCATTAACATTTTCTTAATTTTTAAAACAGACCTTTTATTTGATTTAGAGGTTTATGCTCATTTATGTAATAAAAGGGAGAAAAGCTAAAGAGTGAGTCTGTTTATTAACCTCACTAATAGGACAGGTTTTTTCAGGCAAGATGGATATATCTTAATTGGTAAAACAGTTGCATTGTCATTTAGCCAATTAATCCTTTCCAAACAAGGGAAACAGCAGCAATTTTACTTGCAGTGAATGGAAATAAACCCGTCACATTCTGCACATCAATTTACACATACCTACCTTCCCACTTACATCGGTAAGAATGCAGCCCTTTGATTTCCAGGATAAGGCAATCCACAAATTAACGTTAGAATGTATGGAAATTTGGCTACATATATATACATTGATCTTAGTTTGCAAACTGTATGTGACCTCAATCTGCAGATTTAAAAGAAAATGATTTACAGCTTTAATAGAGGCATAAGAAAGCACATTAAAAGACATCTTAATAAACTGTTTTCCACAGTTTATAAAAACACAGCCTAAGGCTAGACTTTGCACTAATGCTTTTAAATAGCACTGTTGTTGAATGTTTGTATTTCACACAATTGATATTGAATCCTGCTAACTGATCTTTAAAAAAGGCCCTATAAGCATCTGCTTGATTGCTAACTTGTTTGTTAACAAGTATTAGCAGTTTCTTAGAGGAAACTGCATACATGTCTTTTATACATAAAAATGCACTCCAAAATTTATGCTCTGGTTCAGCACATCATAAATTACAATCCAGATAGCAATAACTATCAGAAATACTCCACTCCACTGGGCAATATTACCAAAGGCACATTTTCCTTTACACAATTTCTTTTTATTCTGATTTATTTTCTGTAATACCTCAGTCCTTTGTCATCAAACACTGAACACAGAACTGCAAATTGGAGGTTATAATTCTTACGGTTTACGTCCCATTTCTGAAAGTGCTCAGTAGTCAACCAGGGATTGAGTTAAGAGGCCTCATGAAAACCTAAGACTGCAAATTATTTAGGCAAAATCCCATGGTCTTGGATGCAGCTGGATTATCTCTGACAGTTTATTACCTCCAGAAGAGCCAGACTTTTACTATGAGGTATCCTGAAGGGATACAGTGCACAGAGGTCTTTGCAGGACCAACAGTCCCTTTGAATTTTAAGAACATTTTAGTGCAAGGTAATGTTTTTTCTTACCTTTTCTGCACACTGAAATCTGGCCTTAAAGCAGAGAAAGGATGATCACTTCAATAGAAAGGAGGTTCATTTCTTTGAAAGCTGGTGTTTACCACTGGAGAATGGAGGAGCATGAAAAATTTCCATTGGGATAACCAGGAAACTGTTCTGGAGAAGGGAGGAAAGACAATACTGCTGTTAAGAAGATACTAACTTCCGTTGATCACCACTGTTTCTGAACTTATTCCATCTTTTCTAGACTAGACCAGATATTTAGCTGATAGATAACAGTTCCTAAGAATTATCTGTGCCTGATTTACCCAAACTACGAATTAGGAACTGTGAATGTTTTCAGTGTAAACTGTGAGAATGTTTTTGTCATGGTCACTGTTAAGAAACATGCTCAATTCTTGGCTCATCTCTTTAAAGATCAAGTGCTTTCAGCAAGACTTGCAGAAAAAACAAGATGTACAAGTTCAAGCAATTGTTTGTAGTCAGAGAAATCTGCATATATCCAGACCTGCATTGTGAACAATCCCTTGCCAATTAGACAGTTAGCAGAAACTTATCAGATTTTTATTTCTTTGAAGGAAGCAGAGATATCCTGTAGCTAGTATAAAACATGCTATTCTGCAGCTTTTCCACCCTACTATCCCATTTTCTGCCTCCCTGGGCATTTTACAGCTTGTATAATTGATGACTCTCTTTTCTTGGGGTTTTAAGTGGAAAGAAGTATGGCTTCTGGGAACATAGTGGTGTATTGCTGAAATTTCCATGCCGTTTAGTATACAAGAATATGCTTGTTAGCACAAATAGCCTGGACCATCCGCCAAAATGAGCAATCAGTTCACTGTGAGTAAAACCAATTTTGTTTGATGCCCAGATTTCCCACAAGAAAGCAGGAGACATCTCAGCTGCAAGGTGATATGCTGAGAAATCCCCTTTCATAGGGAATACACCCTGAGCATTACAGGTTTCTCATGAGGCTCTGCAATTCATTCGCTCAATCCATGCACCCTTTTACCAAGGGCTGTGCATTGAACCCTTGAACAGTTAATGAGACTTGCTTGGACATCGTCTTTGTGGACATTAATGGTGTTGAAGTCTTCCCTTTCACTAAAAATCTCAAGTGTACAGTTTACAGTCACATCTGAGATTCAGCAATTTACCTGCAAAAATTCAAGGACAGGTCATAACAAAAAAAAATCAAAATCAGAAGAATTTGGTCATCAGGTCTGGTCACATTTTATTTGAAAACAGTGGATTGTAAATTAATTACCAAAATTACATGGTAGTACTGAGGTCCTTCACACCAGACCAAACTGAATAGGTAGAAGGCAGAGGTTTCTCACCGGCATAATTATTGTGTTTGGGGTAATGGATACAGAGTCTTTGACAGAGGTGGCATTACTGGTAGTTCTCTTTGCGTAAGAAGTTGCTGACCTCAATGAACAAAAGTAAATGTAACTGGGACATAGAAGGCCTTATACATTAACAGGATAAAGAAATGCCAAGCCGTGGACTTTGGAAAATTATTCTTATCCCAGAATAAGTGTTTTATTAAGTGCTTTCAGCTTCATTGTCTCCACATGTTTTTGAACCTTCCGTCCAAGCTCATTGTTTTGGAATTGAAAATGTCCATCTGGATAGCTGTGCAGGTCTCTGCAAGAAATTTAAAACATCACTTGTATTTATAATAAACAGGCAAGCTACTTAGGAATGCTGACAAATTCAAACAAAGAGAGACTCACACACAATTTATTTTTTTTTTTTGTAGTGAATACAGAGGCAATTCCACTACTCATGCAGAACTGGAAAAGCAGTGCAAGCAACTGTGGAAAGAACACTCACTCCTGGCTTAGCCAGTTAGGAAAGTTAACCAACTGAGAGGTAAACACAAACTGACTGTTTTTATCCATGAAGGAACACATGCTGTAATTGCCAGAACAAGAAAAACTGATTTGCCTTAAGGATAAAATGCTGAAACTGCTGTAGAGAAGCAATACCTTCCCTGCCATCTAGTGAAATACCACCCCATCGACAACAACAAAGAACCTTCCAGGACAACATAAAAGATTGGGACTTCATTGTTTGCTAAGAAATTTTTGCTTCCCTCTTTACAAAGCCAAAATAATAGGGAAGATTTCAACAAGTAAATATCAATATCCAGAGTTGTTTAATGTAGAGAAGTATTTTCATTTTTTATGAAACCATCTAAAAATTCAAAGAGAAAGAAGCTTACCCAGAAGCATCATCCAGCACTGTATCACTGTGGAAAAAAAAAGGTCAGTCTTTAGTTACACAGGCTGTCCCAAATCCCCATGTTCTGACAAGCAGTACCTTAAAATATAAGAAACGGTATTGAGCATGACAAATCTGTACTTTTACAGCAAAGTATCTTCAATCAATGCTGTATTAATCACAACACAGCAATCAGCGTTTTGTCAGAGACTTCACAATGTGCAGCACTGGTTTAAAGTTTAGTGGCTGCCAATTACACAGGATTTCAATGTCAATCAAATTATTTCACACTAAAATTAAAGGAAACACTCAAATCTCTTGCTGTCTCTGAAAGCTTCATGTTATTACGCTCATCCTGATATCCATGCCACATCATGACCACTTTAAACAGGGTACAACTGTTGGAGAGAAAAATTAATTCACTTACTCCAAGTCCCACAAGGTATCTGTGGAAACACAGGGTCAGAACTCAGCACTTTCTCCTGTGTTGCTCTGCAGTCACTCATTGTACCCATACTCCCTGCTCCAATGTGTGTTGGGGGAGAGTGAAGCTCTGAGAGCAGAGCAAATGCGACCTACTCCTAAGAAAAGCCTGAGACAAAAGCAGCATGCCACGGGGAAACTCCAAGGGCTCTATCTTCTGCCAGCACTAATAAACATGTAACCAAAAGTGTCACTGAAAAACAAAAGTCACTGGTGCAAGAATGTTGAATGCCTCTGAGAAGACAAGAAAACTACATCAAGTGTTAGATCATATTGATAAAACCAGAGACATGCAGGCCAGTGTGTCACATTCACTGCTGCTTTCTGAAGTAAAATCCAGAGATTGCATTTGCAGTGCAAATTTGTTCAAAGTATCAGATCTGTATCCCATTTGTGATGAAGCCCATTGAGCATCTCAGTATGAATTTCTATGCAATTCTGAAGGAGATGCTTGACTTCAGATTCCTTCCCATTCTTCTCTCCTATTTTCAAATTATACCTACCTTTCTTTTTTGGCTGATTCGTCTTTGTCTTCTCCTGTGAGTGCCTGACCAATCTGTGGAAATTCCGCTCTCACCATCTCTGGAGTAAGAATCATTTCAAACTCTGCTTCATCTGTCTCACTAAAAAATAAAAAGATGATAAACAATTGACCTTTATCCTTTTAAAAGTATTTTTTAGCCAACAGAAACAGAAGTATGTTTTATGCAAGAGGGGCTCTGTGCTTTGCCTTTGAGGATCTCTTGAGACAGGATTACACACATCCATACAAGTGGTTAAGAAACAGTCAATCACACATATACAGAACAGAGGAGAAACTTACTAGTCAGTTATGTACTCCTTGTCTCTCTCAGCTAAGTCAGACAACACTGGTGGTATATCTCTTGGAAGCATATCTAAACTGTAAGGATCCCTGTGATGGAAATTGTATTAGTTTAAGTTATTAATGCAAATGGTATTATTGCAGTTACTCTGCACTAAACTTTTTATATTTTTAAGCTTCACAGTAGTTGCAGTTACAATGAAGTGATGCTCTTCTAAACACTCCTGGAAAATCTGAGTCCATCAGAAACTGCTGTGACACACTGGGTACAAGTGTCCATATGTTAAAGATTTTACTTTTCATACTCCTGTGGGACAGACACAGTTTGTAGCTTCTCGGGCTTTCTAGGACTGAGTCGACAAGTTTTCAGGAGAGATTTTACTGAAGGCCCAGACCGGAACTGTCCTTCTTGGGCTAAGCATTTCTGCTAATGTTCTTGTTCTTATCCCACCCTTTGAAGATTTCAGTAGGATTTTTCTCTGTTGGTTTTGGATTTCTGAGCAACAACTAATTCCACCCATATGCCCACTTTCATCTGTGGGACTAGTTACTGGTGAATATACTTACAGACAAAAGAAACTAGTGCAGGGTAGAGGCACTGTATATTCAAATTCTTTCTTACCTACATGCTGTATTTGTCAATGTGGGAATGTTAGAAAAAGTGGAATACACCAATGGTGAGAATTTCCTCCATTCCATTACTCCAGAAATCACCTCCTGAAATGATAAGTGCTACAGCAATCAGACCTCTAATAGATAATGCAGAGGGGAGAGAGGCTTGCAGGACAGAGTATCTCACTTCTTGGCTGAGAATTGAATCTGGGGACCTGAATATTTCAAAGATGCTTCCATTATCATAAGGTTGTGAAAATACAATAGACAGTGAAAAGATGGAAAGAGCAAAGAAACACTTTGGGATAAATAAGAGACATGGATAAAGCCTAACAAGAACTAGTTTTTTTGACCCATGTACTGACTATTTAGGTGCATGCATATTTATATTTGAAAATGTCTTCTGTCTAGGATGACTTAATCTTCCTTTTTGATTCCTTACAACAAGAACATATCCAAGCCAGGTATTCATACAATATTCATACAATAAACACAAAAAGCCATACCTTGTGATGCAGAAATTTCTTTTGTGTGACTGGAATACTGGATCCTTTGGGACATTCCTTGGTAAAGGTATATTTTGGATGAGGACAAAGATGATATTCAATATTTGATTCACAATAGGGCAAAGGAAGTAAAAATGGAACTAATCCTGGAGCAGGGTTCTAAAACCAATAAAGAGATTATTTTAATAAATTGTTCTGAGCACCATAAAGCATTAAATTAATGAAAATTCAGGTTTTACAATTAATACAGTCTCCCTAGATTCACAGCCTTATTTCATTGTAACTGTTCTGTTTGGTATGATCCTCCATTTTCTGTCTCCTCCTCTCATCCTATAATTTGTCTGGTTTATTCATACTCTCTGCTGTCCAAAATACATCAATTTAGCTGTTGCCTCGAAGTTTGGAAAAAAAATCATTGCCTAATTATTTCAAAATCCATTGCTGCTTCTCTGAACAGTTCAGAATCCAATAAGGGAATGTGGACTCACTGTGGTCAAAGCAACTGAGAATTTTGACATCAATTTCTCTGCACTAGCATCTGTTTTGGGTTGTGTGGGATCAGCCTCTCATGACACAACAGAGGGATGAAAGAGATGTACAGAGGATCCCATCAGTAAGTCCTGGCTGCATGCAGTGAGGACAAGTCCATACCATATATATTATGCCAAGATCACCAGAGCAGCACAGTGAGCTCTCGGTCGTTGCAGCCACAAAGTGCTCACAGAGCCATCGGAGCAAGGCACAGTGCCACGCTGGCAGGGAGGTGCACCCATACCCACACAGCACTGCCCTGAGGTCTATGGCTGTCTCTGCCTGCTCAGAGACACCTCAGGCACCTCCAGGCTGTGCTGCACTGTGTGAGAACACCTTCTGCAGCTGGTGCCAGTAGCACAATCTACACAACAAGTAAGCAACAGAAAATCCTTCCATGCACAGCATGTGCTGGTGATTTTTGGAATCTCTGTGCCTAATAATTTGGAAATGTGGTTTGGGATGCTCTGATAACTACTAGAAACTGTAAAGCAGTAGGATGCAATGTGAACAGAGTTTGACTTCACTTTTCTCAGTTTACCCAAGGATCAGGAGGAACTGTAGTCCCCTCGAAGCTGAAAAGTAGGAAAAGATTGCACCTGTCCTACCTAACTGGGCAAGAGCATGAGGTTATAGAAGGACTGAGATGCCAAGGTCATGGTTTCTCCTCTAGCATCCAAATGGGGAAACAAATGGAGAAGGGAGGGGCTCCATGGTATTCCAGGGAATCCTATGATCACTCACCATTTGTGGAGTGTCAGATTGGAGGGGTCTCCCGTTCTCTGCTTTCACTGGCAATTTTGCATTATCATCCCTCCCTTAAACTGATCAAAATCCACCCTAAAGTGAAATGTTGCCTCTCAGTGGGATGAGCTCTGTGACTCCTATCTACCTGAGCTTTCACCAGGAAGGATTACTCTCACTCTGGATAGTGTCATATACCAATCTGAGTAAGAAAATTGCCTGTAATTCCACATCAAGCTGCTGATAAAACAAACACAGTTCCCTTAATTTCTTACGTTCTTTGTGGAAGTTAACTTCTACTTACAAAAATACGAAGTGGGTTGCGCTCTGTAGGGTAAACTAAAGCTTGGGGAGGAACCAGCTTTAGGAGGCTGTCTCTTTCTGCTACTTTTTCTGTGGATGGTTTGTAAAAATCTTCTCCTGGGAATTGTTTGCAAAAATCTGTCCTCTGGGAGACCAGTTTAAGCTGTTCTTCAGCAGCAGGAACTACTTCAATCAATTCATCCTTAAAAACACAGACATCAAGGGTTTTCAGAGGGTAGTAAGCCTTTTGGTATAAAGTGTTGAGACAAAATTAATCAAATAATTGTAGAACTGTAGGGTTGGGAGTGGCTTCAGCAAAGTTTGTATTTCAGATGATTTTTTACCTGGGCTCCCTGCCTCAGGGGTCGGGCAAGTTCCCGAGGTTCGTAACTTGTGGCTGCGTGGTGTGTACAAAAAGGCTGATACTTCATAATGCTGAAATGCTGAGGGACCTAAGTGGAAAGAAAAAAGATGTGCAGCAGGAGATGACAACAATCACTGTTGGTTAAGTCACAGATGGAACAGGACATTCCAGTTTATCACAGACACATCACTTCTCTGTAGTAAAGGACACTTGGATAACTATTCTGGGACATGGTATATGACCAAAACTTTGATAAGGCATACTTCACCAGGACAAGCTGAATGAGTGCATGAAACAATATTTTCATTCTTCCTTTTCTGTGAAAGACCATGGATTTAAAAGTTTCTTTGTCACGTATTCTGAACTGAATGTGGCGGTGAAAAGATGTGTAAGAAATACATTTAACACTGATAGATGAATCAATGTGCAGTAAGGGGAAAAGATGCTACAATGAAGTTTCCAGACTTGTTGAAGAAAAACGAAGTAAACTTTGAGCCAAAATCTGTATGGATTTTAACCTGAGGAATTATTTTTAATTTAAGGGGTGCAAAATTTTATCTTTTGCTATTAAAAAAATGGAAACAGGTTTTGAATTCCAGAGAAAAATGTTTCTATACTGATAAAATAGAAAAAATATTAAATATTTCAAGGACATGTTTGCATTTCCTGTGAGGGAACTAAGCATGCAGAACTGGGTGCCAAATAAATAGAAGACTTCCATTACTTTCTAAAAGGAAGAACACTTTTATTATGTCACTTCTATAAAACTCTAGAATCAAAGGAATAGAAGTGTGGTATGCAGGGCTCACAGTATTCTCATTTACAGATTTGAGATATAATAATTTCAGCTGAAGTGATTAATCTCTCTCTGGAGAGAGAAGACTGTTGCTGACTATAAGCTTGTTACTTACGGAAACAGGTGAGATAGTTTTAAAAAAACCATACTAATCATACAGCCAGGTGAAGCAAAAACTTTTATTGTGCTGCACAGAGGCCACTGAATCAGGTAAAAAATGTCTAACTGGAGTGGTGGGAGAGAAAAATATGATAGAGCTGAAGGAGCTGTACTGACTCACCTTCAAGTCATAGTAAGGAAGAACGTGCCTGACTTTCACATCTACAGGTGCAATAGGAACCAGGCCAAGAGCATCAGGTGCCTGAAAGAAAACAGTATTTAAAAACCAGTAATAGAGTGGACATTTTGTTTTGCATTGGCAGCAATTCATCAGCAGAGTAACTTGAAAACATATGGAAATAATTATGCAAGCATTTATTTTATATAATTTGATATTTTTTGCTGGTGTTTCTTGGACTTTGGCATTTCAGTTATTTTTTTCTTTCTTTTCTTCTGAAAAATCATGGATGTTAACTAACAACATTAAAGTATTGCTCAGAATTTTAGAGTTCAATTAAGAGTATGCAAATATTTTTTCTTTACTGTTTTCAGCAGTACCTTTAATAAATCTGAAGTAATGAATTAATTTTTCAGAACCCCAGAACACCAGACATGTTGTGAAATATTAATAAAGGCAGTATCAGGCCAATATCTTCAACCAACATTTCAGTTCCTATACCTACCAATTCATGGTTTTGTTCATGGGAATTGCAAAAGGGGAATTCAAAAGGCAATATAAGATCTTCAGATATGCTGGAAGGAAGGCCCTTACGTTCTTCTTCATTCCTCTTTGACTTGCTGAAACTCCTGGTTTCTGTCATGAATAAAAACAAATACTAAAATTTTGTAATACATCTTAATACACTGTTTCCAAAATAGAATCAAGCCACAAAATGGATTTAACATCTTCCTAAAACAGGATATGTCCAGTAATTTTAATATTAAAAAGGTAATACTTTCTGAAGGCTTTAAATGTCACATCTACAAGATATGAAGAACAGTCCCTTGACTAGCAGACAGATCTAATTTACTCTTTCCTGAGAGAACATTACAGCACATCATTCCAGCTTGTTTCTCTCCCTAGCTCTGCTCAGAAAAGCAGAGACAAGTCAGAGGCCTCTCTTACATTAACTGCCATTACACCTTCCATGGCAGCATCCCTGTGACCCCTGCATACTGGGAATGAAAAGTGCCTATTAGCAAAAGCAGGAAAAGGCCTGATATGGAAAGGTGTGTCTCAGCAGTTGACAAATTGTGTGTATACGTGAAAGTGAGAGATACGAGACAAATTCTTTTCTGTCCACCATATACCCATCTGTTACTCCTGCACAAGGCCAGTTTTCTTCTATGACTGTTGAGCAACAAGTGCTTTCTCCAGGCCACCACTTTCAACTCAGTATTAAGAAAAGTGATTAAAAGCACCTAGATGAGAAAACAGTAAGGGAAAAAACTCAACCCAGTACTGGCCATGTATCTCATGGATCCTCCTGCCTCATTTCACTGAGGTCAGACATCTTGCCTTCATCACATTCAGGAGTCTTTCCTCCTTCCATCCTACATGCAACAAGCTCCTCTTATCCTGTGTCTCTCACCTCTTGGGCTCTGCCTAATCTGTTCTTACACCTGTTTCTCATATAGTCCCATCTGCCCTTTCATTGTTCCTCATCCCTAGATATAGAATCACAGAATGGTCTGGGTTAGAAGGCACCTTTCTAGATCACCTAGTTCAACCCTCCTGCCAGGGGCAGAGACATCTATCACTACATCAGGCCCAAAGCCCCACCAAACCTGACTGAACACTTCCTTTGATGGAGTATCCACAGTTTCTGCTCTGTTATTAAGTAAATAAGCTGCAAGGTGCCTAATAAAAGTCACATTTTTTAAATCTAGTAAATAATGTGTATGAAAAATAGAAGTATTTTGACTACAGCTGTTTCTACCTTTAGCAGGGCCTGTTGCAATAGGACAAAGGGTAATGGCTTTGAACTAAAGGAAGGTAGTTTCAGGTGAGATATAAGGAAGAAGTTTTTTGCAACAAGAGTGGTAGACACTGGCAGAGGTTGCCCAAAGAGGTGGTGGATGTCCCATTCATGAAAACATTCAAGTCCAGGTTGGACTGGGCTCTAAGCAACCTGATCTAGTTGAAGCTATCCCTGCTCACTGCAGAGGGTCTGAACTAGATGACGTTTGAAGGTCCCTTCCAATCCAAATCACATTACAATCCTACCTTGTCACACTTCTTTTTCTGGCAGACTCCTTTGTCAGGACTCTTTGTTTATATGTAATGCAACGGACACACTGCAGCACATGCTGAACTACCATAGCCCGTGTCCAAAATAACAACGTGTTCTTCTAACCCTTACCAGACACAGACCCTTCCTCCAGACCTCTGGCCTCTCTGGTCAGTCCACGGAACAGAAGCAACAAACGATTTAGGCGAATCTGAATCAAAATCTGAGAGAATAACCTTTAAAGTGAATATTAAGTTGAATACTCTAACATTTACAGCCATAGAAACATACTGTGTATGTTACAACTGTATTTATTCTACAGAGTGCACTCAGACATCTCTATTTCAGAATTTTTAATACAGTTTTCAGTTCAGGAGGGAGAAAATGGGAAGGAGAGATGTAGAATGGATCTCAACTCTACAATGACATTACACAACAAATACAATTAAAAACTCAATTTAGTCTTACAGGTTAATCAGAACTGTTTTTTTGGCTATGTCCTAATCCTTCAGCTGTGTTTATTGGCACACACAGATTTAACAATGAGTGAACAGTCAGCTGATCCGGGCCAGAGGAGTATTTGTAGCTCTGAGAACAGGAGAGTAAGTAGCAACCTATGCTGTGTAATTTGCCCAAGTATTACAGGGTTAAAATAAAGAGCTCTAGGTTTCAATATCAGAAGGGGCTATTTACAGCAAATTATCTTACAGGAAACAATATTTCATTTCAAGACCTCATTATTATTAATAGATTGGAGAATATCCCAACTGGTCACCAGGAGAGCAGGACATTTCCATCTTACTTGCTGCATTTCAGTTTACTGGAGAAAGAGCAGTGGAGATCCAAGATAATATTTAATCCCAATGAAATAAGTGATTTCACTGATTAGTCTTTAACATTCAGGTCTATACCTCCCTTGTTTGAATTTATGCCTGTTGTTTCTCATATTCCCATCATGCACCACAGTAAAGATGCTCCATCATCAGCAACTTTCTCAGAAGTGTTGGAAAGTGCTGCTCTCTCCCTCTACATTCCCTCTCCAGTCTAAGTGTCTCCTTACAGACAGTGCTCCAGACCCTGACCATCTTGGTGGCTCTACACTGCACTCACTCCAGCTTGTACTAGGGGCCCAAAGCTGGGCACAGTGTTCCACATGCATTTTGAAATCTTTTTTGTGCAAAAGTACTCTTTACTTAAGAAAAAACCCAAATTCATCTACATTTATTTAGTCTCAATTGCAATATGAAGCATAGCTGAATACAAAACTTATTCCAGATTCTTATTTCCTGTTGAGGTAGGGCCATATTTATCAAACAGTCGAATTTTTAGTTAGCTGTGAACACTCCTTATGTGCCTGTTTGCATGGTCTTTTGTGCTATTTCCAAGGCATCATGCCATCACACTGTATTCTGGTTGTTCACTTTACCTTGTATGCGGCTTGTTGGAATTTCCTGAACATCCTCTTTCTGTTGTCCCAAGGGTCATTATGGAGCAAGTCGAATGTAGGATGGACTCTCGGATGCTGCATGGTATTTTTTTTAAAATTAAAATAGAAAAGAAAAAGGACAAGCCCTTTTACAGCTAGATAACGGAGAGACTTCCTTCTGCCCAAGCCATTCCTTGGCCTGAATCCATATATTTTCCCTAAATGCTTAAATTAAGTCAAGTGAAAACATTTGCAGTATTGGCGCTTAACCGTAAGCCTTCACTGGGGGGTTTAATGGGAGGTAATCACCAAATATTTGCAGATGCAGTATGGGGAATGCAGAGATAATGCTGCATGGTTTGCATCCACACAAATGACAAGCACATACTGTGATTTAAGTGCACTACATGAGCAGTTAGACAGCAGAAAGAATGGACAAGGTCTCTACCAAATATACACTTCATCTTGCACAGATGGGAAGCTGGAATAGCTGTAAGGACTTGCAGCAGGAGCCCAGCAAAACCAGTATGCTTTCTCCAATAATGGCTGATAGCACATACCTGAAGAAGGTTGAAAGACACCACAGAGAAGGACAAAAAAACAAAGTACCAGAAAGGTTCCTGTCAATCTGACCTGAGGTTAATGTTGGAAATCTCATGATAAGCTTAAACTTATGATCAGGAATGAGAAAGCTTCTCCTGAGAGAAACAAACAATATAAATCTCAGTTAGGCCTGCAGATTTCCACTTGACTCTCATATTAGATCCGAATATCAAAAGATGAGCTGTGCATGTAGCATGATGCTTGCTCTACCAAAAAGTAAAATGGGAAATAAGGCACTGAAGTGGAAATAGGAATATTAGGAGGAAAAATATTCAATGGCAAACACCTATGGCTGATTGTTAGCTTAGTAGGTGGTAATAACATAGAGGATATAATAATGTATGAACAAACCTGGCCAACAGGCTGGATAATACGTCTGAAAGAAATTTCTACTTCACTCCTTTGAAACTCCTGTTCTATGACAGGATCTCCTCTTTGAATCTAATTGGACACCAGGAAGAATAATCACATTAGCACAAAGCATACAATGAATTCTTTCCTGCCTTACAAGTAAGCAAGACATTCTGGAGGTGCTTAACAACACACAGACTTCATTTCCTTTTAGGGAGTGATTATTGCAGCCCTCGAGCAAGTCATACAAAGCAAATAATGTCTTTTCAGGTCTGAGTTTCAATCAGATCTCTGTCCCGATTAAACAAGGTTTGCAACGCACAGACAGAATCAGCAGGTATGGAAATAAACACTTCTAAACAAAGTTAATATATACCAATTCAGTGATACAACAATCTCACAATTTAGATCTTTTTATTACCCACTTCCTCCTTTTTACTATTAATGTTTTAAATAATTAACTGTGCCTAATTCAGTGTATAAAACAAGCTTTTATCCTGTCTATAAAAAATTTTACTCCCACGAACAGTTCCTTGGAAGTCAGTGGGATGTCAGAAGCTAAGTGAATATCCAGGAAGCAGGGTAAGAGGGATAAGCCCCAACGGTCCTTAAGGGCTGAGCCACATGGAAAAATATTTCCTGCCACCAAGTACTGCTTATTGCTCTTGTCACCTCTGTGGAATATGATCTGCAGTCTGGAGTGACTGGAGGAAACCGAAGAGAGAGAGGGTGAAGGTGCAGACGAATTATCTCTTCATGGCTCTGTGTGAGACTACTGACTGGATCTCTCTCTTTGACTGTGAGCCATTCAGGACATCAGCTCTTTAGAGAGGTACAATATAAACAGAAGGTTGGTTGCAGCCATGGTGCTCACAGGATTACACTGGAATGTGGCACTGTGATGTGACTGGGTGCAAATCTGCTAGGCTGGATAAAGACCTAGTTACGCTTCCATGAATGGATTGTACTTCTCTCTGTCTACCTCCATGATAAAACCACCTCAAAAACAGTGATATACAGGCACAATAAAGATATAACTGCAGTAACAAGCACAGCTAGTACAGGTTTGCATTGATGTGTGAAGAAAAGCTGAAGATGTAGAGAGCTTGATACAATTCACTAATTTACCGCATAATCTGAAAGTGTAACTTTGATTTTAATTTTACAGAAAAAACCATCAAAGACTAACCTTGTATTGCTCTTCTTCCCTTTGACGTCTTTCAATAATCTCTTTTTTAAATTCTGCAGAGATTGGATGTTCTCCCTTACGAACTTGCCTTCATTAATAGGGGAGGCAAAAAAACCCTGTTTTACTTAATGCTTTATTTAAATGTTAACAGACTTATTCTTCCCTTCCTAAGGTGCCTAGATGTCCATGACCTTCAGTGTAAGAGCAGATCTGGGGATTTAAAAAAAAACCATGGCGTGCTCACACACCCAACTATGTGTTGCTTTAGACCATTTGATGTACACAGAGTTACAGAATCATTAAGGTTGGAAAAGCCCTCTAAGGTCATTGAGTACAGCCACTAACCTAACACTGCCAGGACCTCCACCACTAAACCAAATCTCTACCTATCAGTACCATATCTACATGTTTTTTGAACACTTTCAAGTGTAATTCTACTCACTCTATTATTCATTTTAGCCTTGATATATTGACAACCATGAGAAAAATCTTCCTTTGCCCTTGAGGGCACAAGATGAGATGCCTGAGAATAAGGTTAAGTGAACAAGCAGGTTTCTTTATGAATGAACCATAACACAATCAAAGAACTCACTGAGTACCACTACTGTGGATAACTACTGAGACTGCTCTTCAGCAAAAGTGAAAAAGATGAAATAAAACAATAGTAACTTAACTGTAAAACAAACCTTCTTGAGACAAGAAATGGCAGCATTAGGCAGTAGTGGATATTGCATACATCATTCACAGAGGTGTTAGTTAAGCAAATCCCAGTCTTCTTAATGTGGTTAACTGACACTTACCACTTAAGATGATTTGCTTCCTCTTCCTGAACATTTTGTTTAACTTTGAGTTGAAATATGGCTTCCTTCATCTGTCTGGTTTTTTTCCCTTCTCTGCCTTGGGAAAGAACTATAGGAACATCAAAAAGGCATGTATCACACCTCAAACTAAATCGGATTTTTAATTGTAAAATCTATCGATTATGATAACTGAACCCATCACCTCAGCAATTATGAAGTACCACATCAGAAAACTACAAATAGTGCTAAAACCAAGTTTATGCTACTTAATTACTTTACCTTCTTTTAAATCCTTAATCTTCAATTTGCCTGGTTCCTGTATCAAAACAGTAGCTACAGCATACGGATTTGACAAGTCTGTGGGGAATCTGAGATTCTGGTATTCAATTTCCTATGAGATATAAATTAATAGGAAGAAATAGAAACCTGAAAGATTTCCAGCCCAGAAAACTACTTGTCATTATTATCTTTTCACACCTTTACCTTTTGAATAGGCTTTGATCGAGATTGGCTGAATTGGTCTCTTCTCCACACCATGAATTTTCCTGCAGACCCAGCTTTTTTCTCTGGATGACTTTGTTGTTTGTCAAAATGTGCTTTTCTAGATGACAAAATGACAGATATTGCTCTCGTAAGTACTCTGGAAATGGCATATAAGTCCAGTACTTGCATTTACACACCCTTTAGGTATACAGAGAAACTCGAAATTTCTCTCCCAAGTACCAACTGGAACACAACTTATTAATCTTCAGTGTTCAAAAAAAATTAAGCCTAAAAGGTTTCACTGCTCACAACTCCTTGCATTTGCAAAGCCTCAACAATAAAAATAATAAAGAGCAGAAATAATGGAAACTGAGGATGCTCAATACTTGTTCAAGAACATGCAACTTCTTGTTATATTGGATAGTTTCACTTTCATATAGATTAAGGATGTTCTGAGCAAAAGATGTAGCAGAGCAGGCTCATTTATCAACAGTAAAATTACATTAGTGCATTTTAAGTCTCCAAAGATAAAAATGTTTAAAACTATTATAGTAAAATGGTGTGAAATCCTATTATATAGGTATTTTTAAGAACTGGGAAAAGAAACTCAAAGATCAGTCAGCCATACATACACCAGACCCAGATGCGGTGTTGATGTACCAGTGAAAACACACACATAGGGTTTTGAGCGAAACTGTGAAATCCGTAACTGCATTGCCATTTGTGCTGTTCCATACTCAAGTGGGGAATATCTCACAGTTACTTTCACTTTTTCGTTGCCTGGAATTACTCCTGTGATTAGAGTAGAAAAACAGTAAGAGTTCATATAACATGAGCCCACTTACATATGCTGAAATTGATTATGCACCTTTTTTTTTTTTAACAATTTAATCTTTGAGTGGTTGGCAGTAGGCATGGAAAATATTTCAGGTCTCAAAGTGCCTTTCAAGAACTGTGTCCATTGTCAGAAAATAGGAGATATTTTGCAATAGCAGAGAGATTTGACAGTAACACTGTAATGCTTCATACTGCTGTGAAAATGATTGCCTGTTTACATGCAGACATTCTTCACTTGCATTTGCTAGTCTTAAGTCTTCAGCACTTTCTGCCTTTATGAGCAAAGCATTATAAACATATTCCTCTGTGCTCTTTCAAGTTGGGGGACTCATCTGGACTTGATGCATTACTTATCTCTACTTGACCTTAATTTTTTTTTATTTACCATTTCCATTACTTTCTCAACCACTTTACCCCAAACATTCTGTGCAATCCCAGAATACAGGGACTCCTCAGCACTTCTGCAACAAGGAGCTTATTCAGCTCATCAGAAATTAAATTTCTCATCTCTGTCAAGTGACCATTGCCCGGGTTTCTGCAAACTGTAAACACCACTTAGTTTCACTGGGTTGCGTTTGGGAACCTTTCTCTGTGTGTATACAATTTGCTAGAGTATTTAACTCTGTTGGCAGTGTTAGGTTTACAGTTGAACTCGATCTTAAAGGTCTTTTGCAACCTAAATGATTCTATGCTTCTCTGATTACTGATCTCTCAGCACAATGGCTTGAGTAAGAGCTGAAACTTTTTAGTACTTTTCAGGTGGACTTCAGCACCTCACTGTTTCAGGCTATCAGAATTTCTGACTTAAGTTTTACTGCATTGATACTTTTTTCTGGGATATACTTGTGGGAAGACAAAGGCCAGATGGACAGTTTGGAATATCCTATATTTTGTCAGAGGTCTGTAGCTGTGTATTACCAAAAGAAATCTACCAGCCACGGATGGCTATTTGCCATGAGGCTGCATATGACTAGGTGTTTTTACCTGGAAAAACCCTGAGGCAAAGGATTTTTTCTGTACAGCACTGAATACACTGTCACAAGTAACCACACTCATAAATACAGATTTAACATTTAGAATTTTAAAGAAGTTCAGTCTACCAAGCATTGGCTGGACAGTGAAGGCTCTGTGAGGCTGAATAATATCAATATGGAATTCAAAATCTATTGGACAGCTGCACTGCAACGGGATAACATACTCCTTACTGAAAAGAGAAAAAGGAAGAATGAAATTAATGGAATTACAGTTGACAGTCAATTACAAGTTGGGAAATTGTATTATACACAACATGCACCGATTACAGAAAAATTTTAAATCTTAAATTTTTAGATGTTATTTATGTGTATTCTCAAATTCTTACAAACTCTAATATATGGGAAATACAATCCAAACTGGAGCAACAATGAGTACAGAACCAGAAATCAGCCTTTTCCCACGGCCCTCCCTGTGAAAGATTATGAGAAAAGACCACAGCCTGCAAAAGTGATGAAAACTCCAACACATGACTGGACTTTAACCACTGCAGAAATAATGATGTTGTGGCCTGATTTTCATAAAAGCCCTTTATGTCTCATGCAAGTTGTATGAGGAGTATTAGCACACATCTTTTCAAGCTGTCTTGCCTTTGTATGCATCTATTTCACAGATCGAATTGAAACACAAAAGCATTAGTGTAACACCATCCCTCATCCTGCAAAACAAGATCAATTTACCCAGGCTTACTTCTGCTGTTTACTAACTGTCTGACTGAAATCTTACCCTGATGACTAGCAAAGAATGCACGTTATACACAATGTTCCTTTGGAAAGCACATTTTTAAATGCCTAAGGAAATAAGCAATAACAGCAAAGTTCTTTTTTCTCTGCCTTAATATGACCTATTCATGAAGAAGATGTAACAGCAGGCTGGGCAGGGAATTTTTTTTAGGGTATAGTGCAGCTTGAAGAGTAACCATAGTGCCTTAAAACCAAGACAATTATGCCACCTGTTGCCTGATGAACCTTCTGTACCTAAGGAGAGCAACAGGTGGTAGAATATAGATTTTATTTAACACTTAGGGAGTTTTTCCATTGACCTCATGGGCTATGGATTGAGCTCAGAGTCCCTTGGATTCTCTTTTTCATGGAAACTTTCATTTTTAGGGAAGTTTTTAATAGCTTAATGATGAAAAACACTGGTAAAATTAAGGTTTGAAACCATCAGTTTTCTTTTCAGAAATTCTTTGAAATTCCCTCAAGAGTATCTCTGAGCATCCCTACTGTGTTGAAAAAAAATGCCATTGTTTACAATTATATTTTTTACTCTTTATAATATCTTCTCTGTATTCTAGGAGTATGAAAATTCTGTGTACTTCAGCACCAAAATGGAGCAAATAACCAGAATCACATCAAGCCTAGAGACACCCAGAAGGTTAGGAGTTATGTTCAGTCCTGTGAGAAAGCTGTAACACAACTTCGGATAGATTCACTAGAGTTCAACAGATTAAAAGGGATTAGAAAAAATAAAAAGACACAAATGTTCATTTTGCAATGTTGGGCTAATTTTCACTGCAGAGTTTTCCTTGTATGTGCCTTGCCAAGTCATTTTTCTGTGCTTCAGTAAAATTCATGAGTTACTTTCAGCTCACAGGCTAAGACCAGCCCTAGTTGCTAAGGTGCTCAGTTCCTAGAATTCACTCAAATCTTTAACACAAATCACCATAATTACAACTGATGTAGAAAATATCCTGTAGAACTAAAATGTAATTAACAGGACCTGCCTTCTCCTTTTCCCCTTCCCAGCTCCTATTAACAACTACTACTGATTACTTTGTGAGAACAGTGAGTGTTACATCCATGTAACAAAGCAAAATGAAGTCTGCGCTATTCAGAGCTTTGCACCCGAAGATCACTTTAAATATTTTTAAATATAAGAAGCGAATCTAATGACTGATCATCCTGTGGACTGAGGTTAGCTATTTGCTAGCACTTAGCCCTATCACGCATTTATTTATGGAACTTACACCAACCAAGCCTTCATTTCCAGAACCCTTCGTCTTGAAAGGAAGATGTACTGAGTTACGACCTAACAATGCTAAAAAGACACAGCACTTGTGAGTGTACAGATTACAAACAGCAGGCATACTGCTTCACTATATGATAAATGAAGTAAGTCAGCACCACTTTAACTGAAAATCCAGTTCCATCTCTATATATGATTAGTTTGCAGAGCATTTACTTTACTGTGAATTTGCACCTCAAACAGTCCATGTACAGGATTACTTTGCAGTACAGATGGCAGCTTACTTTCTTAAAGCTTCTAAGACATTAAATTGTACAAATAGAGAAAAATGAAATTTTTCTGGGTTTGGGGATGCCACAAAATGTGGACAACTGTCTGTTCTTGACTCACCTCTGACCAATCAATACATCAGATAGATTTATAAATGTTGGAAATTCTACAACATTCATAGCAGGATAAGCATGCATGGGAACAACTAAGGTATCATCTCCCTGCAAACAAACAAACAAAAATAAAGGTGCAATTTCTTACAATGAATAAATCATAGAATGTTAAGGGTTGGAAGGGACCTTAAAGACCATCTCATTCCAATTCCCCTGACATAGACAGGGACATCTTCCACTATACCAGGTTGCTCAGGGCCTTATCCAACCTGGCCTTGAACACTGCCAGGGTTGGGGCACCCACAACCTCCCTGGGCAACCTGTGCCAGGGCCTCACCATCCTCGAAGTAAAGAATTAAAAGATATTATTTTCTTAATATCCAACCTAAATTTCCCCTCTCAATTTGTACCCACTACTCCTCGTCCTGTCACTACAGTTCTTGATGAATAGTCCCTCTACAGCATCTCTGGAGGCCCTCTTCAGATACTGGATATCTCCATGCAACCTCCTCTTCCGGCTGAATAGTCCCAAATTTCTCAGCTTGCTATGGAAATAAAAAGTTTGTCTAGCAGTTGGCCAGTAAGTGGGCATAAAACATCTTCAGCATTATCAGTGTTGCACCTCAGAATACTGATGTTCTCCCTGCTTTCAGTATCCATCTGTTTCCATACTTTATGCAACTCTCTAGAGCTCCTCTGAGCCTGCTCAGCTAAGACATTACATCAGTGTGGCACTGGCAGAGAATAGCAGAATAAGTAATATAATCTTATCTACAGCTCTTGGATGTTTACAGAGGAAAATTCTAGAGGCTTAAATTAAACACTCCAATCAAGACTTATTGGGAATAAATCCATGTAGCTCTAAAGGATTAACTATTGTTGTTATAGATGTTTCATTGCATTACAACTTTAACTGTATTTTGTGATAAATCCTCACCTCGTAGTGAATTCGGATGCAGTCATAGTAATACCGCCACTCATCAGGACAAAAATCAACAGTCACCACATATGACAAACCAGGGACAAGCCGGTGCTGGAAAAGGGCCAAAACAAGATAGTGGCATGTAAAAGCTGCTCATGTGACACAAACCCTGTGCTGCATGTGAAGGGCAGCATGAAGGTGTTCTGACACTTACTGTTTTGTTGTATTTGATCTGAAAATACATTGTCTGGGGTGGTATTATGTGAAGGTTTATCACATTGGCAGAAATATTTATCAGTTTCTGCAGAACAAAAGAAAACCAAAACCATAAAACACTTTAAATATAAGAGGTGAACTGAGAGTGCCACCTCTACTTTTTGTAAAAACTCCCATACCAAAGAAGTAATAATTTTTACTTTGATAGAAATAATTCTGAATATGCTCTGACTTTAAAAGAAAATTATGCAAATTTTACATCCTGCATTTTATTCTTTGGAAACAAGTCACAATTCTTCATAACACTTCTACTAAAAGAGATGCTACTGTTGAATCAAATTCTGGTTCCATTTTGCTTGTGTGCAAGAGGAACAAAAGCAATCTATTGACCACTTTTAGAGACATATGAAACAACAGGAATCATGTAATGCTCCATGGCTTTTTTTTTTTTGATTACAAAGCAACAGACCTTTGGATAGCGACAGTTCAGCCTCTAAAGCCTCTTGCATCTTGCTTACTTTATCTGGGGAACCTCATCTACCACAACCACCCAACTCTCTGCCTCACACATTTACCACATAAATAAAGAGGGCAAAGGGAAAGCAGAGAAAAGAAAAAGAAAGACCCAAAGCATTCACAAGGAAAGGTAATCAAACCTACGCACTGAGTTTCCTTCCTCAGAATAAACTGTTCTTGGCGGAAGGCCAGAGGTACTTTTAAAACCTTGCCACCAGCGAACATGCTTGCAGACACAAATGACACTCCAAAGATATTTTGAAAACAAATTTCTTGTGGAGTTAAAGCATGAATCCCTTCATTCATGGTGTGCAAATCACATATCACCTACCTTGCTTGCAGACACTGGAAACAGAAATCGAAACAGGGAGTGTAAAGAGGGGTGCTGCATATGCATGCTTGGTACTTGTCTGCTTTGTTACCGCAGGGCCACTGATTGATTCTAAGTGCTGCTTTTTAGAGCACTCCACAGAGCAAAGGCCACACCACCACAAATAGTCAGTTCAGATTCAGCTGTCCTTTTATGAGACCCAAGAGGATCCCTGCTCTGACACTTACCAGTATCTGCTGGTGATGTTTTCCAACTTCATACCCTCCATAGTGTAACACAGCAGGCTCAGCCCGTACAACCTTGCTCCTGTGAAGTGTTGAATAAATCTCTACAAATCATAAAACAGGGAGGAGACCAGGTGAAATACACATGATGATTGATACTTATATTACATTAACTCTATTTATGCTATATACAATATATTAGAGAGAAAAAAATTGAGACATTATTTCTCCTGTTAAATAGGCATGAATTTTCAAAAACTCCAGTAGAGTCACTATCCTGCCATCAG
The DNA here is from genome assembly GCA_013399695.1 of Formicarius rufipectus. Lineage (NCBI taxonomy): Eukaryota > Metazoa > Chordata > Aves > Passeriformes > Formicariidae > Formicarius > Formicarius rufipectus. The sequence goes on from VXAU01001192.1 coordinate 388,526, forward strand.
TTTATCTCATGGCATCATGGCTTCCTACTCCAAAACCTTAGGGTCTGCCAGGATCAGTACAGCCACTATTTCTTTCGTTACTACCTATGATTTGGGGTCACAGGAAGCTGCAGTTTAAGTAACATGATGGGAATTTTGCCTGTGAGTTACAAAAAAACCCCAAAAAACAGCCAAGTGCCTCCTAAGATTGCTCCAAGGTAGAAGAACAGTCAGAGGGCAGAAACTTACTTGATTCCAGCAGGTGATGGGGGACACCATGTCTTTTTTTAGGTTCCTCCACGAGGCTGCCTAGGACACTTGGTATTTTCCTAAAGGTCTTCCTGGCAACAGTGATGTCTGTGGAGGCCGACTGAACCACATCCATGTTAGAATAGAAATGGGGTTCCAAGGGCACTAAAATTCCTCAGTGCCTGGGGTCAAAGGAAAACAACATAGTGATCACAACATCGTTCCTTGCACTGGTAACATCCTGCTGCCTGAACCTGTCTAAAAACATTTAGGAGACAGAGTTACTTTTTTTTGCTGCTGAAGCAGATTACTCTGTGAGTGCCAAGTATAAGGAGAGAGTAGTTCCAGAAAACCTTGCTCCCTCTGCAAGGACTAGCACTCTGGGCATGTTCATCTGTTGTTAAGTCTTATTGGGGACTTTTGCCTTTCAGGTCCATGTAAAACATCTCCCTCTTCCTTCATGTCTCCCAGCACACAGGAGGAGAGGAGGCTCTTCTGATAATTTCGCTATCTGAACTGATTTCTGCCAACATGTTCTTCCAGTCTCTCCTGGGTGTTTGGGTTGTTAACTTGAAGATTAATTTTTAATTTTTAAATATTAATACAAGGGATAAGAAAACTGGCATTTGAATCTTTTGTTTGGATAGCATCATCTAGGTTATTTGTTTAGTGAAGATAATTATAAACTCAGAAAGCCATGGGCGTTACAGATCCTGTGTTAAGTATGCAGTTATCACAACATACACTTCACTAATGACAAGTGCAAATATGACATAATAAAGACTCCAGACAGAATCCATCCACCAGAAATTATCTTTGTAAATATAGCATACAGCCCTTGGCTCTTCTATGAACTGGAGAACTGTGTGAAGAAAAAGATACTTTTGGAACAAGTACTGAATTCAAAAGACATGTTGGGTTTTTCAGCCCTCAAGCAGGTAGCACTGAACAGTTCCAAAGCTGAATCACTAGTCCACCTCCCCCATTACATTTTATGGTCTCATCTCTGGTATTTGTCTGGTTTTCTAGTCTGCTTTACATCTTTCAGGCACATGTTGAGAGTTGCTTCAAGCTCAAAAAGCACTGGTTTGCTTTATGGGCTTGTGCAGTATTAAATAATAAATAAGCAAGAAGCTTAAAATAATGTGCTACCAGAACCCTGACCCTGATAATATTTTCCACTCAATAGCTCCAAGTACTAATTTTCCACTTGCAACAGAAATTGTGTAAGAAGAGCTGTGTCGCTCTGCACAACAGTAAATTTGTTCCGAGGGAGTGAGACCAACCAAACTCAGACAAAAACTTGCTAAAAAAGTTCTTTCCATTTGTGTTGTTCAACTTTAATTTATACAACTGCCACCCTCCTTCTCTTGGTCAGCATTCCCCATCGGGAATGCAACGTTTGGAAAGGTGTAGGCGGTCTTATATTCCCGAAGATTCCTGGTGTAACCTTATCAGTGATGTTGCCATCATGGCCCACCAACTTCAACAACACTCTGAATGTACTTCAAAGGGTTAACAGAGAACAAAGTCTTAAGGTCCTGGAATGTCTGACAGACTGATGTTCTTAAATTTTCCAGGATAGCTGTGTCTATCCTTAAGGAGTCTTTTTGTGTGTGAAGCCACCAACAGAGCTGTGAAACTCTGGGAGTCCATGGCAAAACTCACCCCAGACACCCTCAGACCAGGATATCACCCTTCTCCTCTCAGTTCTTGAGCTTTCGAGTCCCTTCGTGTCTCGGAGCTGCTCACACACCTCACCTCACCGAGGGACGCCGTGTAAATCCATCACGACCGAGGCAGGTTCGCAGAGGCCTCGCTGTGCACACAGAACGACCCGACCGCTGCGGCAGCCCCGGCCCGGCCCTCACAGCCCTCCTGGACCCCGGCTGAGCCTCCTCTTCCCTCACAGCCCTCTCGAAGCTCGACTGAGCCTTTTTTTCTCCTCCCAGCCCTCCAGGATCCCCGGCTGAGCCTTTTTTACCCTCACAGCCCTCTGGGATCCCCGGCTGATCCTTCTTTCCCTTCCCAGCCCTCCGGGATCCCCGGCTGAGCTTTGTCCTCCCTCACAGCCCTCCTGGAGCCCGGCTGCGCTCGCTGGTCCCTCACAGCCCTCTGCGATCCCCGGCTGATCCTTCTTTTCCTTCCCAGCCCTGCGGGATCCCCGGCTGAGCTTTGTCCTCCCTCACAGCCCTGCGGAGCCTTCTCCTCCCTCACAGCCCTCTCGAAGCCCGACTGAGGCTTTTTTTCCCTCCCAGCCCTCCGGGATCCCCGGCTGATCCTCCTGTTCCCTCCGGGCCCGGCGCTGCCCGCGGCCGTCGCTCGGCAACGGGCTGGGCCGCACCGCGGGCCGAGAGTCCCCTCAGCGACCGGTCAGCTCCGGTGGCGAAACCACGAAAAAAAAAGAAAATAAAAAAGAGGAAAAAAAGAGGAGAGGGAACTTTTTCTGCCCGCCGCTCCCCTTTTTCTTTTCTCTCCCCACCCCCTACCGAAGTAAGCGTCGTTTTCAGGATTCCCAGAGCAAGAGTGTTTGGTTTTGTTTGTTTGTTTGTTTGTTTTCCTTTAAAACTCTTGTCTATTAACACATAGATTGATCTTCCTCTGCTTAAAACAAACTTTGAAAGTTTTGTTGCAATATTTTAAAAAAACCCCAACCTCTTTTTCTCTTCCCCCCCTCCCTTTTCACCCCTCCCCTGTTTTTATGTTTTCACTTTCGGTATTAAAGAGCCATCCTTTGAAAAACAATCCTGAAAACCTCTTTTAAGGTGGTATTTTCCATACCATGTATAAATTACTTTACTTTTATCTGCACGAGTACAGGAGAGAAGGGAAAGAAAAGTTTTCTTGGTTTTTTTTTCCTTTCAGGTGGGTGGTTTGGGCGGATCGATGAGACTGAAATGCCGAATTAATGATGAATGTCGCCTTGTGTAGACACAAGCTATTTTGCTGAAGATACCCTGACACCCCCTCTAATTGTTGTCCCAAACTCGCAACATAATGAAGAAGCCAAGGAGAAAGATTCATAGAATCACAGAATGGTTTGGGTTGGAAGGGACCCTGAAGACCACCTTGTTCCAACCTCCCTGCTATGGGCAGGGACACCTTCCACTAGACCAGGTTGCTCCAAGCCCCATCCAGCCTGGCCTTGAACAGTTCCAGGGATGGGGCATCCACATCTTCTCTGGGCAACCTGGACTATGCACTGGTATGTCCTGAATTAGGCAACGTTAAAAATCAATTCAGTACTCTTGGTTGCTCCATCTACTCCAGTCATTGCATGTATTGCATTTGTCTTGTGTACGAATGTGCATTTGGAACAAACAGTATTCATGGCCCTGAAACTTTTCTTCGTGATGTCTTAAATATAGGTTTAGTATAGAAAACCAGAAAAATATGTATATTCTATGAATAAAATGAATATTTTTAAATTTTTCTAACATAGAGGTAAAATGTGACCAAAAATAGTGAAACATTCCATTTGAATAAAAAAAGGAAGTAGGAAAAACTTTAGATCCTAAAATTCAGCTCCCAGATCATAGTTCCCATACTTAGTAAGATATAATTGCTATTGGTTAGGTAGAATGACACCTATGCCCTTGACAAAGCTGGGAAGAGACACTCAGTGATGATATCATTCAAACTGAGTTTAGTAGAAAATTCAGGATCAGTTTTGACACTGCCTTTGTGTGAACTCCAGCTGCTCAGAGAGGTACCTAAAACACCTCCTGCCTGCCAAATCTCCTTTCCTGTGCACATGCATCTCTTCCTCACAGCTCCATGTGTGCAGCTATCTGCCTTCAGCAGAGCTTTGGCCATTTGGGGATTTGGCCATCAGGCGAAGAAAACAAGCTAGTGCTTCTCCAAACTGTCCATTCACCTCAGCTGAGTAAACAGACTAAGGAAGTTTATTTTCCACTTTACAAGCTGGAAGGATGGTTGGAATTCTCTCTTGCAGACTGTGTCTACTGGAGAGCCCTCACAAGGGACCTGGCTGCCCAAATCAACTCCTGAGGGCAAAGGGAAATTTAGCAAATGCTAAGTGCTATGTGTCTTTTGTGTGGCACAGGCTGGCACTGAAAATAGAATTGCCAGCTCCAGAGCTTAAACAGATGGTATCCCACACTGTACTTGTTTATTTCTGTGGATTTACTGGGGGTTTCTTCCTGTTTGCAAGAAAAAGGCTGTGGGAACGTAGTACAGCAAATGACATGTGAATATATTTCTCCTTCCTCAGGAACACAATTTGCATGTACATCTGTCTTTTAGGACAGTGATCTTGAATGTCAACCAAAATTCATCTATCCTTCATCATCAAAGGATTTGAATGTGATACACCTGATACACCTCTAGAAAGCACTCTAATGTTTTCTGAAAGGTAGCAAATATGTGGGAGAGTTGGGTGAAAAGAGGAGGTTGTCAGCCAACAAATCTGCAGATTACCATGGGAAGACTGGAATAAATAAAGATTGCGAACCAGGATTTAAAAAACCAGGATTCTCACCTCAGTTTTACCTCTACATTGCAAATGTCACATGAAAAATGGGCGGCCTCATTGTCAAGCTGTAATAGAGGCATTGCAAGCAAACTAATTATTTAGCAAAAGGAAGGAGTTCTTAGACTGAGGCACTAATGGAAATTTTAAGTATTAATAAGTAAATATTTACAATCAAAGTTGGTTAGTGTTTGATAAGTAAACAGTCTACAATCTGAGTGATACAAAACAAAATACTTTATTTATTCCTGAAGTTAAAATTAAATGTCCTTCAATATTGCATGAATATATTCTGGTGTTTCTTTTCTGTTTTAGATAACAGACTTGAAAGAAACTCCAGATCTGACGAATTTAAAGTGGATATACTGAGTAGGTATAAATGCACACTGATGAGAGCAATGCTCCATTGTTTAATTAAATAAATACCTTGGGATATGTGAATTCTTGGTAATAATTCTCTGTAACCTGCTGCTGCTCTCAGGTTTCCCAGATCACACTGTCTGTTCTGCTGTGCAGGATCTGCTGTGAGTCGAGCAATGGTTTGCAAAGGTGAGAATCTTCCAGGTTTTATTTTGCATCCAGCTTTTTTCAAACAGCCTGCACATGAATATAAAGAGAGGGTTACAAAATATTCATTCACACAGTTGATGTTTAAATCCAACATCGTGTCTCCAAACTGCTGGGCATCCATTGCCTATTTCAGAAAATGTCTCTCATTCCATAGTACATTCAAGAGCAAAACTCCCTCGATTGCACAAACACAAGCAAGTGTGCTGGCTTTCAAGGGAAGCTGTTACAATATGAATGGAGTAATAAAATATTCCTTCAGCCAAAGGAAGAAAGAGAAAGACTTGGCACCCCACCGAGATGATGCAGCACTGCCAGTGTGGTTTCTTCAGACAACTGTAATGACATTGTCTGGCTGCCTCTCAGATCCCCTTTTAACAGTTTGTTTAACCCTTTGACCAATTTCAACCAAACTCTGTGGGAAAGCAGTCCTTCTCAAGAAATGAAAGCCATTACAAGTTTAGTGTGGACAGGGGCAAGGAAGACTGAAGCATCTGCCCTTTTTGAGGGCAAGGATAGTGTGTGAGTGTGGCAGCTGGGCAGGTCAGAGGTAGGATGGGGTTAGAGCAAATGCTGCTGCTTGCCTTAGTCCTGCTCTGGGGTTGGGGGGAGCCGTGAGAGTCGTGTGTAGGGAGGGATTCAGGGAGCATGGCAACTCAGAAACCCTCAGGAGCACATATAGAGATGGGCTGGAGTTACTGTGGTCAGAGTAGGCCTGGAAAGGGCAACACTTGCTACCCTAATTCCTTTATTGTGCTGCTCAGTAGATGGCTTTACTAATCCAGTGGCTGGATTTTCAGCGCGCAGGTAAAGACCCAATGGCCACCATCATTAACTCTACTGGCAGATATGAAGCACATCTGCATTTTGGGCAGCCCTCCATCACATTTGCCCTGTCTGGAGGAATGGGTGGTGGTAAACTGGAATTGGTGGTAAAAGATGTTTCAGGACAAGTTGAGGACTACTGTGCTTTGAGAAAGAGCACTGGTTCACAATGAAAACTTAGGCTCTTTTTTGAAGCCACATTCCATGCTACAAATGAACTTGGCAAGCAAGGGTTTGGAGCATCTACCTTGGCAGCTGGGAGCCCATACTCAGGTAAGTACACAGCTCCTTTACAATAGTTTTGCCACAGAAACAAAATGTGGAAAAACAAAGAGTGCTCTGCTGCCAGGGGACAGGACAGCCGAGGAACTGTCTTTGGGGAACCCAGGATGGCTGGAATCTACATCCCAACAGCAAGGTGCCTGAGGGACACAAATGCAATGACACTTTGCAACCTATAACATTGGGACAAAATATAGACAGGCTGTTTCTCCATATGTTGGATAAGAGAGTAAAGTCCAAGGAGCATTTGGAGTCCCCTTTGGAAGGGGTGGGAAGAGCAAATCCTCTGTTTACTCTTTGGTGCCTATTCCAGACTTGAGGGTGTCTTCGGCTCCAGCAGTAATGCTCTCCTGGGCTTGGTGGAACGTGTGGGCAGCTGGCTCTCCTGCGGCAGGATCTGCCAGCCTCCTGATTCCTTGCTCTCAGGGCTGTGTGTGCACTGTCAGAGGCATGTGCAGAGCTGTCAAGAGCAGAAGCAATGCAGGCAGCACTAATCACATTCCTCCAACTTGGTTTCTCAGCAGAGCACTTGTTCCAGGGCTGTACTGCCCCTTGATTGATTACCCCTGCCACTGCGGGGCTGACATCTTACACAGGAGTTCTGCTTGGTCCCTTATCATGGGAGCATGAGGAATGATCATTCCCCAGCGACACCCATCGATAACAGTGAATAACAGCCAGGAAGGGAGGCAGACGATAGTAGGAACATGCTCAAGAGAGGTGCTGTAATTCTTGGGACAGGACGCTTCTGCAGGGGAGGAGGAGAGCTTGCAGGGTGGACAGAAGGGGGGGGTCCAGACAGTGTTGATGCTCTCTAGAGCTCAGCAGCTGGAGAGAAACCTTGGCTAAGGATGGTCAAAGCTGGGAAGTTAAAAAAGCAAGTAGGGAAAAGGATGAAGTGAAAAGCATTAGGAGCCACACTGGAGAGCATACAAACATTCCACTGACCTCTGATGCATGAGGGATGAAGAAAACAGACTGGAATTGACTATGTGGACAATCTGGATGATCATCTTCTGGATTTCAACTATCTCGGTAGGTGCTCAGAGCTATTTATTTCCATTTGCATGGAATCACATGTTGTCTCAGTAATTGCACGTCTATTCCATGAACATGTGGTGTGTCTGTTTAAAAAGATCTGTACAGAATATGGGATTTTTAAAATTTTATTCTTGATTCTGCTCCTTCCTGCATTGATTGACAGTGGACAGATGACTACATGCTGGATGCATCAGTTTCCCCACCTGTATAAAGACAACAGCATTGCTAACCTGCTTTGGTAAACAGCAGGTTCTGTGACAAAGGATAAAAGATTTGACACCATTTAGAGAAGCTTTACTGATTTACACTGGCAATCAAACCCCTAAGGGGCAAGGTCCACATCAAGCAGTGCTTTCCTGGACTCAGAATGATGTTTAACCCACAAAATTTGGTTTCTTTCTTTTAGCTTTTTCACTTTACTGAGAATTTATGTCGCAGATTGTCACTGCTAGTCTCTGAGTGCTCAGATGTCTCAGGAAGGACAGCAGAACCTGGGCTGTGATCTCCAGGTGCTGCTCAGCTTATTCAGATTTTGAAGGCATATAAAACAAAGGGTGAAATATGTCCAGCTTGGGTATGAGAAGTTAGGAAAGGATCAAATCACCATTTCAATGCAACTAATGGAACAATCTATTTATTTTTCCCAGCAGGGGATTTGGTTCCCTGAGAAAATCTGAGCTCTGCTTAGACATTTTAATTGCAGAGTGAATGCAGTATGCAAACTTTTTTGCCTTTTGATCACCTTCTACAATAAAAATAGTGACTGTGATATTTTCTTCTTATTTTGGTTTCTTAGTGCTACCTAAAGGACTCTGTAAGTAGATGTCATTGCTCAGGGTGACACCAAGAGCACCTCTTTCTATAGGTTCGTTTTCTTGTCTTTCAAAATACCTGTTTTGATTCTGCCGGGCATCTTTTGTTCTTTAAATCTTCTCATTAAACTAAACCCACTTACTCTCAAATGAAATGGCTGTGATTTCTGTGGCTGCTGATACAAATAATAGCGTTTAGATCCATTCCTTTCACAGTTTAAAAGCTTTAAGTGACCCTTGCTATCAATATTACAAACTGCAGCTTTCTGCCTGTTCTGGACATTTAGTTATCAGAGCTATTTCTGTTGGGAATGGGGTTTGTAGCTTGTCTTTAAACAAAATATGAGGATATCTTACCCCGGTCTTGCTGGGATAGAGTTAATTATCTTTTTAGTAACTGGTAAAATGTTAAGGACAACAGAACTATTTTGGGGAACTGTTTAGGAAGAGACATAGAAACAGCACGTAGAGGAGCCCCTTTTCCTCCTCAATTTCCAGCTGCGGGGGAGGCTATTGCTCCCACTTGTGAATGGTAAACACGAGTGAGACTGAGCACAGCTGGTAGCAGAGCGGGGTTATCTGGCCATGGCATGGGAAGCAGATTTCACATCGCTCAACAAACATCCGCACACTTGCACCCAACCTGCCCTGTCAGATGCCAGCGTTGGCAACGACTGACTGGGGGATGATGTTTGTGGAAAACAAGGGTTTTAAACCAGCACCTGGATGGTCTCTACTTTCCCTGTTCCTTGCAAATCTACTGCCAGGCAGTGGTATCTAACTGATCAGAAGGATAGGGTGGACATCACTTCTTGGTGAAAACCAATAATTGTAAAGAATTAACTGTGCCACATTCCTGCTTGAACAACACATTTTATGTAAGCAAGTAATACTGTATCGGATCATCAGGGTGGTCTTCACAGCTGAGTGTGCTAAAAGCATGTGGCCTCGTTCTAGCCATAAAGAAATAACACAGACTTTAAATCTTTCTGGAACACAAGCTTTCTAGGAGCTACATGTCTTAAAAGAAAACAGTGCCCACACAATGTAGAGGCTTATTTAAGATGAAGTTTCTGAGAGTGTTAACATGACTCCTAACATTTATTTTTTACATATGTTCAGTATCATCTTAACAACCTGTGTGCAAGCTAGACAGATTGTGTTGGCCACTTCAAATGCTCAGCACTAATGTTGTTTTTTAACATACTTTAAAGGCAACTTTGGGCAGAGGTATGACAGTAGAATATGTTACAGGACTTAACTGTCACACTTGTGAAGTTTGAAAAGGTACTAAATTGCTTTACGATTGGAAATCAAATAAATAAAAACAGAGGGTGATAAATAATGCATGTTCTTTAAAAAAATCTGTCAATATTTCGAAATTATCAAATTTGCTCAGCTTTCAGCTAACAACTGAAACTACTAAACGCAATTACATTTCTGTAGACATGTTAATCCAGTCAGACATTTCAAAGATTAAGTAGATTTTAATTTTTTCCCCCCAAATATCACATGGATTAAAACCACATCTAAGTCCTGGCATCAGAGGATAATTTATTTCATCTGAATTCTTTGCATGTGTGATTCCAGAAAATTCATTACATTGTGCAAAACCAAGTGGTTTCTGGTTTATTTATTTCATGACACACAAAGGGAGAAAGATGCTGAAGTAAAACACACCAGACCAATTTAATGAGGTATGATACATTGCTGAAAAGATCAAACTTTGCTCAGAAATACAATACCCAGAAAACATCCAGCCAAAATAATGGAAATATGTTTTCTGATGTCTGTTAGGCTAAAATTTAATTGTAGAAAAGTAATAGTTCTCATTACAAGGTTTTCGGGGATTGTTGTCTAACCCAAATCTAATCTGAAATTGATCAGCATTGCTAGAAGATTGATTAGATTAAGTGGAAATATGATGATTCCAGGTTGACTTTTCCTAAACAAAGGACAAAAAATAGATCCTTATGACTGGCTTGTAATATTTTCAATATGTGTATATACAATATGTGTATATACACATATACATATATGTACATAAAAAGTCCGTAGTGGGAATTCATAAAGATTTTTGGGTTTATTCTTGAGGGAGGAATTAGCTAACTTGTTATAATGAGAATCCACTTATATTCAGCATTTTTGCTGTCAAAAAGAATAGAAACTGGTAAAATAGGACGAATGGTAAATGTTTTGTTGGTTTTTTTGTTCGTTTTTTTTTGTTTTGTTTTTTTGTTTGTTTTTTGTTTTGTTTTTGGTTTGGTTTGGTTTTTGTTGTTGTTGTTTTGTTGTTGTTTTTTTGTTTGGTTTGGGGTTTTTTGTGGTTTTTTTGTTGGTTTTTTTGTGTGTCTTTTTTGTTTGTTTGTTTTGTTTTGTGTTTTTTTTGTTGTTTTGTTTTTGTTTGTTTGTTTTTTCTGCATGATGTAATTACTGGGGCCTTGTCCTGCCAATAATTTTGCAACTATTTTCAGTACATGTAATTTTAATGACCTGTAGTTGTTTGTTTTGTTCACTTATTTTGGTCCAGCTACATAAAACATAAACACACGTCTAATTGCTACATGAGGATTGAGTGAACGCAAACATTTCCACACTGTTTTATGAGGAAGGAGAATGGGAAGATGAGAAAATGACCTTAGGACAAATTACTCTCTAGAATTACTCTCTAGGTTCTCATGAAACTCTGGATGAGATTCTACTTTCAAAAGGGCTCCTGCGATTGATCACTAGCAGTGAAACAGGCATGGGTGGTCTGCACCAGTGGGCTTATTTGTCTCATTTGTGCCCAGGAAAATAACCTGTCAGGTCTACGGTTTAACATGGTCAGGGTGAGTAATTAATTCTGTTACTTTAGGAGACTCCAGCAGTTTTCTGGATGTTTCTGCAATCTTTTGGAAGAGTAACCTGTTCATGTTCTTGATTTAGCGGAATAACACTTTTATCTCAATATCAGTAATGTCAGCAAAAGGGACAAGACAGAAATTCAGTCTGTTCTTGCCTTCTGCTACTATAAAAATGCAGACTTAATTATACAAATTGACTATACTTCAAGGTAATTTTCTGTATTTCAAGGAAATATTGCCCTCAATCAGCGGATAGATTTGCATGGGAAATGTGAGCATAAAAAGGGTAAATTCTGCATACATGATACAAGTTTTAAGAGGAAAAGTCATTCCACTGCTTTTAAAATTTGTAGATCAAAGCTGTTCCACCTGTCTGTGACCTCTTGAGTGTCCTGAAAAGGGAGGAAGAAAAGTGTGCTGAAACTCTCTCCTTGGAAGCAAAGAATAGAACGACTGACAATGATCTGCTCCTGAGCTCAGGTAAGGGCTGGACAAATGCATGTTGTAAAAGCTGCTCTCAGATGAGTTGGACAGCCTCAAACTAAGATATCCCCACGTTCCTTCCTATAGAGGCCATACAAAAAACATACAAAAGTTTTCTACCGGAAACTTTTAAACAGGATAATTCTACCTAAAATTCCACCGAACCCTTAGAAGGGTTTGTTACCTTGATATATTAGGAAGTAATGCTTTTATTCTGTGTAATAACACATCTGAAAATACCTCCTGCCTTTAACTATCTGCATATCTGAAGTATATGTGCAGAAATTTCCATACAGGGACTTCAGTCTGAAGAAACTCGAAACAAAGCTCTGGGATTCAGTCCATGCCACCTCAGGGAGGGAGAAAGGCAGCTTTGCAGGGTGTGGGCCAGCTTCCATACCCTGCCCTGCCTGCATCTACCCCAGAAGCTCTAACTGGTGCAGGCAGGAAGAAGAAGAAAGCAGGGCAAAATCTCCCACCCACGTCTCTGCTGAAGTGCACGCATCTCTGTGAAGATGGCACAAACATACAGGATTTATTGCTGTTGAATCACACACAAAGTACTTGAGCAGTGAGTGTTTCTTATCCTATTGCAATACAGGGAGAAAGGGACTCTGCCCTTGTGATACCATTAGCCTGGGAAAGGGCACAGTGTAACACTGATGTAATCCAAGTCACAGTTATGCTCTTTTATTTTGTGTGAGCGAAGAAAGGGTAATTCTCTTGTGGGCACGGCAGGAAAGCTACTGGAGATTTGGGACCTCTGGTCATGGTGACACTATGTATTGTTGCTTAGGGAATGCTTTGTTTGCTACTTGAGGGAGATCCCCAAATGCACAGGGATGTCAGGGAGGTGTTGTTATGCTTTGCCTCCACCTCGAGGCTCTTTAGCTAGGTAGGGGTGGGTGGCACCAACTTAGGCCCATGAGGAATGGCAAGAAACCCACCTGCAGTAGGAATAGCTCAGCTGATTTTTGTTTTCTCCTCCTGGATGGAAACCACCCCAACATTGAAATTTTGCCAGAATTTTCTGTGTACTGAATCTGATTTGGGGGCTTAATGCCAGTGACATTGGTTTGATAATTCAAACAATCCAGCACATCAAGCCATAAATATTACCCAAGGTGATGTTTTGTTTGCTGTTAAACTGTTGCTTTGAAGTAAATGGTTACCAAGTCCTATAAACATTGGCACAGGACAGACGCCAGAGCTGAGGTGAACAGCTCTGTATTTTCAGGCTCTAGGACTGTTGCACATGAGGAAATCAGTGCATTTCTAGAAATGTAAATACTTTTGTCAGGCTAATGGGAGGCTGGCCTTATAAAGCAAGAAGCATTTGAGGAGAGTGCTTGATGAGCACTTCCTCTCCTCGGCTTTCAGGGAGCATGCGGGGCACATGTCTGGATACACTAGGAATAGGGTGGTGCTGGTGTGCCTTTTTTTACCCCTCTCTTGTTACAAAACTCACAAAGAATGCTGTGCTAAAACCAAGGACAGTGAGTGGAGGCAAAAGGGATGAACCTGAATGATTTCAGCCTGTATCTGGAAAAGAGCAAGATAAAAAAGGGCAGGATTGCAGTTTCTCTGTAGTACAAAGAGCATAAAATGTAGGTATTCTCTATTAGTACTCTGCACTGCAGGCCAAAATTCATTCCATGCCAGACTCCAGTATGATGTCTAAGTAGAGATCCCCATCATGCTGTGCTCCACTGACAACTGGATCAGCTCCCTGATACATCTCTACCAGCCCCTCCAAAAGACAACACAGCCAAGCCAAGGGTGAAGCTGTTAAAGTCTCCTTCTCACCCTATGAGAGGGGACCATGACAAACCCAACCTTAAAATCAGCCACCCTGGAACCTAACTGATGGAAACAGGATGAATCTGGGCAGCCACACCCAGCAAGTGGCCTTTTGTCATTATTCACTTCAGCACAGCCTTGGCATAAATGAAAGAGACGTATATTTATGGTGATAAAAGAATGACATTGATGTTACTTCTCTGTGTCCTTTCCCCAGTATAATTCTGAAGCTGTTTAAACTCCTAGTCACAGAATCACAGAGTGGGTCTGATTGGAAGTGACCACAGTGGATCATCTGGTTCAACCTCCCTGCTCAAGCAGCATCATCAAGTTGTACTTTTTCCTGTTACAAAAGTATTATGTAAGGAAGATATTAGGGTGACTCAAAGTGTAAGCTTTAGAAAGACTGAAAGCAAGCTTAAAAATTCACATCTGGTTTCCTTCATCTTTCCAGGGCCATTCAATAGTTACCAGAAAATAGATGGGTAGCCAAGAGCCTGATGTGAAGTTCACAATGACCCAAGTTAATCTTTGTGTGTCTAGGAGAGACCAGTGGAGTCAAGGACCAGAAAGGGACAGGTCTGAAGCTTGTTTGGTCTGGTTTGAAGCAAGCAGAACCTATTCTGTCCTATCCAGGTCTTAACAGGTCTCAGCAGGACTTGCTCTGTCTCATCCAGCTTGCTTTCCAGAGCACCAAGAACCTTTATTCCTGTAGCTGCTTTGATCCTGGGGAGATGTTGCATGGTGTTGTGTTGCTCGGAGGTGATTCGTTGTTAGAAGAGGCTTCATGGTGTCACTGGGAGATGTTGTATGGTATTTCATTGTTGCCCCCCAGGCAGATGTGCAGGAATGTGGGATAACATGAGTTGCTGGCCTTCATCCACTGTGGGACAGACTGTCAATGCTCACTGCCCTGAATTCTTCCAGATGCTGACTGGGAAAAAAGGTAACACTAAAATTATGTTTTTCCTGCACAGGTGTTTTTTATTAAACTGTTACTTATGAAACACTTTATTTTTTATTTATATACAAATATGCCACTGTCAGGTCTGTACTTGAGGTGAAATTTTGTCCCTACTTCTTTCAAAGAACAGTGGTCACTTAACAGCTCAGTTTCCAACACTAAACTAAACATGGAGAAGCCTGGAATGAAATCAGCAAGATGTTTTAAGTGTTTATTTTTTATTAACCAGGGGGAAAACAAGTGCAGGAAGTAAATGCTGTCCTGATAAGCAGATTTTTTTAGTATGGTTTCCTAAGTGAAAGGGTTTACTCCACTCGGGATCTGTGATTATTTGTGTCTTTCCCCTTTCCCCTTGGAGCCAGTGGCTGATCTCAGCTGAGCTTGATGGAGACAAAACTGCACACAGCATTAGGTTCACACAAGTTTTGGCAAAACATCCAGCCCAGTAGGCAGAAAAGATACCTTTTTTTGCCTCCATCAAGAGGAAATCTGCTCTGGGAGTTTACCCTTTGGCTGTGATGGGCTCCACACAAGTGGCACAAACTCATGGAAACTCAAGTTTCATGGTTCACCAAACAACTCAGTCAAACTGAGATGAGTTCAAGAAATACTTGTCCTTTTTTCTGGAACTAAAGCTAGAAATGGAATTTATTCCCTGCAGGCTACAGTAATTGTGGGCTATTAAGTAAGTCTGCTTTCAGTTCATTTCTACATTTCAGTAATGCCTAAGAAATGTGCTTACATTTCTCTTTAATGAGTTAATGATTCAAATCAGAAGAAGGTTTTGCATTCTTCAGTTACAGGGCATGGATTAATGAGGTCCAGTCCTCACAGAAAAGTGGACAAATTCATTTTATGAAGGGTAGAACAGGAGACAAAGTATTAGATTGTCTAATCAAGATTAGATAACTCAGAGGAGAAGCACTTAGTGCTCTTTAAATAAAATCAGACATGAGCCACTCAGATTAAAATAAATACCATGCTACTTTCAGTACACATGAACAGTAGCTGCCCATTGAGCCCTTTAATCTGGTTTAAAGACAGAGGATAAACTACACAAATGCACAGATCACTGAAGAATAATCTGTTTGACATCGGCTCACAAATCTTTAGCTTAGTGGTACCGGCTCTTAAATGAAATCCCTGCTGGTGCAGCCACTAGAGGGAACTGCTCCCTGCCTCTGGCCTTGCTACCGGAGAGGATAGTAGGAATTTGTACATCCAAAGGTCATAATTACATCGCAAATGTTCACTGCATTATCTCGGAGATTGTCTAACGGCTTAAACTTTAGTTGGCCTCCTTACCGAGAAGCTGAGAGCTGAACCAGTTCTGATAAACCATAATCAGAGTGACAGTGTTCCAAATAGAACCCCAAGATGTGGTCCATCAGCATTTGCGTCTTATTTTGGTCTCTGCATCTGGCATTTTGGGTCAAAGTCAGCAATAAATTTTTCTTGTTCTCATAGCCACATTCTTCTTTGACTTTATACTGTGGCTAACTTGTGACTCCTGCATTTAATTACTGCTACAGTCATTGCCCTGTTTGAAGCAATTTTGAAAAAGAAAAACAAAGATCTGCTTGCTTCAAAAGCAAAGCAAAAGTTTTCTCTCTTCACCACTTACAAAGCAGATGGGCAGCTATAAATGCCAAAGGCCCATACGTTAAGTTATGCAGATGGTTCTGAGCTGTGCCCAAACCCTGCTCTTCATGATGTTGAGTTTTGTGCTGGCAACTAGACTTGCGGCCCAAACCGTCCAGTTCCTTCCCAAATAACATACCAAAGAAACAAATTGTCTGGAATCAAGAAACACAGCTGAAGTTCATATACAGACCTACACACTGTGACTCAGGCAAGAAATGAAGGAAGGTGTGACAATTGTGAGGATTCAGAAGCAGAGGAGAAAGCCAAATCTGAGGGCCCCAGTTCCTCACCCATTCCTTAAGCCAGAGTTCCCCCTTGCTTAGGCAACTCCAAAAGCCTCCAAGGTACCCGAAAACATCAAGCACAATCCTTAGACAACCTGCAGACCCCAAGTCTGCTCCGAGTGGGGAATGCTGCAGTTTCCCCAGTGTGTCACCCATAAGCAAGGAGCACTGTTAAAATTTTGCTTATGTCCATCCATACAATATGCCCAGGATAATCTCCTGTGCTTTGCATATAATGCAATTGCATGTGCACAGAAACACAGAACTTCACCTCTTCTTGTCTGATCTGCTTGGATAGCCTCAGGCAAAACCCAGTTACAGGCATGTTTACAAGCACAATGCTCTGCTTGAAGTATGCGTCTTAATAATTGATGATGAAGTGGAGAATCTGCCACCACACCACTCCCTTGTTGAGTGCCAAAGCAAACTGGGGAGGACTGTTTGGGAGAGCTGTTTCTTTCCTATTGTTGTTGCATTGCAGCAAGGCATAGAAAACCTAGTTTGTAAAGCAAACCTGGCCCTTTCAAAGATGATAAGCTGGAACAAGATGTTCAAAAAAAAGCATCAGAATAATAGTCTGATACTGACACACCCAGGGCTCTTCCCACTCAGAGTTCACAGCATGTTTGCTGTGCCTTGCAGGTTTACAGAGGTGAGTTCAATTTAAGTGCAGACATGCTGTCAGGTCAGCAGTTTTGCCCAGAGGTAGCAGGACAATCCCAGCAGGGCTCCAAAGAGCATAACCTATTGCCAGACACTGCTGCATATACATTTCTCTCGGTTCCCTCAAGACTGTGGGTATGTTTTGCAAGAGCTAGATGCCTTAGAGTCCTCATAGCTAAATGTGGGGCAAAACTCAAACTTTTATTGTGCCTTCTGGCAAGGCTTGTACTAAGAAGGGCTGCTGATTTCATGTCCCCTCTCTGTCCCTGCTAGCATTGCCATCACTGCCACAAAGCCAGGATTTCACTTCATGCTTCTAAAGTATGGCTCTTACCTGACAGATCGATGTGATTAGGACAGTGGGCAGTGGTTTTACTTCTTTGTAATAGTTTCTCTTCTCCTCAGCACATAACCTACATGCCTGCTAAGGTAATTTTGTTCAAATGAAATTATAAGGTGTGTAGGGCAGGACTTCCAACTTCCACTTTAGTACCAAACATTAATACGGACAAGTTTGAAACTGTCTTATTCAATCATGTACAACTTGCTGGGGATCCATCTCACTCAGCTTAAATTGTCTAAAAGTTAGAAGAAGTGGGTCAGACAAACTGCCCTCTGCAGACATCTGTCTGGAAAATTAGTTGAATTCTGCAAATGCCTATTTTTCTCCAAAGACAGACATGAGTGACACAACTGGGGACTCAAGTATTCAGCTTTCAGAAGTTGAACTTAAGTGAGAGTAATCTCAACCCAGCCTTAGTTTGCAAATAGAGCAAGGAAATCAACAGTGTAAAATAATGTCCAGGCTTGGCAGTGTGGAAAAGCCTTCCAGTTTTCATTTAGCTCTCACCAAAAATCTGTGACCATCTACTGTTTCTTTTTCTCTTTGGAGCATGACAAACCACAGTATGGAGGTGGGAGCAATCAAGAATGTATCAGGTTTGCATGGAGTATGAATCCGTGATTGAACAAGTCATATGTTTGCTGATCTTGGAATAGTGGCCAAGAAACACCAGATGTACTGAGCAGTATTATTTATGTTGCAATTAATAAAAACACATTCATCACAGTCATCCCTGAGCAGGCAAACAATATTATGACCCACACAAGTACACTGGGCAAGTATCAACAGAATCAGCTCAGCTGCATTTCGCCTCCAGCTATGCAGAGTGCACTGCCTGGGGGCACATATTCTCCTGGCTCCTGGAGCAACCCTACATGGTGGTGACTGACCCCTGAGAGGAACAAAGATACAATTGGACATGGTTGTACCTTGTTCTGTCTTTTTTTTTTTTATTGTAACCACTCAGGTTTTGTCTACCGAAACTGTACAAGTGAGGGCTGGTCAGACCCATACCCGAGACCTGATATCGCTTGTGGCTACAATGTCAATGACACGACCAACGAGGCAAGAGTGAGTCTGAGTGCCCATGAACACAGATCTGCTACTTTGGGGTCCTGGGGGAGGAAGATATTAAAGAGACACTGAATGATGTTGTCATCTAACTCAGGTGGGGCTATTGTTATTGGTGGTTTTCAGCATAAATGCTTCCTGCAAATGGTCAAAATAGGTTGCTCACAGTAAAATTTCAGTAGCTGATTTTACAAGAGAATTTATTCATCAAATAGGAGGAGACACCTTTCTCTTGGTATGGCCTGATCTCTACCAGATAGGCAAAGGTAAAGATGTGATTATATGTTCCCCTGCAGCGTTCCTATTTCATGACTCTGAAGACCATGTATACCATCGGATACTGCACCTCCCTCGTGACGCTGACGATAGCCTTGGCAGTCCTGGCCTCTTTTAGGTGAGGAGAAGCATCTCTGGTGTGTGTTTGGCCAGGACTTCTGATCATCTCAGCTGGACACAGATCTTTCTATGGACTTTCAAGCCAAGTTAAGAATTGAAGTATTCCTGAAAACGTTCACAGAAATTCAGTGACAAAATTTATCTCTGAGCCTTGACTCCTAGAAAATGACAGTGCTACTCGTTATATTGTCCTTTCCTGTTCTTTCCAAAACATAGCTGGATACATGCTGCAGACGGCACTTGCACAAACTCCCTGCTGAGGTCTTCCCATGACTTCAGTGTCCCTTAGGTGTAGTGTCTTTCCCTCTGCTGCTCTTTTCCTCACTTCAGACTGTGGCTACAACTTTGCTCTGTCACTGCACTGACTTCTGGCAAGGTGTTTCAGGTTTCTATCAGCATCTGACTGTCAGTCTATCTTCACACAACCCTGTAACCTGGAATTTGTACTGTGTCTCTTATTCAGTGAAATTAATTTCCCTTACAATAAGTGTCAGGGCAGTATCTCTGGGTAGAAGGAAACCTAACTATTTTGCAAATTTATATTCAGGCTGCATGGCCTCCAGATTATGTCGCAATTCAATACAGAAAACATTGCAGGCACAAGTGAACTGTGCTGGCAGAATAAATAAATTCACCCAGGTGTGAATAAACACCGTAGGCTTGTGTTACTCCAGAAAGGAGGGAGGCTAGAACTAGCATATTGGCATGAAATCACATTTTTTCTGGCAACATTCAGCTTGTTTTAATACCTGAGTGGAGCAGATGTGACTGTAGCTTTTTAAGGTCTTCTCTAGGATATCCCTCTTGGGATATGCATTAGTCTTCTTTTCACAGACAGAACAGTGTTCTTAATTTGTCAGTTTAGCACTACGAAGGACTGAAACCTGCTGTTTATAGTCGGAGGCTGCCCACACTGGCAAGGAATGTAATTTCACAGGATATCTCTTCTTTTTTTTTAACAGAAGACTTCGCTGTACAAGGAACTACATCCACATGCATCTCTTCACATCATTCATTTTGCGAGCCTCTTCCAACTTCATCAAGGATGCGGTTTTGTTTTCCTCTGAAGACATAAATTACTGTGGGGCATACACGGTAACCCTCTGACTTCCAGCTTGCTCCACCCTCAGTTTCCCAGTAGGATCCTAGCAGGATCTAGTGTACAGGAAAATCTACATCTCAACTCTGTGTTCATCATGAGGGGTTATGGGAGAAGAGAGAAACGCTCTGCCCCTTCTCCAAGAACACATTAAATATTGCTGACTTACACTGCAGTGTGAGACCTGATAGTAAGATAAGGGTTTGCACTCAGAGTGCACTCAGAGTCTGGGAAAGGAACCCCCCAAATATTGTCTTTTTACTTTTTCTTTTTATTGGCAGCAAAATATTTTGAAAATTTGGGCATGTGGAGGAGTGAGCAACACTGGAGAGGGTGGTCAATGCTTTAAACCAGAAGATCAGAATTATGGAGAGAAACAAATACTTGTTTTGTTTTACTCCATCATTTTTGCTCAATTTTTGTTGCTGGAAAAAAAGAATTGAGCACATTTTAGTAACATTTTAGCAACTGTTCTTCTTGGGAAAAAAAGATTGACAAATACATTCTTGTGCTTCTTCAAGGTGGTGTTAGTGTCAGTGATATGCAGGAGGTAGTAATAGTGAAATTCCTCTGAGACAACCTGAATCTGTGTTCCCCGTGACACATTCAGTTCTTCTAGCAAGGCAGGAGGCAGTTAATTAATGCCTTTAGGCCAGCCCTGCTTTCTTGTCGTGTGAACACTTGAGTCAAGGACACCCATTTAGCCCCCTAATTACTATAATATCTCTATTTGCCAAGATTAATTTACAGCTCGCTCTGTTACAAGGTAGACACAAACCCGGGCAGAAGCTAATTATCATCTCTTTCCTCAGGCTGGCTGTAAGCTCACCATGGTCTTCTTTCAGTATTGCATCATGTCTAACTACAGCTGGCTCCTCGTGGAGGGACTGTACCTCCACACTCTCCTGGTTATTTCTTTCTTCTCGGAAAGGAAGTTCCTCTGGTGGTTCATCGCTCTTGGATGGGGTACTAGTTCTCCTCCTTTCAGTAAAAATAACGGGGCTTGTTTTGTCTTTGGGATGGACTCATGAAGCACTAACAAGCTTTTCCAATTGCAGGTGCCCCAACCGTGTTTGTGGCTGCATGGGCGACTGCTAGGCAACTCCATGAAAATATTGGGTAAGCTGAGTGGAGAGGAGAAAGCTGGCACACCTGGGAGAGCATGGAGCTCCTGTGCAGGCTGCTTCATGGGGTCCTTTCTAACTGCTGGCAGCCAAGTATATCAACCAGTATCCTGCCGTGGTCGGGAACCTGGATCCTAGTGTGGGTGGGAGTAGCTGAACAAGCTGAGAAAATGCCTCAAATTCCGTTTCAGTATTTTTCAAGGGTAGAAGGTAACCTTCAAATATGAATTCAGCCCATGATGTTTTCAGTATCTCTGTATAACTTTCTGAATGGTGAAACTTTGTTCCTTCCTGTTTCTCCCTTCCAAAGTTTTAAGCAGTGATCGTACTTTTTGAGAAGGTCATACTGCTGCCTGGTGCAGGTGGGCAGTTTTCTGTAAGACTTGTACCACTAAGTGAGAACAGAAAATTAATTTTGAGGAAGAGGGAACAGGGGCCTATCTGAGGTGCAAAACAGACTAAGCCTCTTTAAAAAAAACACCAGTGTTTCTATAACTGATTGCACCTTCTGTTCTATTTTTACAGGTGTTGGGACATTAACACTAATGTCAGTACCTGGTGGATCATTAGAGGCCCCATAGTTTTGTCTATTTTTGTAAGTCTTTTCTGGGACAAGCAGACTCAAACTGTATTTTCAAATACTGTAAAGTCAGAGATCATCTACTCAACATGCTTTAGAAGTGTGTTAATGAACCGATCTTAGACATGTGTCTGAACTGGTGTGACACATAAATTACTGCTTAAGCAACTTCTGCTCAGCAGGACTTAGTCAGTAACTAATGCCCCAAAGCTAAGTTCACAAGGAAAACTAGAATGTCCTCCGGAGAAGCAAGAGCCTGAAGATCAGATTTCCACATCCTGTTGTTTTCGTATGAACTTGGCTGGCTTGTGGCAGCTTGTTTTGGACTGTTTCAAGGAAGTTTCCAGAAGAGGAACAAGTCACTGTTCATTTCAGTACAATTGCCTTTATGCCCCTCTCAAAAAAACCCAAACCGACCTGCCTTATGTGACCACGGTGTTTTGTTTTCAGCAATGAAAGCAGTTCACAGGCTACACACTCCATATAGAGTGGACAGCAATTATACTGTAATGGCATTGATGCCGAATTCCGGCCTGAAAAAAAACTACCCAGAGAGCTTTTTGTCTTTTGAGTAGCAGGTATTCACTTTACTTGAGGTGTCAGGAGCTTGGGGGGGTAACTTCACCAAACACACTCCACTGAACTGCTGAGTTTGCAGCTCTTTATGCCCTGCTCTAATTAGAATCTTACAGATTATGCGTGAGATAGGTGACTCCTTCGAATGAGCAACACTGGTTGATACGGTGGTCGTTTTTCTTATCTTCTTCCCCTGCTTGTCTTCTTAGGTAGTCGTCCTCCTTTGAACTATTCACCCCTTGTCTTTATGCATGCTCTGTTGTGCTGGTCCATCGAGAAATTCCCCCCGCTGTCAGTCCTCACGCCGCTTCTAGATGATCGTCAATGGCCCAGCTGCACATCTGATCTGCTAACCTTTGTTAAGATTCAGTTTCTGGGGTTTATAGTAGTTACATCCGTTATTTTTGGGTCCAAAGTCTAGTACCTAGAGATCAGTCGTTAATTACTAAGCCCAAACTGAAAGTTCAGTACCAACTGCTGAATTTTGAAGGTCAGCCTGTCAGAAATACAATCTCAAACCAGATTTTAATATCTACTGCCAATTATTAAATTAGAGAAGTCATCTTAACTGGATCAACATTGCTCAGTGAATTAAGGCACACGCAGGGAAACTCAGTGTGATCCTGCCCAGTACAAGGCAATAGTGATGACAAGACCGGTTTGGTACATAAAATACTCAGCAGCAGTGGTTTGAATATTTGCTGGTGCTCACCTTCAGAGCCTTAGGTAGCAAAGGGCTGGAGCTGCTGTTTGGAGATAGTTGTTGTGCCCTATGGAGATGCTCTGGGTCAGACCACGCCGCAATGACGTGTCTGAAGCCCTAGTCCAGAAACATGTGAACTGCTGGTTATTCCTAAGTAACCTGCTGGTGCTCCAAGTGAGAACCCAAGAGCTGGTTGAAGTTTTTGCACTGCCAGTAAGAACCACTATGTTTTCAAAACACAAACTACAACACTTGCACACCCTCAGAAACCCAGGAAGCAGAGATGGTGAGTTAAAGTTATGCTCTCATTTACCAGTGAGCAATCCTGCAACCCCACAAGACAAGCAGAAAACCACACAAGTGATTTGGGATCAACTTAACGAAGCCACGGCATTTATTTTTCTTAATGAAACAACCTTCGCGCTAGGAGCCACTCAGCAATATTTAAATGCCAACAATACCCAGACATTCTGCAAGACAAAAAGCATAATCTTAGTTTATCTTTTGGCGGCCACCACCTGCTATCGCCTTCCAAGTTCCCTCAGAATGCTGATCACGTCTGGTTTAGCCACCGAAGGCAGGACTGCCTGCATGACTCTGGTTCTTTATCCAAAAAAGAGGCTTTACTCAAGCCCATAACCAAACAAACAGCCAAATCTTAAGAACACAGATCCAATCTCTGTATTCCTCACAGCCCTCAGCAGTTCAAAGAGCAGAAAACCAGCACCGATAAACACCTTTGTGCTCCCAGACTCACGCTCATTCCTGTGCTTGCCCCCGGGCAGTTCCTCTGGCAGGAATCCCGCCGCTCTCCCTTCCCCTGTGGTTTTCATGAGGGAAAAGTCCTGCTCAGCCTACCCGGCTTTTGCCTGGCTTAACGGGTAAAAAAGTCCAGAATCTCCAGACCTGAAGTGCTTTTCCTCCCAAGACCACTGAAATATTTGTCTTTCCTTCATGCTCCCCACCTCTAGTTCGTCCCAGCTCTAGTTCTTTCCTCATCCTTCCCCACCTTCTCTCAACTTCCAGCCCTCTCGAGACACCCTCAGCAGCCCAGACTATGCAGCCACAGTTGCTCCCTTTCCATCCAATAATTTTAGGAAATGCAGGGTCTTCCTGGGTCTGTCCCATCCCCAAAAGACCCTTTCTTTTAGGGAAACCTTCTACCCCAGAGCCCTGCTTTAACATCCACAGTCTCATATGAGCCACCATGAAGAGGATGCACCTGTGCAATGGTGATTCCAGGCACAGGGAAGGGTTAAGGGCCTGACACGGTGCAGGGTGTTGCAAAAGGGATACAGGTCTGCTGGCTGTGCAAGATCAGCCTGAGGCTCTGCCTCCCCTGGAACTCCCGGTCTTTGCCTGAGGGTCAAATGAGCAGAGCAGAAATAGCTATTGCCTCATCTTCACTCAAAGTGAGCAGCAGATCAGCATTTTTATCTGATATCCACCCTTTGAAAGGGGGAAAATGCCAAAGGAAGAACTTCAGTGTCTATTCTCTCTCCTCCCCGCTTTAGACTACTTTGAGTCCTTGATCCCAAACATTCCGTGTCCCTTGGCAGAGAACAAATGGCACTTGCAGTCCCAGTTAGCAAGTGATAGCTCCAGGGCTGCCCCTTTGCTGGAAGCCAGAGTGGGGCCAAACAGTGCAGAGAGACTGTCTGAATCCCACAGCCAGAAGGGGTCCTACTGATGTATGTGGTCTCCCTTCCCTTTGGTGACTTGCCTGGATAATAAGCCCTGATAATCTCCAGAACTAAAGGTGCAACAAATGGGCAGGAAAAGCAGCCAGCACCCAAGCCCAGGGTGGCCAGGCAGGCTGAAGAGGCAGGGACAGAGATGGGGACATGGACACAGGTAGGCCAGTCCCACCCCTGCTCTTCCACCTGCTTTGCCCAAACACCCAAACTGGCTTAGTTGATAGCTGGCAGATATGTTAAGTGGATACTGGTTTTGTTGTTTGTTTTTACATTCTTACAATGTTTTTTAATTTATTTTTTCCAGATTAATTTCATTCTCTTTGTCAACATTTTAAGAATCTTGATGAGGAAGCTCAGCTCACCTGAGAGACGGAGCAGTGATTTCAACCAATACAAGTATGTCCCCTACATGCCATGGCAAGCCCATCTGATCTCCTTTTGCTCCATCTACACCAGCTTTCCCCTCTGTTTTCATTCTCAGGAGACTTGCAAAGTCAACACTCCTGCTCATTCCTCTCTTTGGGGTCCACTACATCATCTTTGCTTTTTTCCCTGAAGACGCAAGCAGCGGCACAATGGAAATTCAGCTGTTTTTTGAATTGGCTCTTGGATCATTCCAGGTAATATTTGACAAGCTATTATTTCTTTAAAATAAGAAAAAGAAGGAGAGCATCTCACTGCAACAGAGAAGAGTGACAATGGCAAAGCCAAGATGTGGTTTCCCTTGAGATGCCTCATCCCATTCAAAAGCTGAAATGGCAGTTTTGTGACTGTGGTTTTTTTATCTTTTAGGGCTTTGTTGTGGCTGTACTTTATTGTTTTCTTAATGGTGAGGTGAGTTTTGTGTATATAATATTCTTTTTTTATTGCTGAAGCATGCCTCATTAACCAGTGGGATACATTCCCCAATGAATTACATGTTTTATCTGGGGGTTTTTGTTCCCAACTACCTAACATCACTCATGAAATACATCCTAGACCTGGCAAGCCTAAGTAATTGTATTCCAGATACAAACTTCACCTCTCAACTATTGCAAGCCTTTCATCAGTCAGATAGCATTATTCCTGTCCGGGAACAGAGGGTGGGAGCACCGTCCCAAACACAGTCACACTGACAACCAACTGGTTCTGATGTGTGGTGCTATTATCTGTCTACTCATGGCTGTTTTCCTTGCTTGATCCTTGGGAGGGAATTTATCAAAAGCTAAATCCAGTTCAAGTTTATTAGGATTCTCCCAAGGTAGAGGGACCATCTCTTTTATAGGTGCATGGTAACTCCCGGGTTTCTGGGCTACAACTTGTACTCTGAAATGCTGCTGCTGGCAAAGATACGGGGAAAACATTATCCAGACTTGGGAGATCTGGAGGTAATTGGAAAGGGGAGTGGAAAAAAAATAAAAAGCATAACTAAGAAGAAAAAGTTGCTTTGAAATGAAGGAGTTTGAAATACTCTGACAGATCCTTTAATAGGGTTCAGAAAAAAAATTGTTTTTTTGTAAAGAAAATCTGCCTTTTTTTTTTTTTTTACCTTAGAGTGCCAAAATGTCCTGTTTTTATAACTAAAATTAAAATTCTGGAAAAACCTAAACCAAACAACTAAGGCCATCTAGATTCTGTGAACAGTTTCACCTGCAGTTAAATAGAAAATTGTGTGACTGCAACAACAGTACCACTGAAAGTGACAAGAAACAAGCCACATACCCTAACCCCTCAAACTGGTGGTCAAATAAATAAATCCAAACCTTGGCAAAGGTAACCTGCCCTCCTTTTCCTGTTGCACTGCTCTCTGCAATGCAGGTCTCCAAGATAAACTAGCTGGACTGAGTCTTTTGTGACCTCTCTACCCAGGTTCAGCTGGAAGTTCAGAGAAAATGGAGGCAGTGGCATTTAAGCAAACACTTGCGTCAGAATCTCAGCACCTCAGCGAGTAATGGAGGAAGCGGCGTAACTCAAGAGATGCACATGGTGAGGTCGAGCCCACCAGAGCACAGGAGAGAAACCCTCCAAAGATCAAGCGTGCTTTAACACTGTGTGCCTGGAGGACACCTCCATGCTCAGATGCACATGGTTAAGTGCCATGGACTGCGCTGGGAGTCTTGTGTATGTACCCAAAAGCAGGACTTGGCTGTAGATCAACGGTTCTTGAAGCACATCTGTTCATGTATATCCTGGGTAGCACTACAGTTATTTTGCAAAGCAAAATGGGCCAAAATATCAGACTCTTCCTTGAGTTTCTGGCCACAGTAATTTGTGTTTCTTTCCACATCAGTATTTTTCAGCTGCTATTTCTACCTTAAATGTGACCTTTCATTTTCCGTGCTAAGCCAGGCTGGTGAGTTTTAGACGTTCTCTATTCCTTGTGCTGTGGAAGCTGGGAGGACATTGAATTTTATATGATGAAGGTTATTTGTTGTCCTTAAACACAGCCTGTGGGTTTGAAATGAAAAATTAATTAATACCTAAAATTTATCAAGGTTCAAAGCTTTTTTCCTTTGACTCTTTTAACAGTGGAGACCTTGGAAACAATGGTGGTTCAATTTGGATATTTAGATCATTTTGAAATGGTAAAAAAGATTCTATTGCATATTCTGAAGGTGGCCAATAAGACTTCAGAGAGATAGTTCATTCCTCTTGTGTCTGTGCCTCTGAGACTTATCCAGTTTGTCTTCAGAGGGAAGAAAGTACTTGGTACATTTAAAACTCAGTCGACTGTACAGCAGAACCTGTCTTGGGAAAAACAATAGCATATTGGCAACCAAAAATCTCTTTAGGGTCTACAATCACCCAGTGTGCGGAAATCTGCAAGACTGTGCACTGTAATATACCATCACAAGGTATCTGAGCTATTACAGCTTTATGTTCTTAAGGACAGAAGTAAGACTGTTTCCCTAGTTTGAATGGGAAAGGGGTAAAATACTTTGACAAATGCAATCAAGCCTCCTACATGATTTTGTATCTGCGGTTCCCTAGTCAGGGCTGTTCTTGGCTGGGTTTCTTCAAGGGCAAAGATTGACGGAATGGAGAGCAGTTGGTGTTTATCACTTCCCCCTCCTCCCAATCAACTAAAGACATTGGCAAAACATGCATGGTATGTCAAACGCTGTCTCAGTGGCATTTCCCAACCCCCTCTGCCAAAACTGCCCTAAGGAGCTTTTAATCACACCAAATGCCTACATGGTAGGCTTCTGCCATTTTATCACAAGACAAACATGCAGAGAAGTTCAAAGGATGCATTCAAGGTTAAACTACCTGTACAAGTGCAGGTTTCTGAATGCTATTAAGCACTGTTTGAAACTCTGAGATTATTCAGGAAAAATTTCTCTTTTTCTCTACGGGTGTTGAGAATTATCCCAGTTATCCTGGACAGCCCCTTCCTGGTACAGTGGGCAGTGCAGGATGCAGCACACAGGGGAAGCCAGGCAGGGAAGGGCACTCAGCAGCACGGAGTGCTTTGCTTTCCCTCCAGCCTCCTCTGCCTGGTTGGCTTTGCTGGCTGATGCAGGTCCAGCAGCAGAGTTGAACCTCTTTAAAACAAGGGAGAGAAAATCAGATATAAAACAGTAAATTGCTGTTTTCAGAAATTACTTTAAACTAAAAAATTTTTGAAATAGCAAGGTTTCAAGTTAACTTTGTCCCTTAAAACTCAGCCAAAACAAGTGGAAGGAAGAGCAGAAGTAGGATCAGTCCCATGACCAAGGGAGAAGTGAAAGCCCCTCCATGAATGTTTGAGTGAAAGATTTCACGTTTTGCTGACTCATCCAAGCCAAGCAGAGCCTCCAACCTTCTCAGGGGTTCACTTTGTCCCAACGTATTTAGTGTCAGATACTTCTGAAAACATATAACCATGATTTTCTCTCTGGCCTACGAATGAGACCAAGAATGAAATAACTTGTGTATTGCCTGTCTGAGAATTAAACATTCATCAGTGAAGCCAAAGCAGCTGTTTGTTTTAAATGCAATTGCCTCCTTCCAGCATAAATGAAGAAATATAGATTCAGAGATACAATAACATGTAATTAATTAGATCTGATGCAATTATTTGCTCTCCCACAAGCCAGTGTAAGAGCTCAGTCCTGCAGTCTGTAGTTAGGACCAGTAAAGGTTTGGAGGGAGCCCATGCTGAACTTGGCACCTATCTGTACAGGAGCACTGATGAAAGTGGCAAACCCAAAAACAAAACAAACAAAAAACAAACCAAACAACCAAAAAAAAAAAGCTAAGTTTTTGTATTTAAAAAAAAAATAAGTTCTAGCATAAACCATTGTTTTACATGGTCATTTTGGTTTTATTTACCTTTCCTGAAAAAAACAAAAGAAGAGGAATTATTTCCAGATCCTGTATTACACATTTTCTTCAGGCATCAAGCAGAGGACTGGTTTGTATGAAGAGCTGAGGCTCCATAAAAACTCTTGGATGTCAGCTGGCATTCAGAGTCCTCAGTTCTTTGGGGAGAGCATTTCCACTCGGGAAGGAGCCGCAATAAGGCAGCCCCAGGAACTGGTCCTGATTTGGAAGCTGCTGCCAAACACCACCACACTGGAATGGGTTCTCACCTCCTCTCCTGCAGGCAGTGCAAAAGCTCCCTGCCCTTCTGGGGATCTTGCTTGTTTAACAGTGATGAAGGATACCAAAGAAAAGAGCTACTTCACTCTGGGAACACTGACATGGTAATAAGCAGATGAAGAGGAACAGGAAAGTAAATCTCAGAGAGCAATGCAAAAAGTAGGAGGTGAAGGCATACAGGCTGAACACAAACCGTATATTCAGAGTTCATCAACCTCTCTTTCATTGCACTTGCTCCTGGGTATTCAGTGTGAAGCAGGGGGTTGTCAGCAGTAAACAGGACCTGAGTACCACCTTTCACACAACTAGTTCTCATTGTTCAGGGATATTGGTAACAGCCTCTGGCTCTTCCCTCCAGGTCGCCTGAGGAGCCAGTTGTCTCTCAGCAAGCCAGCTGGGCAGGCAGCAGCTCCAGCAGCCTGAGCATCAGGAGTCTAAGAGCTAATGAATTTAAGAGGAAATGATTAATGGGTTTTCTCTCCTACACAGCAACAAGGAAATTCCCAGCAAAACTATCAGAAGCAAAAAACCCCAGTAGTTGTACCATTAATAATTACATTGTGCAATGCTTGAGTGCAGGGGAGCTGAAATGGACTGTTTCAGAAGGGGTGGATACAGTGAAGGCAAGAGGCCCCAGGAATTCAGGCAACACCCCTTCCAGCACACTGCCTGAGGCATACCTTGTTTTCACTCAGAAATGAGGTCCTTCTTGCATGTGCAAGCTGACCTGGAAGGTTGAGAAGGATCATTATCTGCTTACCGTAGGCCCTAAGTAGAGGGAAAGAGAAGGGAGGTGAGGACAGTAATCTTTCTATAATCACCTTCCCCAGACTTGTAGAAGCAAGCAAGGCTCAAGCCCATTCAAGGTGCCCCTCCAAGCACAGCTAAAAGTACTGTAGACTTAAAAATCAAAATAACCTGCTCCAGGGGACCTTACTTGAGCACAGAGGCTGGACTAGATGACCTCAGTGGTCCCTTCCAACCTTAACCATTCTGGGATTCTGTGAAAATACAGTCCAGGCAGGAGACCTCCTGAGCACACATTCTCTGTACTGTTATTTCCTTATTCTTAGCCACAAGCAATGACTAGTGCACAAGATTCCAATTACAGTTAGTAAGAACTCTAAACGGCTCATTAACAAGAAGTGATATTCATTACTCTGCTTTTAAGAGATGTTAAACTGTGTGAGACAGGCCAGTGACCTCTCCTGTTGGAAAGAGAACACCAGGTGCTAATTAACTCGAGATTACATAAACTAATTCAGTGATGTAGCTGGCAATAAGTTTTCCTGATGTTTAACTAAACCTATTAGCACAGTGAGCTCAGAGAAAAACGTATAAATATATTTGTACTCAGATACCACTTCTGCAGGCCAAAGAATCAGAGCTGGGGTAAAGAGCAAGGATGCTTCAGATACGGGGTGCAGTGTGGGAAAAGGAAGGTGAAGGACACAGGAAAGAGCTCTTTAGCTGGTAAACAGAGCCCGTGCAACAGCAGGAAATCATTAAGAGCCTACAAGGTTATCTCCAGTTCCCACGAAGCAGCACAGCTGACTGCCCCTCTTGTTTTGCAAAACACGAAAGCAGTGCTGGCTGCTCGGGTTGGTTTGAACACACTGGAGGGAAAAGGAGAGGGGAGCCTGCAGTGGCCTCAGTTCCCTTGGTCAGAGCTCGGCAAAGCGCCAAGCAGTCATTTCTTCACCAGTCTAGCTGCACAAACACATAGAATGGTGCCTGGGAGATTATGTAAAACCCCACTCATCTCCTTAAATCTGCACCCCAGTGTCTAAATATAAAAAGAGCATTACAGTTCTTATTTCAAATAAATTTATTTAACAAACTTTAGTAACATTTCTTGAAGCTTCCACAGCCTTCAGAAAATGAACAGTGACGCACTGCTGCACAGGTTGCTGTATATAAGGATGTCGGAGACAATCAACCCTGTTTTGTAATATTTAGCTGTCAAAATGCATCTTCTCCTAGCATAATTAAGTCAAGCAGTACTACACAAAACCAGCTGGAAAAAAAAAAGATACAAAAGGCCTCTTTTTCAGCTAGCAGAGAGCATCCTAAAGTCACTCACAATTGCACCACGTCTAGGGTAAACTCAATGGCCAATTGTCCACTGCCTCCCTCTAACCCAAACGGGAGGCACCAGCCTGGAACTCAGTCTGGCTATGTCTGCCTTCCAGGGAAAGGGATTGGGGCACAGCCTCCCACCAGCATGAAGGAGTGTACAGCAGAACTGATTTCGAGTTTTGGATGTCTAAGTGGCACTCTGAAGTTACATTTGTGTTTCTAGACAAGCCACAGACACCATTAACCTCATGTAGGGGACCTGTCCTCCCTGCCATGGGCACCCGTAGGCACCACAACCGAATCATTGGTTAGTTAAGGTACTCTAACACCTGGTAACGTCAAAGTGCAGACCTTGTAGGGTCTCTCTGGCCTAAATTGTTCTGCTAAAGCCAACAGCACTAGTACACACAAGCATCTGCATATTCAGCCCACCAGCATGTCTTCCACAGTGTAGTTCAGCAAATCAAAAACACCTTCACAAACAGATACAGTCACAGTGCAGTTTTCCAGAGGCAGGTTAAAGGCACAAGTCCCAAACATTACAAGAGCTGCAGGAGCTGGTTGGGTAGCACAGCTTTCTGCATAATTTTGTCATAAAGAAGAGCAGATTCACATACAAAAGTACAACTGGCACTGTCCAGAGGAAGCCAGGTCTGAAACTGTGTCACAAGACAGGCTTAGGAGTGTTGTCTTAAGTCACAGAAATCCAAGAAAGAACCAACACTGTCCTCATGAAGGCAAGAGAGTCCACAGGAGCACATGCATCAAGTGTGGTATACTCTACTCAGGCACAGCTTAAGGTGCTTAGCTTTCAAAGGCAAAGCTGTTTACTCATAGCTCACCTACACAGTCTGCTTGGCCTCTGTGGTATGATGCTTTTGTTTCAGGTGAAAACTTGTGTCAAACTTGTTGCACAGGAAATTAAACGTTGCTCAATATCTATCACACAAGTTATAGAAATTAAACATGTAGAAACATTTGTTCTAAAACAAAAACACAAGCAGCTTTACCAGTGGATACAAAACAAACAATAAACCAGAACCCTCGAAATACTCTGAAGACATTTTTATCTGTTGGCAACCAAATGCTGTGTGTTGAACAGGGATATATATAGGGCAAGCAGCTTCTGAGGTCTTCTCTATTACATAAGACACCATGGGGAACTTCAGAACTGTAGCAATTTAAAGGTCTTGGCTCAGACACTGAGAGGAGGACCAGCCTTAATATAATTTTGGCCGGGTCTCTCAGTATTTCCATCAGCTGTGACAGATTAGAGCTGCACCCATCAGCCCCTCCTTAGGCAATCACGGACTGCTTCTCCTCCCAGGCGGGGAAGAAAACGACTTGGTCAGGGGTACTTGGAGCTTTCTTCTCCCATAAGAAATGCTACAGGAGACTCTCAGCTGCAGGATAAGCAAATTTTTCAGTGTCCCAGTGTCCCTGACAACCAAAACACCCCCCAGAAGTTATGGTGGTCTCAGCATGGTCTGCCCAGCTGCAACATCACATGAAGTTCCTGCAGACCTTGTTCCTCATGCCCCAAAGAAACTAAAAAAGAAATAAAGAGCACTGCCTTGTTACCATGAACTTTGCAAGGTCTGTGAGTGAGCCAGTTTGGGTGAGTAATCTGCATGTGTCCTTCAGGTGTGGCAGAAGAGTGGTGACAGTGGAGAGACGCACAAACACAGGAACACGTACTGCTGCCTGAGGAATGCATCACAACCCTTCCCTGTACACCACCAGCATCACCCAATACCACCTTCCCCGGCCCCAAGTCGGCACCTCTGTCTAAAGTGTTCCCAAAAAACTGAGGAGAGGACAGGTAGAAGGAACATGACAGCAGGAAACAAAATGTGTGACCAGATCAAGATCTGCATGCCTTCTCTTTTGAAAGAAAAATGGAAGAATGAGACTCCATGAAGATTTTCAATACCCCATATTAGTAAGCCTGGCCAGGCACAAAACATCTGCCCCTGAGGCAGAACAAACCCATGAGACACACCAAAGTTGTGTCACACTCCTGGTAGGCTCCAGAATATGAGAAAAGGCACAGCAACACCAAACCCACAGAAGTACAGATGTTGTGTAAGCCTCAGAACAGTACATGTGTGATAGATCACTGTCTTTCACACCTCTGAATGTTCAACGGGATGCCCATGGATTGAATCCACTTATCCAGAAAACAAAATTGCAGTGGCAGCCAGTCTCTACTTTGCTGATGTTGCACAGTGGGTGGGTACGTCTTCTACAGGTGCCAAGCCTGACTCATACCTTCTCTCCTTGTACACAAATTAAGACAGGGTATCCTTTTCAAACTTCATTAGACTCTCTTTTTTTACAGTCTAATTGGCAAAGCTGATTACACAAAGGCAGAGGTACATCCTTGGCACCTAGATTTTGCCTACCCCGTTCCTGAGGTGCGTGAGGCTGTTGATGTGAAGTCCACTGATCCCATTAAGGAAGAAGAGAAAGGCAGCAATGAACTCACACCAGTACGTCAGTGTGAAGCCCGTGAAGGTGAGGTGATCCTTCATGAGGATGGAGAAGCTCAGAACCCCAGTGGCTGACAGCAAAAAAGAGACGAGGATGAGAACTGAGCCCATTGCCCATTTCCGCCTTGCATTGGCATCATCACAGACTTGGGACACCATCAGCAGCTCCAGGCCAAATATGGCAACCACAACAGCAAAGGACACCATGCTTCTTATGGGAATCACCCCCACGCTCAGCCCCTCCACCTGGGCCAGGCGGAGGTCGGTGACACACTTCAGGACGCTGTCATTGCTAACCGTGCAGAAGTGCCACAGTCCGAAGAGCTGCCCCCTCGCAAAGAGCCAGCGGCCATCACAGATGGAGATGGATGACAGGACCACTGCTATTGCCACGCACAAGATGATCAGGCTCCTGATGAGTGCCTCAAAGAAGGATTTCTTTGGTCTCCGGTGTGCCAGCAGCAGCTGTGCCTGAAAGGAGAGTGTGGGGAAGAAACAAAACAAAGTTAACAGAGTGAAACAAAGGCAGAGGGACAAAGCTGTGGGATTCGGTATTAGAAAATATTTACTTCTGCACATCAAACCCCTTCTCACTAGGGAAGGCAATGCAGTTACAGGTTGTACCCAGCAGAAAGGAAGGGTGGGTGAAGCTCTCCTGGTTGCTCAGCTGCACGAACAATGCTCCCACGTCAAGGCCCAGGACCAGGATCACAAAGGCTGAGCAAGATCCCTCCCCGCGGTCCTGCGGCACAGCCTCCTCCTCTGGCAGGGCTGGAGGAAATCACCGGCCCCTGAGAGGATGGAGGCCGGTGGCTGGAGTGGGGGAGGCAGCGGGACGGGGGGTGCTCCCGGTTCCCAGCACTGCCTTCCTGGGCTGCAGCCAGCAGGTTTGTCCTCCTCGGGCGGGCAGCAGCAGCGGCCCGGCCCCGGTTCCTCACCCGGGGGGCTCACGGATCAGCTACCCCGGGGCTTGCGAAGGTCCGAGGCTGCAGCGCCCGCGGACCCGCGCGTAAAACGCACTCCCCCTCCTTCCCGAAACCTTCCAAGGCGAGGTTTACTGAAAAGTCAAGCCAAGCGCCCGCAGCCCCCTCCAACCCGGCTCAGCGCTCGCAGAGCCACGTGCGGCGCGGAGGGGAGAGCCGCGGATCCGGGCGGGGGGATCCGGCCGGCTGCGCCCCCGCTGCTCCGGGAAGGACCGGAGGGGACGAGCTGGAGCGCTGGATCCCCGCCACCCCGGCGATGCGGGGCGATGCTCAGCCCCGGCGCTCCCCGGCCCGGCTGCAGCAGCAGAGGCGGGCGGACGTACCTGCGCCCCGATGGCCGTCATGGTGCCGGCGGCGCCGAGAGACGCGGGCGGGCTGTGGCCACGGCTCTTTATCTCCCCGGAGGGCGGAGGGCAGCCCCCTCCCGCCCGCCACGCCCGCGGGGCCGGGGCGCCCTCCGGGCCCCCCCCGCGGCTGAGTCAGCAGCGCGACTCCGACGGGCGGAGCCGAACCGGGCTAAGCCAAGCCGAGCCAAGCTCATCTGAGCGGAGCCACTGCCTCTGGTGCCCCCCGCGCCTCGACTTAGCTCAGGGAAGCAGCGCTGTCCCGGCCCGGGGCATGGGCTCGCCCAAGCCCGCTCTAAAGCACGGCAGCCAGGCAGACGGTGTCCTGGGCGGCGGCGATGCCTCCTGCAGCCTCATCCTCTCCCGTGTGTCCCCGGCACCCCGAGGAATCGAGGTGTGCTGCCCCCGGTGCCGGGCGTCCGTCCCAGCCCTGCCCGCCCGCCGAAGGCACCGAGGGAGACCCCGGGCGCGGCTGCGGTGATGGGCACTGCGCTGTCACCCAGACACCCGTCTGCGGGTACAGGAATACCCCGTCCTGCCCTCCCCGCCCGCTCCCCGAGGTGTCTGCGCCGGTATTTGTGTTCTCGAAGTCGTTCGGCACCGGCTCCCGGTGCTGCGATCGCCTCGCACCTTGGGCTGTGTGTGCACTCTTACCTCTGACCAGTCTACTTAACCGACTTATCTCTACCTGTACTGTCAGCAGAAACATCTCTGCTCGTTAAGTTTTATGCTTTTGCTCTTTTTCTCACTCATGTTTTGCCATCCTCTAATGAATTACTGATTGCTCTACTTTTTTTTTTTTTTTTTTCTCTCCCTAACAAACAGCTTTTAAAAAGCCCAAGGATTTTGAGTTTTGCTGTGTCATCAGAAACTCTTTGTTTTACTACCAAATTCTGATTTTCACTCCAGCAAAGAGGCTTGCAGTGACTCCACAGGGTCCACTGGACAGACCCACGGGTCGTTGTTCTGGGCCTCCCTTATATGCAGCAGGGGTCACAATTTCACCATTCCATTTCTAAGCCAAACAGAGAAGTATCTCCTCCAGCATGGGGTGCTAGAAGTTATCATAACTTTACTCTTCCTCCTACTTCCCTTTCTGAACTAATCAGGTGCCTATACAGATTAACTCATTGTTTTAATCTCTATGCAATGAGGATATTCCACGTTTCTTCTCCAAAATACATGTATCTCTGTTTGGCTGGGGGTGTTTTCTGTAACACTATTTCTAGAGTGTCTATTTTCATACTGTGCTCTGAACAGTATGTTTCCTTTAGTTTTCATACTTTGCATTTTAATGATAAATTCTGACCTCTTTATTTCTCTCTTCTTGAAGAATCCTTTTGTTTAAATTTTCTCTACAAAGTTGTATACAATATTAGATTAATTTCTATCATACACCCAATTGGGATTTTCAGCTTTTGCAACACTTGGCAAATTTTTGCAAGGTCTGTTGCTAAAACTTCTTTTGTGGATTTGTGGTCTGCAACAATTTTTGTTTTCTGAACATTCTATCATCCATGCTAGCAAAATTGATGCTTGCCACATCCTTTTCATTTTAAGCTCATCAGCTTTATGAAAATCCTGGGCTATTTACTCTGCAGGTTAAGTACCACTTTTGCATCACAGTAGATAGGCCGATTACATGTATTTGTTGTTGCACCCTCCACTTCTAAGTTCCAAATTTAACAATATTTAAGTTTTTTTGGCTCAAAAAGCAACAATACCTCCTTATCTCATTTGTTGCATGAGCTGAAAAATGCTGCTTGCATGCAACCCTGCTGAGCAAATGCAGATTTGGACCAGATGAAATACACCAACTCTTATCTGGCAAAATCCTCATGGAACTTATGCTTTTTGTAAAATCAATCCTGCAAAGCATTAGGCAATTTGTCCACAATTAACAAAGTCATTAAGCATAGACCTGCATTTAAATCATCTGAGTAATCCTAATGACTTTAGCAATTGAACCTCCTAATTTTTAATAGTGAGGGGTACTCTGCTGAACCAGAAAATTTTTTTCTTTTTTTTTTTTTCTTTTCTGTAAAAGCCCATGGTGAGATTCAAATGAGTAAAAGTGCATAAAAATCTTTGATGAATGAGGAAATTAAAGTGGTTACTTCTAAAACCAAAACCACTCCATGTCATACTTGGATTCTTTAGTAGATATAGAGTTATCTGCTGAGCCAGTTCTTTGAGAAAGAAGGGTGGTTTGGGGACAATACTTTTGCTGGAAATGCAAAATTGTTTAAATATTTTGTATTTAATGTTGTTTTCTCAAATATAAACCAGAATGAAACTTGACCTGGAATTATTGTCAGCATCGAATAGGCACTTTCAGATTCACTCTTTCCTGAAGTCACCCCGGAAAGGATGATTTTAACAGTTGTGTAAATAAATAGAAGAGTTACAAAGAGTTTATTAGCACTTTGTTTGTGCATTCTCTTGGCTTGATATACCTTCTGGTAAAGGTGACTGGGTTTAGGAATTCTGTAAGTACCTGCACCTTTTTCAAATGGAGTTTATTTTGCCTCATTTAAAAAACAAAAAAACAAAAAAACAAAAGCAACAAAACAAAACAAAAACCAAAAAACCAAACCCAAGCCAAATATATTATATGCTTTTTAAAGAAAATGAAATAGAAAATAAAAATTTTGGAAAAATGTCTTGATTATGATTATTGAAAATGATAGTGAAAACAGTATTTTACAATAAAAAGAGCTCCGTGCCTTAAAAGAAAAAAAAAAGTCTGAAAAATATATTACCTACAAAATAACAACACAGTAAATGACCTTTAAAGCACTTTAGAAGTATTTTTGTTTCAGTTCTGTTAGAGTTCTTGGTATACTGCCAGTTTCATTATTTTGTTTAGAAAGTCCCTTTTCTCTATTGTTTAAATGGTCATTTCATATCCTATCCCTGGAGAGAAAGTTTTCAGGGAAATGTGTCCATAAATAATGGAAATTACCAGACACTGTGGTCGAACATAGAAAGTTTTATCTAGTTCATTTAAAACCATGAGAATTTAACACTGAAGAATCTGTTACCACTTCTCTTCCACAGAAGCTTGGGGAAGGCTCAGGACTGAAACCTGCAAGTCACCAGGGGCTGAGGAAACATTTACTCAGTGAGGTATTTCACTCCAAGGTGAAGAAGAACACAAGTGTCCAGTCCAGGTTCATCTAATCTTGAAGCTGGTTGCTTCTGTAAATGCATTTGTCTGTTTAATAAAATTCTTTCTGATCACATTTTTAGCTCTTGGCATAGCAACAAGTCTCGGTAGGCATTCAAACCTCATTATTGTCAGATCTCTGTTTCAAGGTGTCTTTCCAGGTAGAAGTTGACCTGATCTTTGAGTCAAAAAGACCTTGACTATCTTGCAGACTAAGAC
Source organism: Formicarius rufipectus (assembly GCA_013399695.1). Taxonomy (NCBI): domain Eukaryota; kingdom Metazoa; phylum Chordata; class Aves; order Passeriformes; family Formicariidae; genus Formicarius; species Formicarius rufipectus. The sequence continues at coordinate 426,895 of VXAU01001192.1, forward strand.
TTTGGGAGATGCCCAAGATCTGTATTGGAGACAAAATATTATTTTATTGATCTCTTCCAAAAAAAGTGAGCATGCAGAAAGTTTTATGAGGAAGAAGGAAGAAGCTAGCTAGAACTGTCTCCTGACACTGTTCTTTTGCATTCTCTTTTTCCTGGTAGTAATTAAAAGTCCAAGTTGAAGAAGCTGCATGCAGCTCAGACTAGGTTCAACACAGCTGAGCCAAAACAGAGCTGCTGGAATGGGGCAAAAAGTCAGCAAGTTGCTGGCAAGCTGCTCAAGATCAGCAGCTTCTGGGAACACAGGCACAGTCATCTTAAGTGAATCATGCCCCAGGCAGAAGCACGTGTAACACAAGGGGCTTTTGGGTCATGCCAAAGCCCACACAGCTCAGATCAGCCCTTTATCACAACTACTTTACCTAAGGATTTTCCTCCCATCACTGCAAGTGACTCCAGCCAAGTGGACAGATTTATTTGGGCATGTAAAAGCTTCTGGGCCAGATGGCTTCACTTTGCCTCCTGCCTGGACACCTCTCCTGTGCCACAGGAAGGCAGACTGACCACCAGCCAGGGGCTAACACATATCCTGCAGCCCCAGGCTCTGCCACTCACTGTTGGATGCGCAGAACAGACCTGGGGTGTTGGATGTGGCAATAATACCCATCACCAAAGTCTAGGTCCTACTGCTCGTCCAAATCAACCAGTACTTGTTAAGGCATTCACAGCTGGGTTAGAAACATAACATGGGGCTCCTTGACAGTGATTTTACCCCCTGCCTCAGTTAAGTCTAAGAAGAGAGACTTAAAGCAGTACAGCTTTAGAGGAACACATGTCCTGGAAAGAATTGTGGTTTCAATTTGGATCAGCTTTTGGACCTACCTCAGCTTCATGCTGCACAGATCCAACACTGGACACTCACTCTCCTTTGGATTCAGCCTTTTCCAGGGATGTCTCACAATAACTACACTGGCTTAGGGCATACATCAAAGTATATGTATCTGACCATTCTTACAAATCAATGCTTTGAAATACAGATTCAATACAGAAAAAACCCCAAAATTTTATTCCTTTTAGCACTACTACAAAAAAAATTAGCCCATATTTCAATACTATGTATTTTGGGGCAAACCATATTATTCAGTTTCTCAGTTATTAGATATGTTATATGTTTCTCCTCTCAGTAAAACAATGCAGATAAACACTCACATTTGAAAGTACCAAGTATGTTAAGCTGGTGAGCTTACTTTTCATATTTAGGACTTACTCAAATGAGCAGTGGTTGTTAGGAGGTGACATGTCACTACCTTGGCCTTATGTGGAACACAGTACAAGTGAGTGCCTTGCACATTTGGTGGGGACAAACAAGGTGTCTCACTGGCTTTGTTAGCCAAGGAATGTAATTTTTTTTTCCAGGTTGTGGAAAGAAAGCATGTGGTGATGCTTCTTTTGGTGCAGCTCATTATATATATATATATCCTGGGACTGACTGGGAAAGTTAAAAGACCACTGCAGCCAGGCTCCATGAGAATTCCCTGTTCTAAAATAACACAACCAAGCTGTGTTTAACTTTCACAGATACCCTGATTCTAGAGGAAATACAAGCTCATTCTATAAATGATGAAGACACATCTAGAATGGATTGGTGCTATTTGCACTTCAAATGAGCAGCTGAAGATTGGCTAATTTATAGGTCAGATGTCTGAGTCTGAAGGTACTTGTGGGCAGGGGGAAAAAGATTTTGGTTTTGTTTTGTAATAAACCCTTTTGAGTTTATTATTGTGAATGCACTCAGAAGTCTTATGTCTATGTAGTATCAACTTATCTTACTTCTGTGCAGCTTTGGCAACTTGGAAGACTGCAGCCAATCCATTTTTGGGTGACAGCTGTGGTATGTAGAAACCTATCCCAACCAAAATATATTTTCTTCTTTGTCTCCCTAATTCATTATAAGCAATCCCACAAGATAGGTCATATGCCCCAGTCACCCCAAGGTGGTATTGCATAATATTGTTTACTCTTAACACTTGGGGAAGAGCAAATATTTTGAACAGCAGCAAATACAATTGTCATTTATTTTTAGCAGTATCATCAGGGTCAAATAAGTTCAAAGGTTAAAATACTTGCCTTGTGAAACAAGATCATTCCAGATGAGTACTGAGGAATTTTGACAGAAAGGCAGTTGCATGCTGCAGTTGGCCTCAGAGTGTTTTTCGGCCAAACTGAAAAATTTACTTCACAGGGTTGAAAAATCTGTTGGGGGCCTTATGAAGCAGACCAATACTGATTTGTTAAATCAGTGCTAGGAGTATTGTGCCTGTGTTTGCTCAAAGCAAGCAAGACCCACCAGAAAAAAACAAATTCCAAGGAAAACATCTTCGCCTTTAGACCTTATCTCTACCTGCAGTGGGTGCCAATCAGCCAGTTGCTTTCTGTGCAAGAGCTAATAGTAGAAGCCCGATAGAGGGAAGAGTCTTATCACACACACAAGTTAACATGTATTATTGCCATATCCAAAGTCCAGATTCCATCCTGCAGACTCAGCAAAGCAGACCTGAGTGCGTGTGTGCCAGCTGGCCTCTGACCTCCTGCGTGTTGGGCTTGTTTCAGTGCACGTCTCTTCCCCTTCGCAAGCACTGCGAGGATCAGGATGTTGCTGGCCTTGCTTTGATCTAATACGGAGGAAATAGCAGCAACTCCCTCAGCGCGTGTCAGAACAATCCCGTTTTGCAGCACTGCCCAGCCATCCAAAGCATCTGTTCCTCCACCACAGAGTACCTCACTGCAGATAGAGCAATGGTTCTGAAAGTTTATTTTGGTTTGAGGCTTGCTGGTCTGTTTCTGAACTCATGGCTGTATATGATAATGGTTGTCTATTTTTACCACCTTATTAGTTTAATGAAAACAACGACCTCTACTTACAGATGTTTGTAGATGTCCTTAAATCACCACTGCCCTGGTGCCACTATTGCTGAAGTGTTATTTATGCAGTCCAGGTGCCTCATACACCATACCTGCAAGCACTGTGTGGTCATTATATCAAGCAACATTTTCAGGCAGCCCAGTATCCTGTACATTTACAGACATTCATCCTGCTGCTAACAGCCACAACCAGCCCCTCAACTCAGCTCAGTCTAATTCAACCCTCTCTCTGCAGTGGCAGTACCCAGAGGTAACAGCCATGCAGCCAAATTTTGGTGTTGCTGCTTCTCGTCACAAACATGGTGCATGGATACCCAGTACCTTTGCTCCTGCCATTGTGTTTTCTGTACAGTCTCTTACTGCAGAGCTCTTCTTTCCATATCTTGAATTTTTCATCTTGCTCCTAAGAAACACAGTTGATTGCCAAAGGGCAAGCTAAATAGTGAGACCACTAACGTTATTTCCTTAAGGAAGGTGAAGCTGTAAGGAGAGAGGTGTTACTACAGTAAAAATAAAGCATCCAAATAAAGACATCCAAGGTAAAGTTCTCAGTTGCTTTTATAACTTGGCAAATAGCATTATTTGTAACCCTGGCCAAGAGCAAGCCCTCTCTTGGATAAGCACTGTGTACAGAGCAATGTTTTCCTAATGCCAGACAGGAATGAGAAAGGAGAGCAGCATTGCAACAAATTAAGACTCATGTGGGCAATAAAGCCAAACAAGGACAGGGATATAGAACTTTCTATTCCCAACCCATCCTTTAGACCCAGCTCCACTGCTTTAGCAGTCAAAAATTCTGACAACACCTGGTTTAACAGAAAGCACATTAGCAAAGCACAGCATGCTCACAGTGCATCCAATTCCAGCAAAAGGGAGCAGAAGTGGAAACATTTCCCAGTGTGAGCTCCACTCTGACACAGGCTGGCAGAATCCTCCAAAGATAACCAGCTCCACAAAATACAGCTGTGAAGATAGAATTGGCTGTGGAAAGGGCTAGAAAAAGAGGTAAAAGCACTTCTTGTGCTGAATATCTGCTCTTAGCTCCCTCTTGCAAGATGAATTTCATTAATGCAATCTAAAATAGCAGAGGATACAAGAGGAGGTAAAAATGCTTATTTTACTTACCCAGAACAAGAAGAAACAACCATTTTTTGTTCTTTATCCTAACACATTTTAAAGGGTGAAAAGTAGCTCTAAGAGCATTTACCAAAAAAAGTAGCAAAGGGAGAAGTTTTAATTTTTGAAAGCATGTGAGGTAATCCTCAATTCTACTACATACAGTAAAACCTGTGTAACTAACTACGAAGAAGCATTTACCTAGACAAATATGTAATGATAACTTTCATCCCTGTGTTTCTACAAATCAATTGCTTATCTAAAGAGTATTGAAGTCCTCACCTGTTCAGCTGCTAACCATTAAAGCAGGAATTAGAATGATTTGTTCCCATGTAAGGTTGGGACTTCATTTTCATATGCTCTATGCTGGAATAGTTGTCATTTTAAAAGCAGTATTTCCCTTTCCATCACCAAAGCAGCTCCAAGAGACTGTACTAGGCAGACCAAAACAATTAAAAGCCTACTAGAGATGGTCACAAATGTGTGTTTTGTAATCAAACTTCTGATGATGATCACTGCAAGTCTTCCTCTTTGAGCAGCCCTGCCACTGTTAGGCCAGTCTGTCTGTACATGATTCACCCCACAGTACCCTCATGGCAACACCAGTACTCTGCACATACAGCACCGAGAGCATCAACTCCACTGTCTGTGGAGCCTTTTCTTTCACAGGGAAAGTTTTGTGTTCGGTATTTCCCTTTTCTCCAGACATGGCCCAAAAATGTTACTGGGAAATGGCATGTCCAAGAAATGTTTTATGGAAGATGATTTGGCAGTTGCTGACTAAGTCTCTGAAAGTTCCAGGCAACAAGTATCAAGCACCTTGTTCTTAGCACATACAGCATTAGAGCTGACCTCTTCCCCATAAGCTTTGTGGTGCCCCAGTTTCAGCGGGTAGCCCCCCTCATCTCCATGAGAAAGGAGGCAAGGCGGAGTGGTTCGGCCGAAGTCTGCATCGCCCGAACAAAGACTACCGACACCCTCTAGTGGCACAACGATGGACAGGTTGGTTTGTGTTTGACAGCTGCAACACGGCAATTACAGTCTGAGCTCAGAATAACCGCTAAGGGATGACCAGCACAACAGCTAAAGTACCAAATGCACTTTAATGAGTTCCTGATTTTGTTCTCAGAAGGAATTTAAAACGTGTCAGTATATTATTAGGCAGGTACATAACTTCCCCCAAAATACAGGCATGAGGAGAACCGACTGTAACACACTAGGTATTTAAGATTATTCTCGGAAACCAGTTTTCTACAGTGTTAGAAATAAGGCATGTTTCAGGCGTGCATGTGGCTGCTATATCCAGTCCTCAGATGCCATATTTGGCCTTTAGTTCTTCCACTTTTGCTATGTAAGCTTTCATTGCATCTTCTTTGGACATTCCTGAAGGACAGAACACAGGAAGCAGTCAGATACCCTTTACAGATTAAGATGCCTTTTACAAGTCTCAATTCTTTACTATAGCCCGTGGCTACCAGACACCAAAGGAGCCAAGAAGGTCTGTTGGCTGTGAATCCACTACTAAAGTTATACACAAATGTGTTCATCAGTCATGAGAAAACAGTGTTTCAAAGACAAGTTGTTTTTGTACAGACAGCAACTAAACAGTGTATTAGTTCTATTAATGCCATTGACAACTATTACAGGAAAGCTATTCAATCAACTTAGACTCCATTTAAATGTAGTGCTGGCTCCTTAAAGCACCAGAAAAAATACCCCTATTGTCATAGATTAGACCACTTGTTTGGCTTCTTGTTTAGAGCCAAGAGCTCAGGAAGGCTTTAGAAGAAACAACTAACTGAAAGATGCATAACAAGTGGAGGGAGAGATCAGTCTCTGGGGTACTAGGCTGGGACCTGGAAAACAGACCTAGGTTTCTACTGCTGTTACCATTCTCCTTTGTGTAGTATCTTGGGCCAGCTGGGCATTTTGCACTTTAATTCCTTTTTACACAGACTGATTGCTTCTGCCTTGCAGAGACAATCAAAAGTGTAAGATTGTTATGGCATTCTAGCCTTCTAGAACTCTCCTATTATAAAGCAACACTACTCTGTTTCTTGCTGAACTACACACACTTTTCTGACTACTTTGCCAGTGGCATTTTTCATTAGTTTTTTTTTTTAAGGAGACATTTACCTTTCAATGCACTCCAGGCATCCCACTTTGCTTTGCCTTTAAAGTCCAGCATACCAGGGCGCTCTGAAAGAGACAGGATAAACAGTAAAATTAGTCTGTGCGATTTAGTTGTAGGTAATACCCACCTGAAGGCTATTTAGATCTTAACTACAACAAAATACATCTTTGCATCTCTTACTCACTAACCAGCAGCATTTCAGCAGAAGAGGACCAACCAGTGTGATTTGGTTTTACTGCTTTCTGAAGCGCCTGTTGTCACATGACAGCTATCCAATCAAACAACACCAGCCCTAATGTAAAGCAGAAATACCCTAAGGTCCATCACATGTAAAGACATGAAAATAGAAACTAGTAGCATACAGCTTAGAACTCACTATCATCAAGCTAGGGGTGTGTTTCTAACTTAGAGCTCTGCATTTGTTCTTACATCTAGGAATATAACCTCAGAATTCCAACTCACTTTGCTGCAGGCTGGCTATGGTGGGGCCAAGTAGAGAACAAATGACATGCATATGTCTAACCTTGAAGTAAAGTCCCCTCTGTAGTTTTACTTCCTTCTCTCTCTCCTTAAAGACAGTTCTTAGGACTAACAAATGGAGTTGGATAGTAGCCACAGAAATACCCTTGTGCAGCTCACATGGCACACTGACCTGCAGAGCTAGTTGGCAGCTCCACTTCTCTCCAACACAAATCCCATCAGTCACTCTCTCACAAGCTGCTTTTCTGGCCAACTCACGTTGGCTGCTGTTTCACAAGAGTGCAGCCACTTACAGAAAAGGTGGTTTATTCACAGCTCTAGAGCACCACTTCCCCTTGACAAGCATTAAAAACGCTACGGGCCCAGCCACATTAAAAACATCATGTCTTAAACCCAAAGTCAGTTCTTTTCTACCTCCACGGTGCCCACCTTGGGAAAGAGGAACTACAATTACCCTTTCCTGTGCACTTCACTGCTAGCTTTTAATTCAATAGACACCCAATAAACTTCACCAGCTACCGGGTTAGGAGGCCGGCGCTCTAAACAAATGACCTTTTTCCTTTCTAATTCGAGCTCCTCCAGCACTACGCAAGGTCAGCAGAGACAGGCTTCGCTCTAAATGTTACTGAGAGGGCTGAGCTGCCAGTAGCAGAAATGTACCAAGGCAAGGAGCAGGAGACATTTTGCGGAGCACCTGCAGACACATTTTTGCCACAGTCTTTCCAAACTGCAATATTTAATTGCAGCTCCTACGAAGTTTTCTCATGCTTTCTGGTTTTGCTTTGCAACACTATTTTGAGATGCCGGTCCAGTCTAAATAAACCGTGGGTGTTATCCTCCCTGTATTGCAGCCCCACACTTCCACAGTCGGTTTAAGCCTGTTTGAGCCTGTTTAACCCGAGAAGTGCTCGCTTCAAAGCAGCACCCCTAGACCTGGGGTCAGCTACTCGCTGACAGCGGGCTGCAAAAATCCCAACCCCAGTACTCGCACTGTGATACCACAAAGGATCCCCAGGATCCTCGCTGCCCGATCCGGTGGCTTCAGTCGGGTTAATCTAAACCCCACGGATTGCACAAGCCCTTATCGGGCCGGGCTGTGCCCTCCTGCCCAGGGAACCCGCGCCAAGGCGGCCCCAGGTCGCTCTCTCCGAGCATCGGGATTGCGGGAAGCACAGCGGGGCACGGGGCGGCACCTACCCGTGTTCACATCGCCCACCGTGGCCTGCTTGTAGTGGCTGTAGATATCGAGCATCTCCTGGTCCACGGGCTGCGACTTGAGCTGCTTCACCTCCTCGGCGGCCTTCTGGAACGCGGCCTGGGGAGGGACAGGTGGTAGTGGGTGATGGGGGGGGAAGCTCCACGGTTACCCCGGCCCGTGTCCTCGCAGCCCCCGGTACCCCCCTGCCTGCCCCCCACCACACACACACCTCGGTCATCGCTGCAGCCCCTCCTCAATCCCGCTCCCGCCGCCTCTGCCGCGCCGCCCCCGCCGCACGCCGCCTCACCCCTCGCCAGGCGCGGCGCCTCACCCCTCGCCAGACCCGCCGCCCGCCAATCGGCGAGCAGCGAG